>ML779844.1:62216-125157 GCA_009831015.1 Picea engelmannii | reverse complement strand
ATCATCTACCCCATTCTAGAAGCTCAATATGAGTGGTGATGTTAAAAATAAGGATACAATGTACTCATAAAGATAATATCCTTATTTTATGTGATAAAGTTATTTTAAAGAATAATGGTGCTTATTATATGTATTAAAAATAAAATATATTATTTATTTATATGTGACATAAAGTTATTTTAAAGAATAATGATGCTTATTATATGTATTAAAAATAAAATATATTATTTATTTATAAGTTTTAAGTCTTACATATATAAAAATAAAATTTACTTATTTATTTATAAGTTTTAAATTCTTACATTGATTTATGGGTAAAAAAATTTATTTATTTATCATTATATTAATTTTTTCAGTTTTTTTTTTTAAATAATAAGAGTGTTGGTATATTCTCAATAATTACATTCACACATTTAAAAGAAAGAATAAGAGTGTTGGTATATTTTCAATAATTATGGAGTTTTCTCTCTTCTTCTATAAAATGTTTGGATACAAAAAAAAATGGAAATTGAAATTTTTGGATACAAAAGAAATTGATGACCAACAATATGGGAAATTAGTAACTCCAAAGAACTTAATGGGATTTTATCCCAAAACCTTTGTGGACTTAGCACATGAGCATTTACCACTCAAACTAACCCTTTAGGATGGTCATTTTCCCTTTTTATAATAAACACATTTTCCAATAGAAAAATCGCTCAAAATTATATAAGTGTATAAATTTTTTTACATCTGCAAGGATTCTTGATCAATATTGATCTCTATTGATCCAGCTAGTCACTATTCTGTCACATATCCAAAAAAGATCCATCTAGACACTATTTTGTCACAATGAATATCCAAAAAGGATCTTTTACAAAAACACTATATCATAGTTAATGCTAACATTAAAGTAGGTCATCTCCTCAAAAATATATGAAAAACCTTTGGATCCATGAATCAACACCCTAAACCGACTCATAAACAAGTAGGATCAATTTTTTTTTATATGAGATTGAGGACCTTTCGTCCTTCTTTTCCATGTGAAATAAGTTAATCTGCCTTTCAGTTCCAAGAGGGCTTGTTTTGATAGGCGATCGGCTTCTTAATTGAATTCCCTATATATATGATGAAAGAAAATTCCTTGAAATAAAGTAGTCAATTCCTTTGTTCTGCGCTTCCATCCTTCGATGTCGATAGCATGTAAGTTAGCTTTGTGATTTAACCAATCAATAACCACCTTGGAGTCCCCCATTAACTGTAACTTTTGTATATTCCAATGATCTGCTAGTGTAAGAGTGGCCCATACACCCATCAGCTCGGCTTTGGTGTTTGTTCCTTCCCCATAGTTGATATACCATATGTACACATTTGACTCTAGAAATTTAATGACTCCCCCAACTCCACATATCAAGCCACCTATTATGGATGCCCCATAAAAACAAGCAATAGTATAACCATCAATCTGTGTGATCAGACGTGTTCTTATGGTGATCATTTTTTTTGTTTGTGGAAGAGCATTGAGTGATCCAAGTGTCTTATATACCATTGCCCATACCGAAGGATCTTGCTCATCAAAAAATAATTTGTTTCTCTCAAGCCATATAAACCAATAGGTAAGAGAAACCAGATTTTTTGAAACAGACTTGTCCTTCGTCCAGTAGGCTATACATTCAGTAAATGATGTTCCAGCCCAAGCTTTTTTAATTTGTAGTAAAAGTGAAATTCTAGCCTAAACTGTCTAAGTGAAAGTGCAATGAAGGAAAAGGTGGTTGATATCTTCAGAATTGTTTTTGCACAGAAGGCAAATACCAGGTCCATGCCAAACTTTTTTTTGTAGGATGTCCCAGGATAGGATCCTATTTTCAGCTTCCATCCAGATAAATAATTTAATCTTCAGTTGGAGATTCCATTTCCATAAATTTACCTTCCGTCCACGCCAAATCGAATAATCCTGAGTAGAAATAAGTGTAGAATATATATTTTTATAGTGATGTTTCCAGAAGAGTCTCCTTTGGTCCAAAGTAGAGTATCATTTGTATCATGGAGTGATACACTAGTGCCAATAAGCTCATTACAGTAGATTTCCCATTTGGAATATGGAAGTCCCGATAAGCCCAAATCCTTGTTGCTTATCCAAATCTCAGATAATGTAATGGGATCCCAGGCTACTGAGGCTTGTGCCAAAAAAGTGATCCTTTTTTTATTTAAATCAGTCATAATCTCTTTCGAGAGAAAGGATCTGTCGCCTAAGCCTAAGATCCAATCTCTTCCAATAGAAATGAGATGTCCCAATCCTAGGCACCAACTGAGCCAGTGGATAATAACATCTACAGATCGCGTAAGACTAGCCCAAATTCTTGACCCAAAGCATTGTTTGTGTGATGCCATCCTGAACCAATTGATAACCGTAATGTTTGGAAAATATTTATCCCTTAATACCTATGACAAATTTCGTCCTGCATCAGTACCCACCATAGAGTATTAACTGTCAAGGACGTATTAAAATGTATAAGGTTTCAGAACCCCCAACCACCATTTTTCTTTGGTCTAGAAAGAATATCGCACCTGCAGAGGTGGTACTACTGTGTATCTTTATGACCATTCTAGAGAAAGTGAAACATTAGTTTTCTGATCTTATTTAAAACCGTGTGTGGGATAGCTTCCATCGACATCCAGTATACGAGCTGACCTTCCAGCACTATTTTAACTAAAATGTATCTACCTCCCAATGAAAGCCACATGTTGTACCATAATCCAATCTTATTGGTTAATTTGACCACTAACCAATCCCAATATTCTACCCTATGTGCCCTAGTCTTTAGAAAGTATCCCAAATATCTGAAGCCGATAGAGAGATCACTACAGGTATAAGGAAGAAATTTCTTGAAAGGAGCGAGTTCAACATCCGAAAGACCTTCATAATGAAAAATAGTTTTTTATTGATTTACGAGTAGTCCAGATGCTTTACAGAATAAACTGATAATTTTTTTTATTTCCCACCATTCTTGTAAGGTAGCCTTCTTCATAATTAGTAAATCATCCACAAACAGTAAATGAATAATTCTAATCATTCGAGATACTTTTATACCTGTTAGAGTGCCTTCAATAAAGTTGTTTTTCAGTAATAGACTAAGACCTTCCATAACCAGGATAAAGAGCAGTGGAGATAATGGACAGCCTTGACGCAATCCCCTATCGCTTTTGAAGAAATATGCAGCCTCACCATTGAGAAAACTGCAAAGGATGAAGAAGTAACGCAACTCATGATCAAATTTGTCATCGGGATCCCAAAGACCACTTTTAATAGGGTCAATCTTAAATGTTCCCAATCAATGCAGTCATACGCCTTACTTAAGTCCAGTTTTAATACAAGAGACTTTAATTTTTTCTTATTTATGTTGTGTAGACTCTCATGAGTTGTGCCAATAGCATCTTGAATCCTCCTTCCTTGTAAAAAACCAAACTGTTCAGGAGAGAGTGACCTAGAAAGTATTGGTTTTATCTGATTTGCAATGATTTTTTATATCACTTTGTAACACAAATTTCACAAAGAAATCAAGCGGATATCATCAAAGGTAGCTGGCTTATTTGCCTTCGAAATAAGGGTCAGGAATTTCGAATTTAGACTTCCCACAATAGAACCTAGCCTTCTCAATTCCTTGACCATCTCGAGGAGATCCTCCCCAACTAAATCAAAAAAGAAAGTAAAAAACTCAGTCGTTCGGCCCTGGACTCTTCTCTTTTTTGAATTGAAATAGGACTACCTTTAATTCCTCCAAAGTAACTGGGTTGAACAGTGTACATGATTCATCAACATTTAACATCTGCAGGAACAACTCAATTATCTTGACTTGTTCAGTAGTATTCGGTATAATCAAGGCCTTGTAGAAATTTTTGAAATATAGAACCGCTTCCTCCTTTAAGGCTCCCTGATCTGATATTTTAATTCCATTTCCATTGATAATCTCCCAGACATGCTTTCGGATCCTACTGTGGTTAGCATAATTGTGGAAAAACTTAGTAGTATTGTCCCCGCTTTCCATCCATATAACCTTGCTACAGAGTCTCCACTGTTCTTCAACCCCTCTTAATATATTATTTCTTTTGAGTTCCATCTGCCAGAGAAGTTTTTCCTCTTCAAGATTCGTAGAATCACCAACCAGTCACATAATCGAGTCCTTTATACCAGATTCTAGGTTCATCATTTTTTCTTTGTTCTTGGAAATACTTTCTTTATACCACAGTTTTGTATGTGACTTTAGAACTTTTAATTTCCAAACTAGTTTGCTTTGTCTGCCACCTTCGGATAATAAGGCAGTATCCTTCCAAATCTTATGAACTAAATCCACATAATATTGATCATTTAGCTAATGGGTGCTTAGTTTGAATGGATAGGCCTTGTAATAGGGAGGAATATCCAACTGTAATAAGATAGGAGCGTGATCATAGATATATGGAAAATCGACCCATGACCTATATATTCCAACAACATATAATAAATCTTCAGAAACTAGACATCTATCCAATCTCCTAGCTATCGCTTCATGTCCAGAATGTCTTTTCCGCCAAGTAGGAACAAATATATCCGGTTTGATGTCTATCAACTTTTTGGACATAAATAGATATTTGTAATAATCATCTGTTGATCCAAACAAAGTGGATCCTCCCTAGATCTCATCCGAGGATAATATAATATTCATATCTCCAGTTATGATCAAATTCTTAATAGCCAAAATACCAATGTTTGCCACCGACCGCCAGAAGATTTTTTGGTCCGTGCACGTGCCATATATATTAAGCAGAGCTAACTCCCGCTTATTTTTATAACACCTTCCTATTAACAAGATACCACCAATAGTAAGATAGGAAGCCAGTTCATATAAATTAGGATCCCAAGAGACTAATAATCCCCCCGAAGTACCCACAGAATTTACAGCACACGAAACCCAAGAGGGGTGCAAATGGTGCATGAAATCTCTTGTTTTATGTGCATTAACCAAAGTTTCCTGAAGAAAAATAATTTCTGGTCGAGATTGATCCAAAAGTCGCCAAACAAAGATCGCTTTGAGGGTGCCTACAATCCCTCTAATATTTAAAGATAGTAATAACATCACTTAGCTCGTGCCAAGGCTTTCATTACTCTAAGAGCCCCACTATCAATGGAGGAAGGGATAGAGTCATATGTATGGGAAGATAATACCGCCAATTTTTTTTGGGTGCTTCGATTTTTTATAGGAGAGTGTTCTATGCCAAGGCCTCTTGACTAGGAAATTCTTTCCCATTCCCCTTGGTATGAGCTCGAGAAGTATTAGTCCCAGATTCTAATGAAGGATCAATGATAGCCTTACCAAAATAGGTAGTCAGTTTAATAGATGTGTTAGGGTCCCAAATGAAGGGGATCAATGAGTTAAGTACCGTTTGAGGGTGGGATCATCCTCCTCCGATTCTCTAAACCCAGGCTCCATCAAAGTATCTAACATCTCCGGTGGAGAGTGGCTTGGATTTGTTACCAGATCCTGAGAGCTACATAACTAAGGTAAGGAAAACTAAAGTGACTTTGAAGGTGGAATAACAGGAGAACCAGGAGAATGTGAAGGTAGTATCCCGAATACTAGGGTTGGGGAAGAATTCAGATCTAGTGGATTCTCCAAATTTTCCATAATAGTTTCATTAGTGACTCTACCACCCTTAGTATGTCCCTTAGTTAAGGTAGTATATAAATGAAGCCACAACGATTTTTCCAATCTGTCCTTTTCCCAGAGCGATAATGACGAGTATAATGCAGGACAAAGATTTTTTAACTTACCTATGAGAGACGATGGAGACTCTGTTTGTCTTCCTAGCTCGGGACCATAGTGTAATGGCTTGCATCCGTAGGAATCCACTTTTGTAACATAGTCGGGTGGGTCTTTTTGCAATAGAGTGTCCTCTGATGATTCTTTCGTCACCTTACCAGAGAAATCTTGATGGAGGTGGCCTATGAAGCGACACCGACTGCACCAGAAAGGAATTCCAAGATATTCCAACCTTTGTATAATATGGTTCCCTCACCATTATATATCTAAAACCTCTGGAATCCCTCCATGGAGATCCATTTCCACTAAAATTCTACCCATTTTCATAGAAGAATTTTCCAAAGTGTGTAAATCTAGTGTAATAAACTTCCCCAATGCATCTCCAATCGCCTGCAGGGCTCCTTCATTGCACAAATGAATAGGTAATCTCGACAATAGCATCCACAAGTGATGGAACTGAAAATGTTCGGTCGTCGGGTCAAAGGAAACCCTCCAACATTTCAGCATTAGGTTGCTGCCCCCATGAACCCAGCACGTATTCAGGAATAGCGACTCATATTCCAAGGTTCAACAGATGAAACCCATCCACCCCTTTGTTAGAAAGAGTACTTCCGGCAAGTAAACGAGAATAGAAGCCCAATGTTTATCAATCCAGGTCAATACAGGCCCTTTACTTAGATAGTTGTAGGAGAATCTTCCTACCAAGCCACAGAGGGCCAATCTGCAGGTCTCTTCAAGGCCCATGTCTATTGGCCCTTGACCAAGTTTTGAGGAAACATTGGTCGTGTTTGACCACTTTTGGGACTTCAACAGGCTGGTCGAAGATGGAGTGCCCAAGGGGAGTTGAGATCGCGGGATCTCACTTATTTTGCAGACTTGTGGACCCAGCAAAGGGTCTACTAGGGTTTATGTAATGGGTTATGGAATGTCAGCCCATGGGTTTACCCATGTTTAGGCCTCTTTGTAAATGTATAAATAAGCAGCTAAGCGATGTAAGAAGCCAGTGTTGGCTATGTGCAAAATATGTTGTAAGTGTGGCTTCGTGCAAGAAAGTAGTTACTGATTTGGCTTAGTGCAAGAATGTGTTAAGGCTTGAGGATATAAGTGCAAGTGTTTTGTAAGTTTCTTTGTGCACAGACGTTGTATGTAAGGCTTTGTGCTAATAAGGAGGTTGCTATGTGCCTTAACCTGATTTGGGGAAGGTGGATCTAGTGCGCTGTGTGTAGATCACCTTTCCAGTGTGAAGCTTGGCTATGTGGATTTGTGCATAGGAGAAGATGAATGTAAGGAAACTAAAGACTAATAAAGAAGGAGAATAAGTTGGTGGACGTAGCCCCACACTGGGGTGAACCATGTATATCCTCTGTCTTGATGTGCTTTGTGCGATTTTATTTATTCTTAGTGATATTGCTATAATGTATGATGAATGCATCTGATGTTGCTTCTTAGTTCTTGAAGATGATTGAATGCTAGATATGAGCTAAGATATGTGCTAAGTGATTGGAATTTCTTGAGCTTTATTGTTACTGCGTTTTTCTATAATAAGGGTTTAATCTGCGATGTGAATGAGATTCAAGAACTAATGCATATTGTTGTCTAAGTTCTCTTCTAAGTGTTGTAATCACAAATATGTGTCCCATCTTGGTTGTAGACACCTAAGTCTTGCAACCCCCCCTTCCTCTACCTCGGGTAAGACTTCATCTGCTTCGCAGGTGTTGCCAAAAGGGTCGGTAGTTAGGGTTTTGTTGGTGCTTTGTTGAAGCATTGAACCCTGGATTTGCCCCTATGCCAACAAATGGTTCTATTGTCGGGACCTGAAACTATGATTGTTGGGAACTGAAAGAAAAGAGAAATCTTTGTGCGTAGATATGTTGTTGTAGTGCGCAGTATTCTACTTGACTTGTGAAGACTTGTGCTAAGAAAGAAACCCGATCTGAAGAAAAGAGGTAAGATCTTAAATCTTTGTGCTCTGGTAAGGGTAAGATAAGTGAATTTTGTTTTTTAGAAAGCATGAATCTAGATATGTTTGATAGATTTTGTCCTAGTCTGAAAGATAGGGCACAATTAGAAGAAAGAATTGATCTGAATAAATTTAATAGAAATAGAGAAAGATATGTTATTCCTATGCATAGAAAGAATTTTTGGACTAACAAGTGGATGCAGGAACCTAGAAATATTTTTTGCAGATTGCAGGTCCATCACCGTGATCCCAGTGCGTAGTACAAGAGAGGTTGGGGATCGTTTAAAAGAAAGAGAGGATTAACACTATGTTATAATTGCAGAAGACTGTGACATCTTGCTAAGGAATGCCCTAGTACATGTCCTATATGTCTTTTTTGTAAATCTATTGGTCATGAGGTTGAGGACTACCCAAGGATGATTGCTAAAGTTGAAAAGATGAACATGAGACAAGAAAACTATAAAGAAGGTCAAAAGACTAAGGACATGTTAAAGAATCATACGGAAAAAGAGTCAAAGACTATGTTAATACAGTTAAAAGAAGTAATGGATGATCACAAAGATATCAGTTTACCAGAGATCCTGAAAGAAAAACAACACATAGTAATAAGAATAGAAAACTTTGACATAGACTGTGTATTAGATGAAGAAACACATGTGAACATTATGCCAGAAAGCACTTGGGAAATTTTGGGAAAGCCTACTATGGTACCTTCATTGGGAAGAATAGGCTTGTTTAAAAGAAAGATGATAACCCTATGTGGAAGAATTACTAATGTACCTATGATTTCTCATGAAACATCGACTGAAGAAGAATTTTAAGTCATTAAATTTGTTGAGAACAACGCCCCTTTTCCACTTTTGTTAGGAAAGACTTGGATTGAAAAGGATCAGATCAAAAGGAAAGCAGAGGAGGAGCCCATAGAAAAGAAAAAGCAATAACGAAGGGATCTCATAGCTAGAAGAATAGATCGACTAATAGAAGAACGAGAAGTTGAGTCGAAGCAACAGAATGAAAGAGAAGTAGTTGTCAAAGTTGAAACAGTGCAAGAAGGTTTGAAGGACCCATCCATGCAAGAAGAAAGTATGTCCACCCAGGAAATAATAAGAAAAGAGGTATTACCTTTGAACCCTTAGAGAGAACATCACCAGCGCAAAGTCACTATGCTAAGAAAATATAAGAATAAAAATGGAAAGAGGAATCCAGAGATTCAGATCATAGGAAAGAAGGAAAGGAAGCTCAGTAAGAAGAAATCCAAGTTAGAAAAACTACAGAAAATTCCAGAGAAGATTTCGCAGGAGGCAGATCTGCATAACTTGAACCTCGCTAGAATAACAGAACCACACAGAATGGGACTTCACCACGACGAAGCTATATGACCGTTCGAGGCGCCCCAACCATTAGAATGACACCCCAAAATGGCTAGAAAACGCAGTTATGAGCGAATGGACCATTGATATCGTGCCATAATAGACAGATTCACATTGATGGATGCATTCCTGCCCTTTGGAGGAATCTATTATGACGCTTCCTTATTTAACCTGTCTGACGCTGCACTGGGACCACTTTTTGCCACCCGTGATTATCCAAGATACCAGAGAATCGATTGCATATCCCGATGTGATTTATAGACCTCTCCATCCATTTGATTACCTCGATTGTCCATTCTCCTACCCCATATATTTGGTTACAAGTGTAAATGTCGGGCGAACCCAACACATTAGAGAAGTCTGTGGAGGCAATTCTCATGGAACTCATGGCTGAGAGAGTTATGTATGTAGGAATGCAGGCATCGTCGACTGGGGGATTGCAAGCATACCCTTCGACTGGACATCACTCTAGTTGAACTGCTACTAAGAAGCCAAGAAAGCGTCGCGACAATCTGGTTAACGCAAAGCAGATCCCGTCGGTCTTGCCAGATTATATACTGCCTTTGGCTGGCGCAGTTAGTTGTGACAGTATCCCACGTGACTTTGAGTATATGTTGATCACTGCATACATCTCGAAGGGGATATGCGTAGTTGGACCCCAGTTAGGACATATTCCATCCTTGAAGAACAACGACTTTAACCTCGGAGGCAGGAAGAATTGCACACTGTTTGCACTGCATAGGTATTTGATGAAGACATCTGGGAAGAATCTGCGCATAGTCTCCCAACCATGGATTAAGGAGCTCGCAGAATCAACAATACTGAATGTAATGAATATTCCTCACTTTGGCCGACATCAGGAGGTTAACGCTTGCGTTAAAATCCTCCTATCGTACTATCACGGAGGATATCTATGGCTACACCAGTGCGTCACTATGGATCCGGCGTTGATCCACCTCATCACAAGACTGAGCATGCAAGGACCGGACCCTCAACAGTTCTACCTAGGGAAGACTTCATATCGCTTCCTGGTGTTAGCATTCCGTAAATATATTTGGCTGATGAACAGACGACGAAGGTAACTTTTTCAACCAACTTTGAGACCCGAAACTAGCCTTTCAGATCTGGAGAGGGCTCTCTTAGAAATGGCACAGTCTCCGCATGGGATATGGCTTTACGAATGATGGCTAGATTTTAAAACTGGTGATGAAATGATTCTGGTTATATTGGCACAGATAAGTAAAACTCGGGCTATGGGGTTGGTCTGAGGATGAGACGGAACAAATGACTCAGTGACGGGATTCGAGATGAAAAGGCTAGGTGAGTGACAGCCTTCAGTGTTAATCGTAAAGTGTGGCGGGAGAAAAATAGAGGGAGCAAACTCAATAGCGCCACTGTGGATGAATTCGGAGTTATCTCAAGAAGAAAATGCTTTGTCTAAGTGGTGTGAACAAGGGGAGCAGTACAGTGAATCCGCAGGTTCAAAAATTCGTTCCAAAATAGACAATATGAGATATGAAGTTAAAGATAACAGGAAAGAACATATGCAGAGAAAGAAACATAATACATACAACTATCACAACTAGAATCTTTACATCAAAACGCAGGACCTTTGCATTAAGTTTCAGTAAAAAAACACTCAGACTTCTTACAATAGAATTTGTTTCTTAAAATTGCCAACCAACCCTGGTTACATCGGAAAGATGAAATATCTAAACTAGGGTGTCGCTTGGGCTGCCCTCTATTCTAACTTCTAACTCTAGACTAGGAAAAACCATGCCACATGCGCAAGAAACTCTTTGCATGGCACCATACAACAATAGGCAACAATCATGCATGTCTACTAGTAACCGTCTTCAAGCTTTGCCACGAGATTGGATCGTCGGTCAAGACCCGACGTAGGGAAAAAATGTGTCATTGTGTCCCTCGCTCAACTATCCTTACGAAAAGGTGTCCACCCAAAACTGGTTGTTTGCAATGTTGGTTTCGCCTCCCGTTACATGCCTATTTGCTGGGAGCTGCGCACAGCAAATGGCTGTTTGATTCCTGTGACCGTTACCAAAATGGTGAGATGTTTTCAGAGGACGTGTATCACTCAAACATTGTCGTGAAGGAAAACGCCTCTCATCAATATTTCTTTTCTTGTGAGAAGGCGAGAGCCATATGGACTTCTTGTTATGTTGCTTCGTCGTCTCCGGGATACTCTGCGTGCCCTTCCCCTGCTAGCCTTTGCACTTCCCACGGCTGGACAATAACATTCTGAGCCTCCTTAAGATACCTTTTCAGCCACGTCACTCTCCCTTTGTGACTCTGTGCAGTTGATGCCTCCGCGGTATTTGTCGCTAGCTGTCGTATTAATTCTCTATTTTCCTGATAAAGCTCGGTAATAGTCAGCTTTGCCTTCTTCAGCTGTTGAGATGGTGTTTCCTCATTCGTCCCTGTGGCTTCCACCTTCGTGACCTCCTCGTTCTTTCTCAGTCTACCTCTTCTCCGAGGCAGCTATTGTCTAGAGGCAAACGCTCCTGCCGCCTTCACCTTCTGTATGAATTTCTCTATCTCGGCCTTCCCACGTCTTAAAATGGTATCTTCTGTAGGTGAAAATATGAATCCTTCTAAGCTTCTGGGGATGTTTTCCGCAAGTGTGAAAGAAATCCAATCTCTCTGAGGTTCGGATCTCGCAGTTATGCCACTCCGTGCGCCCTTTCCCGTACTATGAGAAAATGACATGACGCACCCGAGATGAAAACTGTGCGCAAATGTTTTGAACATATGTATCGAGGAACAACTCTGAACTGATCATATTGGCAAAAGGAAAATGTGATAGACAACTCGGGCTAGATTCTATGACTGGAGGAATACATTGAGCATCTGAGATTTATAGTGGATCGGTTCCGAGAGGAGAAACTGCTAGACATTAATGAATTTATGGCGATGAGAAGTTTCAAGTCGATCCTCAGCTTATTCATGGAAAATCCCTACATGTGGAATGCAGGTGATACGATTTTATGTGCAGGCATAATATGAACGCTGCAATTCTTCATTCCTTCGGCCTTGATAATAAAATGATAATAACTGTGGCACTTGTCGACGTGACCTTTATTTAACCACTTGACTCGACAGGCATACGTAGAAATTGGTTTCTTAATGGGATTCGACCTCCAGGAAAAGACAAGCCGGTACCACGTATACAGTTCTCGATTCTGACACCCTTTCCCCTTTTCAAGGGCCAACCGTCCATTTGTTGACTTCAGCATCACGGTATTACGTACCTGACCTCACATGTTTGGGTGCATGGATCACTACGTGACTTGGAATCGAATCTAAAAGGAAAGAAAGGTGGTGGTGATAACAACTGGCTCTAATGGGGATGCTATCCTCCCTGTGAGGTAGAAAAGAATAGTAGACCAGGTGCATGACCATTGGGATTTATTTGACGTCTATATACTAAGTAATAAAAACGATGGACGAAAAAGAAAACAACTAGACTCAATGACACAACTTCTAAGACTTCAGCATAAACTTAGGGCCTTCACTTCAGGCTTCAATTTCCTGCTGATGTACTGACTCAACTCAAATTTATCGACTATTTACAATGACAAATGACTCAAATGGAATTTATTACATCAGGAAGCATTTGAGGAACCTTCCATTTACAGATCCCCAACCAAGACATTCCCCATCCGGCCCTCTCAGGAAAAAAGCAGGGTCTCTATAGCATGCGCTGACTCTATATGGTCTTGTCCAAAGGTGATTGAACTTTCGAGGTTTCCCTTTTCCTTCATTTCACGCATCCCATCTCAACACCAGATATTCCACCTGAAGATCTTCCTGCTTGGAGTGTTTGTCAAAAATTTTCTTTATCCTCTCCTGGTGAAGTTGAGATTGATTATACACCTACTCCCTAGTCTGTTGGGTGTGGATCAACTGGTTTATCCTTCTTTTCGCATCATCCGGTTCGTCCTCCTGCTCTTGCAACAATTTCTTAATAGGTGGTCCCAACGTAGTAGGGAAAATTGCGTCTGTGCCTTAAACGATTTGAAAAGGTGATGTTGATATGGACTTTTTGGTGGTGATCCGATCTACCCACAACGTGTAGAAAATCATCTTATGCCATGCTCTCTTATTTTCTTGCAAGAGCCTTTTGATGATTCTGCTCAGGCTCTTATTCGAGTATTCCACTAACCCATTTCCCTGTGGGTAATATGTTGTAGAATGTCCCAAGGTTATATTATAGTCCTGATAGAACTTCTCCATCCTTTTAGACTTGAATGCGACTATATTATCCATTATTATCTTAACAGGACATCCAAAACTTAACAAAATGTTTGTCTCTAGGAACTGTATGATGACCGCATTAGTGGCTTTCTTTGTGGGGACCACCTCAATCCACTTCGTGAAATAATCGGTGGTTGTGAGGATCCATTTGTTCTATGTGGAGGACGATGGGTTTATCTCACCTATGAAATTCAGGCCCCATTGCATGAAAGGTGCCTCGACTGAGATTGGCTTTAACAGCAGAGGTTGTAGCTTCCTTCTCTCGTCGAAAATTTGGCATTCATGGCAGATAGAGACCTCTTTAAATACATCAGCGAAAAGCATCGGCCAGTAAAAAATGCCCTCAGGATCTTGTGTGCGGTGGTCTTCCAATAATGGTTCCCTCAGCAGTCTCCTTTTTGAAACTCTTGTATGGCCCGCTTCGACTCATCTTCCAACAAACAACTTAACAATATTCCTTCGGGATCTTTCCAATATAGCGAAGTATCCAAAATGCAGAACTT
The DNA here is from genome assembly GCA_009831015.1 of Picea engelmannii. Taxonomy (NCBI): domain Eukaryota; kingdom Viridiplantae; phylum Streptophyta; class Pinopsida; order Pinales; family Pinaceae; genus Picea; species Picea engelmannii. Next base: position 111,272 of record ML779844.1, on the reverse strand, counting down.
AACCACCTTAAGCTTGAGGAATATCGCTTTAGTATTTCTCACGCCTGGAGGGGCATGGATATTTTCTAAAGTGTATATGATGTCTGTATACCACGGTGAATCAACGAAACGTTGAGGTACTTGCGCATATTTTTCTTTTTGAGGGCCCTCCAATAGATCAACAATGAAATTCATACCCACAACGTCACAGTCCGACTACGCCATTAGCTTCGCGAGGCCCTGGCTCTTGACCAGCTTTGTCGGCTTGATCTCAAGGTTGTATTATAACATGGCGGCTATCCACTTTCCTCTTCTTCCTTCTGGGTCGAGCTGGGTAAGGATTTCCTTTACCCAACTGTTGGGCACGCAGGTGATGACATGGGAGTGAAACATATACGTCATGAATTCCTTCAGATCCTTTACTAAAGTGTACGCCTTCTTTTCCATAATGTCATACCTTAGGGGAGAATCATGCAGGGTATTGATCCTCAAAAATCCCTTCAACCAAGATGGGGTCTATTTTAATGCCTTCTTTGGAAATGATGTGCCCCAAAATCTTGCCTTCCTCTACTGAGAAATTAGATTTCTTCGAATTCAGTGATATACCAAACTTTCTGCACTTTTGAAAAACTCTTTTTCAGGTGCTCGAGGTGTTGTTTATCAGAGGTAGAGTACATTGTGATGTCGTCAAGGTAAATCACGATGAATTTATCCTTTTCATCAGCAAAAGAGATGTCCATTTCCCTCTGAAAAGTGGCACCAGCGTTCATCAAGCCAAACGACATCTTAGCATACATGAATGTTCCCCACAGAGTGGTGAAAGTCGTCTTCTCTCTATCGTCTGAGTGAACCATGATTTGGTTATACCCTGAGAAATCATCCAGCATGGACATCCTTTGAGATCCCACTACCTTTTGCAATATGTAGTCCATTTTGGGGAGGGGGTAGTGGTCTTTAAGGGACACCTTATTCAAATTTCAGAAATCTACGCATAGCCTAATTTCGCCGCTTTTCTTTCTCATAGGTACTAACTTAGATACCCACTTCGAGAATCTCAAAGAAAAAATGAATTTGGCATCAAAACGCTTTTTTACCTATTTCTCGATCAGCGGTAGTAATAAGGGGTTTATCCATCTCAACTTTTGTTTGAAAGGCTTCTGGTCTTCCTTGAGAGTGATAACATGCTGGATTAACTTTGTGTCGTACACTTTCAGATCATCGCATCTCCATGCAAAGACGTCCGAGGATTCCTTCATGAGTTTTATGTAATCCTGCTTGACCTCTGAACTGATATTTTTTGATCAATTTACCATATTCAACTCCACCTTACTCCCAATGTTGTATTATTCCACGTCTTTTGTTCTTGTACTGATCTTGGGATTCTTATCCACATCATTTTTGTCAAACAACTTTTCCAGTGGCACCAACCCCTTTGGAATGATGTTATTTTTTAGTTGAATTATATCCCTTCCCACGATTTGGTTTTGGAAAGGGTCGTCATCACTGCATGCGTCTATGCACTCCTCTTCGGTGCCACAGTATTCCCCGTCGAGGTTTGTGTTAGTGAACTCATCGCTCATGAGGAGGAACCTTTCCACTTGTTTATCACCCTCAAACACCTGCCAGTGTTTGATGTTATCGGGTACTGTCAACCTATCCCTGACCTCGATTTAATATCTTTTGTCTAGGAGAGAGGGGACCTTGAAAGCTGAGGCCGAGGTGGCCAATGCATCGACGATCTGATTCTGTTCCCTGGGGATAGTGGTTAGGTCATATTCTAAAAAACCTCTGAGAATATCCAGAGCCAGATTTTTGTAAGCACGCATTCTGGGATTGTTATAACCCTAATTTGCACCAAACATGCTTACCTGGCATCAGGCCATCTCAGATTCCTTCTTTGCCAAAACACTGTTGAACAACTCTTCTTAAAAACCCCTTTTATAAAGGCGTAGGTGCCCTGCTCCATTACTGCATGCGTGTACACACTAGCTGACCCAAGACAGCCCGCATGTACCTACAAAAGAAGAAAAAAGGAAAGTTGTTGAAGGAACACACATCTTTGGGTAAGTTAACTAAAAATTTCGGCCATGCATGGACGGTCATTCAACCAAATACCTAGCTCCTTGTAACCTATAAAAGAAGGGGTAGGGGTCCCATTTGAAAGGAGGAGAATCATAGTAAAGAAACTATACTCGATTAAGCATTCCCTGTGTCCCAACCTTTAGCCATCCTTATGCAAAGAGAAGTATAGAGAAAAGCAGTTGGAAGATAGTGGAAGAAGAGCCCAGGACCAGGATCGAGGAGCAGTAGCCGACTTTATCATTGTAAGGTATCATTGTGAAGTTAATAAAAGAATTTATTTTCCTGTCCCGCCATATGAGATTGTCATTATTGGAATATTGATTGTATGATTGATTAAATCTCTAACTAGTTAGTTCATAGATCAAATGCATGTGGTGTAGTGTTCCCAAGGCCGAGCTCCATTGCAAATCATGATATATGAAATGAATTGTAAATATGTTCTATAGGCTGGTGAGCCAATTTTTTTATAAGCCGGTAGGCTTATGTGTTTGTTAGGCCAGGGAGCCTAAGTGTTGAAGGCCAGGAGCCTGCTGTTGTATATGTAATCATGCAGAACACTTAATAAAATATAAACACCACCAGGTGCAGACCGACCACGATGAATGAGTGAAGGGGGACTGAGCATCCACAGAGTGGGCAAGGAATTAGGGGCTGGAAGGTGGGAAAGGGGATAAGTGTTGAGCCAAGGGCTAAGCCTACGGGGGGCTTAAGCCTGGGAATAATATTTTAATATTATTCCAAAAGATATGTGCATCATATGTTTTTATCCTAAGTCCTTTTGGAAGGACACGTGAATTCCCAAGGGGTGGGAGGAATGTGTGTTGGTGGAACGCATGAAGTTCCAGGGGTGACAAGTGTCAACCCTGGTGCATGCGAATAAAATGGCCAGAGTGAGCCGTGAGAAGGTTTCGATTCCCATTCCACCGGATTGTCTGAACGCGTATGGAGCTCTGAGCAGTACAACTAACCCGAATCCTGTAGAGAACCTTCGTGCAACCCTGTGACTCGAATGTCTATGTCTGATTCTGAAAAAACCCGTGCGTGTAACCCATCCTATGAGAAGCCTGTGTTGATTTCGGGGAAGAGTCTTTGCTTGTTCGGGAAAGATGAGTGAGCCTATGCAAGCATTCCCTATTCCGAAGCCATGACTATGAAGCCATCCTGTGATTGTCGAACCAGTTTTTGGAAAGCCTGTGTCTGTTTTTTCCATGGGATTGTTGAGACTACGCAGTACTGGACTGCATGAGGCTTGTTGGCCTATGAGAGACTCCCTCAAAGTGAGAGAGTGCGTAGGGGAAGGAGAGAACTCCTGGAAGGAACCTTGTAGCTGCCATAGAGTCCGGAGACTTCCGGTCCGGTCTGTTCCTGTAACCCAAGGTAAGGGAGATTGGCAGTCGAAGGACTGTCCAGGTGACAGAGAAGGTGCATTCTCCTAGGGTGGAATAGGCATGTGGGGAATGAGGGTCTGTGGGAAGTGAGCGTGGGAGATTCCTAGGAGAGAATTCCATCCTTGTGGTTGTGTGTGACTATTTTCCTTGTAACCTCAGCCTGAGCCTAGATTCCTTGCCTTGGGGTGGAGCTTAGTCCCAGCTCGGGGGTGACTCACTGCTGAGTTGATGAGCAGTGTGGTCTAAGGATGGGAGGTTCGTGGAAGGCCTGCATTTGGTTGGTGGATTCCACCATTGTTACAAGATAAGTGTCTAACTATGTTTTATCACATTTTATCATATCTCTATTGTATATGTTATCATGTTTTCCGCTGTGTATACAAATTAATATGGAATGCTATGGATTGTTTAATTATAGCATTAATGATATGTTTTACTCTGAGTTAAATGTGTTTATTTGTTTAAATGCATGGGATATATGATATCTGTATGAGCTTTGTGCAATTGGTATGTACAAATTAGTATCAGAGCACGAGTAAGCCCAGAATTCCAAAATGGGTGTGCTACATGTGGAGTTCTTTGTTTGTCTTTAGTGAATGCAGGTCAGCATTGGAAGGAGAGTTGCAGTCAAAGAATGACCAAGCGTGAAAAGGGATCGATATCAAACACGAAAAATAATGTACGTCAACTTAATCTCTTGAGCCTTGTATTTACATCTGAGTAATGGGGGTTTAGGCATGGGATGATTGTAAAAAGTAAGAATCTTTAGGTCATTTTTGCATGCATGATAAAACCCTTAGTGCTAGTCCATAGGAGGGATTTCCCACCCACAACAGAATTGGCGACCATACTGAGGATCTCTAGGGTTTCTGGGAATGTTTTTTCTTGGGTATTTTTAAGAACTGGTTTCATTTCTTGTTTTTAAAATTTCTGCAAAAGTCTAAGCTAACAAAGATTTTGGTCTTCCATACCAGTTATCTCTGTTTCTTTGCTTGACTGCATTTTGTTTTCTCGAGACCCACAGAGGTACACGTAGTCTGTATAAGGTCTGCACACGTGTACCCACGCCCTACCTTCCCACAGCCCGCGTGTACACGCTGGTTGATGAAGTGTCATTCACGTGTATGATTCCAAAAAAAATCTTTTAGAGAGGCAGTCATCCTCTCCCCTATCAAGAATAATCCTTCTCAGGGGTTTTATGGAACTCTTTCTAGTCTTTGTTGTTTGCAATCTATAGCTTAGGTTTCACCTCAGATTGGTTTGTTCTATGAAGTTTTCCTTGAATTGTTTTCTTTTTTCTGTTGAAGTAAGTGTCTGAGTCTTCAAGAGATCCTGGTTCTCAGTACCAGTAGTCTCTGCCTGGGCTAGATTGCTTGGCCTTTTATTTGTCTTAGAGTTTCAAAGATACACGTGGCCTTTATAAGGCCAACATGCGTGTACACGCACCCTGACTTTACACAGCTCACGTGCACACGCTTGCTGTTGAACTATCAGCAGTGTGACTGTGGAGAAATTTTTGTTTAAGGTGAGGAAATCATCCTTTCCTTTGACAAGAGTTATACCTCTCAGGTTTTTGGGTCTCTGTCATAGCGGTCAGTAACTTAGGTTTGATCACAGCAATAGCTTTCTTTTTCATTAAGAATTTTTCCTCAAAATTTTCGTTTTATAGGGTTTTTAGACAAGTGTGAGAGTCCAGTTTTAATTTGCTTGTGTAAGTGACTCTTTGTGATTTGTGCTTAGGCCAAAAGTTTTCTTGGTTTTTACAAGTGATATTTTTCCTTTTTGCTTTGTGAGCATTCAAATAAAAAAATTATTTTTTTCTTTGTTTGGTTAAATAGTGTTGGTTTGCATTAGTAACCAAGAAAAAGTCTTTGATTTCATAAGTTCTTGACGGTTTACTTAGATCATAAGTAGCTCGTAGTAGAGTGAAATTTTTCTTTGAGTTTGTTGTGTAAAGATCTTAGAAAAAATTTAGTTTGAAAAGTTGTTTAAGATTTGAGTCAAGAAGAAGTTATTTTGTTTCCAGCTTTCTGTTTATTTTTCTTTCGTTTTTCAAACATCACTAGTTTCACTTTCATAAACTTTGACTTAAGACAAGCCATAAAAATTAACGCTAAATCTAAAATTCATTAGACTTTTTATGTTTGTAGGGTCAACCAACTAGTTTAGGGTTAGGGCCTTGAATTAGGTTGGAGAGGAAACTCTTCAAGGCCATTAAATCAAACATTGGAGTCTGAGTTAGAGAGTGTCAAAGTCCAGTATTGTGAAAGTTATCTGGGACCCCCCTCTAACAAAGGAGCTAAACACGAGGTCACGTGTGGAAAGGTAGCAGAGATAACCCCTCCAAAGTTGGACCAATCATAGTGGAGAACACAAATAGAGGGCTTGTCTTGGGATTCTGTCGATTGCATTTTCCACGGAGCTTCATGGGTCTCGAATCCGTTTGAGGTCCTCAGTTATATTCCAAACCACTTGCCTTCGATACCTTTGATAGGTTTCGGGCTTGATACCCTGCTCATTGTGGTCTACCCGAATTTCGACTGTACCCGCCTGGTGACTGTTCGCGTGCTGGAAACCTAGTTGCATATCTTTTTTAGAGACATACATAGGTGACTGCGAGGGTATACCACAGTACCTAGGACAAACATCAGGCCACGCTTTGTATAGTATACCTAGAGGGTGCTTCCATGTTTGAGTTTCACTTGCACCGATAATTTTCTCTAGTTTTGTTTGTTGTAACTGTTCTTCCAACTAGTTTAGTGTTTGCTTGTTTTATCTTGGAGGGACCTTTTTAGTGTGTGTTGTTTTTTGAACGAATAAAAATGCCTAGTGTGTCTTTGATCTTCTCACACATTGGAGGATCACGAACTTTGCCAGTCATGAAGGCTTCTAGGCCTATCATCGGTTACACTGGAGCCACCTCTGCCACCATTAAGGTGAAAGCTAGACCAACAAGGGTCTTTTGAAGCGACCGGGTCATAGGAAACTGTACCCGACCAACATCCATAGGAAACAACCATTTTATACCTTGGAGCGAAATCTCTTGGTCCATCTGAAACTCCAACCACTAATCTTTCGGCACCCATCATCGTACAGATTCACCCTTACGAGTGTCAGACAGTGTCGCACGTAGAATGGAAATAAATGCTACCACTTCTTCTAGGAATTCTTCAATTCCCACTACGGTTGTCACCATAGGGGATATTCCACCTCCTAACCCATCGTCACTAGTCAGATCCACCATGGTCTCGACCGCCTCTACCTTGAGCAGTGGTCCAATCTCGTCTATGGCGGCAGCCACTGCCCCTTTCACACCGAGTGCGACATGCCCTCCATTCTCATACGGGATGCCTAGCTCAGGTACAAGTTCTGTACTTTCATACTCCACTTTACAGACTTTAGGTCTGGGGTAGGGAGATCTAACGCTCCTTTGCAAGGAAACATGGGGGACACTTCAGCTCCTTTTAACACTTTCTCTTATGGGGGAGGTTATATACCTCCTTCATCCCCTTCACTCGATGGCACCCACCAGTAATCCGCCGAGCCACCCACACACCATAGTTTATTTGGAGCAGGGAGTCAAGGACCACCTTCTCATAATATGTCGGTAGGTTTGACACCGTTTTCTTTGTTTGGTGTGTTTGGTAACAACGCTTTCTTGTCATCTTCTTTCCCAACTGAGGGCAACCCTGGTTACAGACAACCTATTCCTATGCAGGGTACTATTCTTACACAGGGGGAAAACCCAGAAACTTCTTCTGCATCAAGACCTTGGAATTCTTGGCAGGGATCAGTTCCCTCATCAGGAATGTCGATCTAGTGTAATTCATTTCACAACCAATGAAACCCTGGACAAGGTACTATGCCTATGCCCATGGGATCAGCATGGGGCAACCCTTCCCAAATTCCTCCGAATGTAATGCATTCCCAACCATCTATGTCCTATTTTGGGAATCAACCGATGATGTCTCCTCACATGCAGAATCCATACGCTAGCCATGGCCATGGTTTTTACCAGAACCCAGGCTAGTAGCCAAACTTTTCCTAGCAACCTAGTGCCAATCAAACTCCAGGTCCCTTTGTCCATGGTTATCACCAACAACCCAAACTACCTTTCCTAGAAACCTTGCATTTGCCAGACTTGACAAGGTTGTTGAACGACCCTATCTGTCACGATCCGCATTGGCCCCCTATGATGACGAAGTTGCCTTCGGACATGCCAAAGTTTGAATCCAAGCCTAACGAAGATCCAGGAGATCATGTGACCACCTTCCATCTTTGGTGCTCGTCTAACTCGTTGAAAGAAGACTCTGTACAGTTGCAATTGTTTTAACGTACTCTCATTGGGAGTGTCACGAAATGGTACATTGAGCTCAACCGCTCAAGATACTCTTCCTTCGGCGAATTGGCAATGGCTTTCCTAAACCATTTCCAATTACCTGTGAGATATGAAGCTGGCACAGAATTGATGGCCAATTTTGAACAGAAAAAAGCGGACCATATCTCTGATCACATCTGAGAATGGAGATGCTGGAAGAGTTTAATTAAGGTGTCATTCCCACCAGCATTCCTGCTCAAGTGGTTCCTTAAGTATTTGGTCCCACAGTTATCCAAAGATGTCGCGACGTCGGGAGTGTTTTCCGAAGAAGATTCCATCATGAGAGCTCAACAGCTTGAGATAATCTACTCTCAGTACGGTTTATTATATGAGATCTTTCCAGATGTGCCATGCTCAATACTTGATAAAACTAGACAGAGAGATGGAACACATGCTGATGGTATTGTTGGTTCAGCACAAACAAAGCCCGCTGAAAAACTGATGAAGCAATTGCAGCAATTGTCTATACAACACACAGCAACCAACCAAACTATTATTTTGGCTGCTCCCCCTATCCAAACATCGGATGTACACAGTGCAATCGACAAATCCAAAGGTCAACCAGTGGCCTGATGGAAAGAAAAAACAACGAAAGAAGGGCAAGGGGGATAAGAAACCCACTAATAATGCTGGTAGGGGCAACACTAAGAAACGGAAGGCGATGTATCCATGCAACCTGTGTGCGGAAGACCACCTGACCCACCAATTTCCTCAGCTTGCAGAGGCCCAAAAGTTTGTGACACAGCAACAACCTGCCATGTTAACCAATCCATTTCAACATGGGAACCCAAATCTCTACAAGCGCGTAAGGGGGCAGTCAAGGACCCTCTCCGTCTTTGAACAATCCTCAATCTGTGAATTTGTATATGATGAAGGATGATGCTTTTATATCGACTAGAGCGCATGACTACAGTAAACCAAGCACTTCTGAGAAGGGAAAAGAAGATGAAATCCCATCTCTTCCTCTCCAGATCGAGAATAATTTGGGCAAAACAATGACACGCATCCCAAAATGTGCGTTCAAGAAATCTTCTCACAACCCAAACGCAAGGGCCACCCAGAACTATTCTTTGGTGGAGGATTTGTCTCAAACCCCTTGTGTGATGTCCGATTTGGAGGTCCTCCAAAGATGCCCTTCCTAGAGGAAAGCTTTGTTAACCACTTTAGGATCTACCGAGACTTGTAATCTGGGTACATTCATGCTGGATACAATCAACTTAAAACCTCATCTGCCTTACCACATAGCATTTCAGATAGTAGTGGCTTACCCAACAAAAAATTTTACTCAGAACATTTTCTGCATGATGGTTGATGAGGGCGCCTCAACATGCGTTATGTCATTGGCATGTTGGAAGGCCATTGGCCAACCTGTTTTGTCTCCATCACCTACTCTTCTCACTGCTTTCGATGGTCATTCGTTCCGAAAACATGGTATCATTACCTCTTTCCCTGTGTAGTTAAGAGGGAAGACCATGTGCGTCAAGGTAGAAGTAGTCGACGCATCCCTCAACTACAACCTCTTGTTAGGAAGGAGTTGGACTTATGCCATGGGATCAGTGGTTGCTACAGTTTTCCAGGTCTTGTTGTTTCCACACAAGGACCGGATTGTGACCATTGATCAATTATCTTTCTCCAGACCTGACCCTTCACTAGGGGTGTCCACAGTCCCGATGATTGATAATCCCTAACCAGGCGTAGTCAACGTAGGGGTTGGTTTGTGCCCATGTTTGATGGGTACCTTCTATTACCCGCCCCCTCAAGGTGATGTCAAGTTCATATCCAACCACCATAAGGTTGATATTTTCCAAGTTTCATCGTTTCTCACAACTTACTTCAACGATATGTGGATACTTCCTTCCCCATCGGCCATGATGGAAGGGACAGGGCACCCTGGCATGTCCATGCCTTTGTCTGCAGCCGAAGTAGTGTACTCTTTAGTCCAACAATCTTCAGCCAACACGGATCCAACTCTTGAACAAGATTTAGATCCGATTCTAGAGCCTATTTGGGCTCAAGGTTCTCTCACTGATACCGATGTGTTAGTCTTAGTCTTTCCCTCCGACGAAGCAATGATTGAAGCAATGACTAGTTCGGCCAAACCCTGGGACGATCTCCATCACCGATCATACTTCCTCCAAGAGTTAAGAAAAATCGAAGCAGGAGAATTCACCTTAACTATGACTGGAGATAGGTATTTTCCTATTAATCCCTTAGCTACACATGAGGTTCATGCCGAGGGTAATATGGAAACTATCGCTGAAACTATACCAATTAATATCTCCAAAACCCCTGGCGTCATGGAGAATGTTTTCGTCGGAGTTGACTATTCCCCCGAAGAGATTCAAGTCTACACAGAACTTTTTAAATAATTTCGTGAAATTTTTGCCTGGTCTTACGAGGAAATGCCAGGCATTGATCCAAGAATAGTCAAACATGAAATCACAACTTATCCTGATGCCAAGCCAGTTTGGCAGAAGCTTTGTCCAGTTAATCCCAGGAAAGCAGCAACCATTAAGGTTGAAGTTGAGAAATTGCTCAAGGCTGGTTTTATATACCCTATCCATCTAACCCAATGGGTGTCAAATCCGGTGTCGGTTAACAATAAATAGGGCATGATTCACGTATGTACGGACTTCCATTATTTAAACAAGGCTTGTCCAAAAGATAATTTTCCCACACCATTCATTGACTAGATAATCGATGAATTTGCAGGTTGCGAGGCCTTTTCTTTCACGGATGGTTTTTCGGGATATAATCAGATACAAATCAAACCCAAAGACCAACACAAAACTGCATTCATTTGTCCATGGGGTACATTTGCCTATCGTAAGATGCATTTTGGTCTCAAAAATGATGGAGCTACCTTCCAGCGGGCCATGTCTTTTTCTTTCCATGATCTCAAGCATATAGTTGAGGTCTATTTAGATGATTTAGCATCTCAATCTCTCAAGAGAACAGATCATCCCACACACCTCCGACTAATCTTTGATCGTTGTTGCTACTTCCGGATTCACTTAAATACAAACAAGTGTAGCTTTTGCGTAACATCAGGACGTTTGTTAGGTTTCATAGTGTCGACAACAGGGATCATGGTCGATCCTCTCAAGGTTGAGGCAATAGTTCAGTTGCCTCCCCCATTCACAATCCTTCAACTTCAGAGTCTATAGGGCAAGGAGAATTTTTTAAGGTGTTTCATCACCAACTATGTCGAGATCACAAAAGGCTTTATGCACTTACTGAAGAAAGACGTTCCTTTTCATTGGGATGATGCCGCTCAACGATCCTTTGAAGCATTGAAACATGCCCTCACAACTGCCCCTTTGCTTCGGCCACCCAACTATAACAAAGATTTCTTATTATACCTGGCTACAGTAGAGTCAACCATCGACATGGTCTTAGTTCATGAAGATAATTTGCTCTCGGAATATGTGATCTATTACCTGAGCCAAGGCCTAGTCAGACCAGAACTCAATTATTCTCATATCGAAAAACTTGCGTTGGCAGTCGTCCATGTTTTTCAACAGTTCCATCATTATGTTCTGTTTCACAAGACCACCATCATTGCCATTGTGAATTTGTTTCAATACGTTTTGACACAATGGGTAATAGGCGGAAATATCAGTAGATGGATAGTCGTCCTCCAAGAATTTGACTTAGATTTTGTTTCAGCGAAATTCAAAAAGTCATTGGTCTTCGCAGAACTCATCTCAAAACTTCTGATTGAGTCAGGTGATGTTATGCCCGAAGAGTCGCCTATCAGAGGAGATATGTTTTTTATCGCATCTTCGAATCCCTGGTACGGAGATATACTTGTCTATCTCCAGACTTTGAAGTGCCCCACCTCTGCTTCTCGTGATGAGCATCGCCATATACACCATCAAGCTAAGAATTATCTCATACTCGACGATACATTGTATCGAAGAGGTGTAGACTGCATCCTACGCTGATTCCTCAGTCACGAAGAAGAAGTTATTGTGCTTAACGATTTCCATACCGAAGCATGTGGCGGTCATTTGTCTGGGTTGGCAACATCCCAAAATGTTTTACAGGAAGGTTACTTATGGCCGACACTAATGAAAGATTGTATCAAATCGGTCAAGAAGTGCCACTTGTGTCAGATCTTCTCTCAAAAGATGAGGGAACATCTCATTCCCATGTTTCCTATCATCACAGTTGGTCCCTTCACCAAGTGGGGGATTGATTACACTACATGCAACCCTCCTTCAGCAAGGGGGCACCGTTATATCATTGTCGTCGTAGACTACTTCACGAAGTGGGTCGAAGCTATGCCAACGTTTAAAGATGATGGAGAGACTACAACTCTCTTTTTATTCAACCAGATAATAGCAAGGTTCGGCGTCCCGAGAGAGATTGTCACTAACCATGGAAGTCACTTTCAGAACTAGATGATGACTGAATTAACATCAAATCTTGGGTTGCGGTAAGAAAATTCATCACCCTACTACCCCCAAGAAAATGGTCAGGTGCACGCTGTAAATAAATCTCTTAATACCATCCTACAGCAAAAGATCAACTCAGCCAAGTCAAATTGGCATTTGATGTTATAATCGGCATCATGGGCTTACCGAACGTCTATTAAGACTGCAACCAGTTTCTCACATTTTCAACTCATTTACAAGATGGAAGCAGTCTTTCCTATAGAATGTCAGATCGCTTCCATAAAATTGGCAGTACAGTTATTGCCAGACACTTCTCCACTTGAAGAACAATTATTATACCTTGAGTGGCTCAATGAGCAATGTCGTGATGCAGCCCTGGCCAAAAATGCTCGCAAACATAAAGTCAAGTGTCAGTATGATCGATCTGTTCATCCTCGAATTTTATCTGAAGGCAACCTTGTCCTGGTCTATGACCAAGATAAGGACCCCCTAGGGGCAGGAAAATTCAAACCCATGTCGTTCAGACCTTTCATCATAAAAGAGGTTCTAAAAAAGGGTGTTTATCGTCTAGTTGACTTTGAGGGAAATTCTTTGGCGGAGCCTAGAAATGGGCTCTACCTCAAGATGTATTACTCATAGGTAGGTCACCTTGGGTAACTTTTTGTAACATATGTATAGTCTTTGTACTATTACTTTCTGGTTTCTTTTAGTATTATGAACGTGTCATTTCTTATGTTATCTTTTTTCACTGTGGAAGATGTCAAGGGAATCAAAGGTGTTCATTGGGTACGTAGATGGTGCTAGCTGGCACACTCATAGGCTTGTCTCCGTAGCTTGGGTAATTTTTACATCTCGAGGCCAGTTATTATCTTCCGGAGGTATATTCTTAAGCGACACCACAAACAATGTCACCGAGTACAGTGCAGTTATTGAGTTGCTTTGTGACGCTCTGTCATTTGGCATCTCTCATCTTCGAGTCTATTTAGACGCTCAGCTGGTTGTGTCTTAGTTAAATAGAGTCTACCATGTTCATGATCCTAATTTACACTGATGATTCCTTAGGGTACGTCTCTTAGAACGAAGCTTTGATTATATTACATATTTTCATGTTCCTAGGAGATTAAACCAAGTTACAGATATTCTAGCTAATCAAATTTTAGACTGGCATATCGCACGCATATAAAAATACATACACATAAACATGTAAATACATTTTTAAAGGCAAGTATGATCCATAAGACACAAAAAGACATAAAAATCCATATATAATATCATAATCATCAGAGTGCATAGGTGGACGGAAACACCTCAAAAAATATGACCAGTAACGAGTCATGGGGCTTATGCCCTCAAAACATATATACAGGTGGAGCTATCAAAATCTAGACTAACTAAGGTCAAGGCCTATGGGCCCTATTGTAATAATCAACAGTGTTTTCCAAACACCGAAACAGTCAGACCCACGTCCGTGGTACCCCCACTACATGAGGCTGCATGGATGGTGGCAGATCCTCAATCTCTGCCATAGGTATGGTGCGAGTGAGTGAGGTAAAATTTCGCTCAACTCATCTCAGAACCCTCTCAGCCTCATCGGCTGGAAGCTCTCCTGTCACTATTGGTCCCCCTGTGGCGGCAGGTGCAACCCCTGGCCAAGGATGACACCTGTTCCTCACATAATCCGCAGGTCGTGAGGGTCCCACATNAAAAAAAAAAAAAAAAAAAAATTATATATGTTTCAAAAAAAACAAATGATGCAAACTTACCCATCTCGCCTCGCTCCTCACCTGGAGGTACAAGGATCTCGGGGTCTCTCTAGATATCAATCCTAGCATAAGGATAATCCTCTATGGCTGGAATCTGCCGTGACAACCAAGAAAAGAAGTCATCATCAAAGGACTCATTGGTCCTTCCACCACCCTGTCGTGGCAGCAATACTAACCATCTGCAAACCACAGGAAGAGAGGCCTGATGTCCTCGTACCACCACTCGAGGACTGAAACTAGGAACTCTTTCAAAGAAGAAGGAGCATAGCATCGTCCTAAACCCAAAGTTCCTCTACGTCCGCAACCAACAATCTGTTAGCTGCCTCTTCATACAATCTAGCAGTGTAGTGCTCCAGTCAAATATCTGTGCATTTAAGCATTGGACTGCACAGTTCATCTGTGCATGGGATGCCTAATGTAGAGCCATAGAACCAGTCATCCGCCCAATAAGCAACACAATCGCCTGCAGTGATAAATCAGTGATCCTACTTATTGGCACCTGTGAGCTCGATCGGTGTGTACTAGCCTCACAATAAAGTCCTATCAATTCTAATATGTTATGAGGCCCAGAAGGAAATGTCCGGAAATTGGTTGGTTCCACTCTCCTAGAGAGGCCAGTCAAAAAGTATATATCCTCTGTAGTAGGCACCAGTGACTACCCCTCTAACATAAAATCTTCTGTGTCAGGGTGCCAGTATTCAACCAAGGCATTCAGTAGCCTAGGTTGTGCTCTCATGAAAGGACACAGAAAAAACTTGAACAAGCCACATTGCATTAACACTGCCACAACGTTAGGGTCTTCCCCAACTAGTGCGTTGATATCTTCATGCTCTCGTTCTCTCCATTGCACATACATCCTGCACATGGGAAAATTTTCAGAGGGTTAGGCCTTGATTTTTAAACCTTTTTGCACTCATGGGAGGGTCCATGCGGGCTGTTGTAATGACAGTCGCGTGTACACACGCTCTAACATTAGATAGAGCGAGTGTACACGTGGGCTATCATAGGAAATCCCGTGTGGACCTAGGGCCAACCATTTAAAGGTCGACGCCCCCCCAAGAAACCAAATTAAATGCATAAATAAAGAATTAAAAAGAAAAATGAGGTAGTTTATACTTACTTGGTCCAGATAGATGGTTTTTTTTCCACTGTAGCTCCCTGAATCACCACTTTTATCAAAGCGGGTTTTTTGCTTCAGAGTCAATTTCCAAATCAGCAATGGTGATAATGAGCTGTCAGCTTCTATTTATAGACTTTTTGGTCCTTTTGTCACTTTTTTGGCCCCACTTATCATTTTCTTTGAATTGAAAATCATTTAGAGTGATTCAGGAGTTGCTTACAAGGTTACGATTGGGTATTAGGACATTTTTTGGAGTTTTGGGTCATTTTTGACGGTCCGTGGAAAAACCTCAGATGTTCAACTTGAGCATATAGGTTAGGCTTCCACCCCTACTTTTTTTGTCTCGTTGTCTGTATCCCTTTGCCATAGGATTGATCCCATCAGGTTGCGACAAGGAACCATCATTGTTTCTTTAGAAGTGTCGCGATTTGGTGGTAGAGCTTACCAGAACATGGATTCCCTAGGTAGATGCTGGTTGCATTATGGTGTCCTTGTTATCACTAATAACTGTAGGCTCGAGAGTCCTTTTAGTTTTTCCCGATTACACGTTTGAGCCTCATTTGCATGACTCTTGACCTCCCCACGAGACTCCCAAAACATAACGGGTCTTCTTTTAATCCCTTTTCAGACCCTCTAAACATGAAAATATTGTCGAGCGATCTTGTGGCCTTTCACGCTCGTTAAACTGAAATTTGAAGTCAGGTCTATCTGGCGGTAGTTTACCCCTTTTTTGGTCCGGACGGTCAACTGTACGAACAAAGGTATACTCTAGAGGCCTCGGATCTCTAGAATAATACTCTCAGGTATAATTTAAACCCTTTTTCGGGCCTAAGGGACTAAATTTACAACAAAGGAACCCCCACGAAGTCCATAGTTAAGCTCTTTTTAGACTCCCTAAAATTGAAAAGATTGTCGAGTGACCTTATTCTTTCACACTCGTTAAAATGGTCCAGAAGAACATTCCTGACGGAGTCCATAGTTAATCTTTTTTCAGACTCCTTAAAAATGAAAAAATGGTCGAGTGATCTTGTCTGTATCACACTCATTAAAATGGCTTTGAATAGACGTCTTGTCGGTGCTAGTTTATCCCTTTTTTGAACCGACTAGGCTACCTTTGAAAAACGTACCCCAGTGGAGTCTCCTTTTACGTTTTTCAGACTCTCTAAATATGAAAAACCATTGATCTTACCTTCTCTAGGCTTGTTAAACTTACATCGAAGGACGTTACCATTGTGTGTTTGGTTAACCGGGTTTGCATACCTGCGTCTTTGGTATAATGCCAACTCCATGTTGCTCTCAACTGAACCATCTGAATCATGCCTTATACGCAAGCCCTGTAGCACTTTGTCTCTACGTCTTGACACCTTTGGCCCCTAGAGGATTTTTTCTAAGTGTCCTTTTCTTGCATATGTCCCTTTGCCTTGAGAATCCCTATGTTCTGTGCGCTTGGAACTAGTATGTTTGCGACACTCGGTTCCTCCTTTGTAATGTAACTGTCTTTTATTATTTTTCCAACATTATTGAAATAGACAAAAAAATCAAATACACCCCAAAGAGAGGAAGGGAAAAGTATTGTCTTTTTATTGGCATCACAATGAGTCGCCCTTGGATAAAGCACATATGTCTATTTGTTTTTCAAACCCTAGGATTTAATATGACCTTAGGAAGTTGTTCCCACTACATTGAGTTGTGTCCTCCTCCATTTTCTTACTCTTCCAAACATATGGAGAGTTTGTGTTGCCTCCTACCTCGTAAACTTATGCTAATGCCATGCTGCCTGAGTCTCATCCTTTGTCATTCTATTGTCCAAGGGAAGTTTTTACCAAGCCTGAGTTGGCCCCTCTGCAGTTTGTCTCTTGCCCTCATGCCCGACCATCCCGAAAGTCCAATCAAGTCATTGTTCGAAATCAATGAAGCCTTCAGTCTGATAATCAAGATTCTCTAGTCCATGATCGACGAGCCCTTGAAGACCTCTGGGTAGTGAAGTCGTACACTCATATTACACTCCTACTTGAGTTTTGAAGATTTTGAAGTTGTTGCTCGAGCTTTGAAGACCTCATCTCTAGCCATCAGGCCTTATCAGCTTCTAGAAGATGGATACTCTACATGTATATCTTTTTGATTTCGATATGTAGATCTGTTGTGTATTGCTCGTGGATACACTTTATATAGTTATATGACATGGATATATAGTGTATTTGATTGGTAGCCATTATTTTATTTTAACTCGAGCATGGTTATTCCCGCCTCAGTGAGACAATTATTATTTTGCAGATGGAACCTCCTGATTTATGGTCCCTAGGCTCACTTGTTTGGATCATTGGTGAAGATTGTTAATGTGTTTCGGCCATTAGATGCTCTTCTGACCTCACACATTAGGGGGCATCTGTTATAACCCTAATTTTCACCAGACATGCTTACCTGGCATCAGGCCATCTCAGATTCCTTCTTTTCCAAAAAACTGTTGAACAACTCTTCTTAAAAACCCCTCTTATAAAGTCCCACATGCCCTGCTCCATTACTGCACGCATGTACACGCTAGCTAACCCAAGACAACCCGCGTGTACCTACAAAAGAACAAAAAAAAGAAAGTTGTTGACGGAACACACATCTTTGGGTAAGTTAACTAAACCTTTCAGCCATGCATGGCCGGTCATTTGACCAAATACCTAGCTCCTTCTAACCTATAAAAGAAGGGGTAGGGGTCCCATTTGAAAGGAGGAGAATCATAGTAAAGAAACTATACTCGATTAAGCATTCCCTTTGTCCCAACCTTTAGCCATCCTTGTGCAAAGAGAAGTATAGAGCAAAGCAGTTGGAAGACAGTGGAAGAAGAGCCCAGGACCAGGATCGAGGAGCAGTAGGCGACTTTATCATTGTAAGGTATCATTGTGAAGTTAATAAAAAAATTATTTTTCTCGTCCCGCCATATGAGATTGTCATTATTGGAATATTGATTGTATGATTGATTAAATCTCTAACCCATTAGTTCATAGATCAAATGCATGTGGATTTCTTTGTTTGTCTTTAGTTAATGCAGGTCAGCATTGGAAGGAGAGTTCCAATCAAAGAACGACCATGCACAAAAAGGGATCGACATCAAACATGAAAAATAAGGTATGTCAACTTAATCTCTTGAGCCTTGTATTTACATATGAGTAATGAGGGTTTAGGCATGGGATGATGGTAAAAAGTAAGAATCTTAGGTCATTTCTGCATGCATGATAAAACCCTTAGTGCTAGTCCATAGGAGGGATTTCCGACCCACAACAGGGATGCTTGGTCTAGTACAAGCCCTTCACCTAATTTATGATCAACTTGGAATCTCTGCGCACTGCTATCCTCGGTGCGCCTAGTTCTTTCAAAACTTGAAGGCCTAGAATTAGCGCTTCATATTATGCCACATTGTTGGTGCATTCAAACACGAGCTTGTACGAACGCAACTTCGTGCTTGTCTTAGGGGGGCTTACTGATACGCCAACCCTAGCTCCCTCTCAGTTGACTATGTCATGTTCCACACCCCGTCTTCTACTCGTTCTTCTGGGTCGGCGTGCTCTATGATTTCCTGTGTGGTTTCATCATCGACTATCGTGGTGGTCATCGATCCTTCTTCCTCGAAGCCAATATCATTGTAGAAAATAGACGAGCCCACTTCGGTGTCAATGACGTATATAGGATGGTTGTGGGGCTTCGTTTTGCTGCTCACCATATATTTCAGTAGGACTTCCCTGTACAACCTTCTGTCATGGAAAAACACAGAGATAGTGGCGTAGGTCATGTCCATCTGCAATGTACCTTTCATCTTCGTGGCCCACGATCTTGAGAGCAACATGTCGAACTTCACAGGTATGTTTGTGATGACTATGTCCATGACCATGTTCTTGGCAGGGATTTGGGCCAACGATATGACCATGTCTTTGATTAGGCCCAAACATTTGACTTTCCTTGAATCGAAAGAGAAAAGGTCTTTGTATGGTCTGGTGACCTCTATTCCCAGCTCATCCATGACCACCTTCGGCATGAGATTATGTTATGTGCCAGAATCAAGCATGGAATTATGTAAGTTCAGATCATGGATATTTAGACTGATGTAAGAGGGGGGAGCATCTTCCTCATCACTCGTCTCTTCGATGCATGGACCAAAAAAAATGGCGGGGTGGTCATCTCGAATGTTCAAAGTATCAGGGGCCCCTCCTGTTTTCAGCATCTTTATGATTTATTCCCAATACTCACCCTTTCTAATCAGCTCATTGAATGGGACAGAGATTTTGATTTTTTCCATTTCGTGTTCGAAATTGAAAGGGGGGCAGGTTTTCTCTACCTCCTTTCTACTCATTTCCCAAGCTGTCTCTAGGGAGTTTTTGGGAAATTTCCTACTTCGACTTCATTTTCTCATCTGCATCCTTGGTCGCGCCATCTAGTCTTGATCGGCTCATGGAGGGTGCGTCCGTTGTAGGCCCCTTCACGGAATTTGTTTGTTTCATCTCGTCAGGTGCATATTTATTCTAAAGGTTATACTTCTTCTGAAACTGCATGATAGCGTTCTGATAACCTTTCTTAAATTCCTCCATCTCCCAAGACGATGCACCATCTATTTTGAGTATCATGCCATCATCAGTTTCTAGTGTGAAGTATTTGTTTTGGCTCACATATTGATCATGTTCTCTCGTTGTCAAGAACACGCACGGGTTTTTATCATCACAATAGTACATCTAGTCGTCGAAAGAATGGTCAAAAATCCTCTTCTGCATAATTCTTCTACAAAGGGGGCCTTGTCTGCTAGTCACCTAGGTCCCGCTGCTTGATTTGAGGAATCTGACCCCTCCGAATATTTTGATTTCTAGGTTGCAGGTTGTTTTGGTCTCACGCAGCAGGTCTATTCCCCACGGACATTCATTCCATCAATGTTTCCATGGTTTTCATCATCATATCGAACCTGTCGTCTGAGGACCACAACGTCGACAGTTGTGCATCTCCCTGATGCCTTTTGTCACTCCAATTGAACTTTGACTTGATTTTTCCTGACGCCATCATGTTCACTTTGACCTTGAAAACGTTACTCATTATGGAATCTAGGTTTTCTGACCTTCTTTCTCTCAGCAATAGAGAAAATTCATTGTTGAACAAATTTGCGTACCACAACTGCGCAACATCGGGCGAGGGTTTTACTTCAGCGAGTATGGAGTTGTATATTTTCAGAAAATGAGCTGAGAACTCTTGCACTATTTCCTCTAGTTCTTTCTTCATGTTATTGTATTGCATCAACAGTTGCAAAGGGTTCTTCTTGTCCCCCCATTTACTTAGGAAGGATCTTTCGAATGTCGCGAAGTCCCGAATGCTAGCGGGTAGGAGGGCCTTGAACAAATTTCTTACATCTCCGAAAAAGCTTTGCGTAAAAATCCTCATATTTGCATCCACATAATCTACCTCCTCCAAGCCGACAAAGTCATTAAACCAGTCCAGGTGTTTCTCAGCGGAAACATCTCCCTCAGAATCGTAGATTCTGATTCTTTGGCTATAATTCTGAGGTAAGTCATGGAATTAGGATGGCAAGACGAGGGGGGTGAATCTAACATCCATATCCCTAGGAGGATTTGGATTTTTGGAGGTGTTATTCATCACTAATGCTGGAAATCTTTTTGGGTCGAAGACAGTCTCATCCAAATTGGTCTCTGACTTGGACCTAAAGAGAGTTTGTTCGAAAATGGCATCAAACTCTAGGTCGTCAATTCTCTGCACGCCGTATTTCGGAAAGGACAGACTTATGTCCAAGAAATAGAACGGGTATGGCGCCTACTCTCTAGCCTTGCGCAAAATCCTCTCTGGGTCGTATACAGGCTTAGAGGGGTTTGGGTCAAGATTCTCTCTAGTGTAAAAGGTATTTGGAGCCAGGTTTCCTAAATAGTGCTACTTGGGGGGGCACTGGTTTTTTTGGACTGGATTCACCAGGGTAAAGGTTTTAGCCAATATGGGTGTTTGTCCCTCTATAACCCTCAGGGGTCAAACTGCACGTTTATTGTTCTCTCGAGGAAAAAATTTTCAACTTCATCCCCAACAACAGCACCAGAATGTTAGCACTCCGTAAATCTATTTGGTTGATGAACAGATGATGAAGGTAACCTTTTCAACCAACTTTGAGACCCGAAACTATCCTTTCAGATCTGGAGAGGGATCTCTCATAAATGGCACGGTCTTCGCGCAAGATATGGCTTTACGAATGATGGCTAGATTTTAAAACTAGTGATGAAATGGTTCTGGTTATATTGGCGCAGGTAAGTAAAACTCGGGCTATGGGGTCGATCTGAGGAAGAGACAGAACAAATGACTCAGTGACTAGATTCGAGAGGAAAACGCTAGGTGAGAAACAACCTTCAGTGTTAATCGTAAAGTGTGGCGGGAGAAAAATAGAGGGAGTGAATGCAAGAGCATTGTTGTGGACGAATTCAGAGTTAGCTCGAGAAGAAACACTTTTTCTAAGTGGCGTGAACAAGGGGCGCAATACAATGAATCTGCAGGTTCAAAAATTTGTTCCAAAATAGACGATATGAGATATGAAATTAAAGATAACAGGAAAGAACATACATAGAGAAAGAAACACAATACATCCAACTATCGCAACTAGAATATTTACATCAAAACACAGGACCTTTGCATTAAGTTTCAGCCAAAAAACACTCAGACTTCCTACAATAGAATTTGTTTCTTAAAATTGCCAACCAACCCTGGTTACATCGAAAAGATGAAATATATAAACTAGGGTGTCGCTTGGGCTACTCTCTATTATAATTGCTAACTCTAGACTAGGAAAAACCGTGCCACATGTGCAAGAAAATCTTCGCATGGAACCATCCAAAAATAGGCAACAATCATGCATGTCTACTAGTAACCGTCTTCAAGATTTGCCACGAGATTGGATCGTCGGTCAAGACCCGACGTAGGGAAAAAATGTGTCAATGTGTCCCTCGATCAACTATCCTTATGAATAGGTGTCTGCCTAAAACCAGTCATCTGGAATGTTGGTTTCACCTCCCGTTACACGCTTATTTGCTGGGAGCTGCGCATAGAAAATGGTTGCATGATTCCCGTGACTGTTACCAAAATGGTGAGATTTTTTCAGAGGATGCGTATCACTCAAAAAATATTGTGAAGGACAAGGCCACTCATTAAGATTTCTTTTCTTGTGCGAAGGAGAGATCCATATGGACTTCTTGTTCAGCTACTCCACCATCTCCGGGATACTCTGCGTGCCCTTCCCCTACTAGCCTTTTCGCTTCCCGCAGCTGGACAATAACATTCTGAGCCTCCTTAAGTTTCCTTTTCATCCACGTCACGCTCCCTCTATGACTCTGTACAGCTGATGTGTTCACAGTCGTTGTCACTAGTTGTCATTTTAATTCTCTGTTTTCCTGATAAAGCTCGGAAATTGCCAACTTTGCCTACTTCAGTGGTTGAGATGGTGTTTCCTCATTCATCCCCATGGCTTCCGCCTTCGTGACCTCCTCGTTCTTTCCCATCCTACCTCTTCTTTGAGGCATCTGTTGTCTGAAGGAAAACACTCCTACTGCCTTCCCCTTCTGTATGAATTTCTCTATCTCGGCCTTCCCATGTCTTAAAATGGTATCTTTTGTAGGTGAAAATATGGATCCTTCTAAGCTTCTAGGGATGGTTGCCGCAGGCATGAAAGAAATCCAATCTCTCTGAGGTTCAGATCTCACAGTTCTGTCACTCTGTGCGCCCTTTCGAGTACTCTGAGAAAACGCCATGACGCGCCCGAGGTGAAAAATGTGCACGATTTTTTTGAACAGATGTATCGAGGAACAAATTTGAACCAATCGGATTGGCGAAAGGAAAATGCGACAGAAAACTCAAGCTAGATTCTACGACTGGAGGTACACGTCGAGCATCTAAGATTTATAGAAGATCGGTTCAAAGAGGAGAAACTGCTAGACATTAATGAATTTATGGCGATGAGAAGTTTCAAGTCGATCCTCAGGTTGTTCATGGAAAATCCTCGCATGTGGAATGTAGGTGATACAATTTTCTGTGCAGGCATAATACGAACACTACAATTCTTGACTCGACAGGGGTACGTAGAAACTAGTTTCTTAATGGGATTTGATCTCCGGGAAAAGACAAACCGGTACCACGTATACAGTTCTCAATTCTGACACCCTTCGCCCTCTCCAAGGGCCAACCGTCCATTTGTTGACTTCAGCATCATGGTAATACGTACCTGACTTCACATGTTTGGGCGCATGGATCACTACATGACTTGGAATCGACTCTAAAAAGAAAGAAAGGTGGCAGCGCTAACACCTGGCACAACGCATAAAGGAGTATTATGGCGATGTAGAAAAGGGAAAGTGAGGCTACAAGGTAGCCTCCATCTAGGATGGCGCAGTGTGCCTAGCTTGTCATCTTATAGCTAAAAAGCTCGTCAGAAAAAACTGTCCCACGTAGGTCACAGGATTCGTAGTAGACCATGCAGGAAAGTGCGTGGAGGGTATGCAAATGAACTTGGTGAGTTACCTCGTCAACGAGCTTGAGAAGGGATACCGTGAAGTGTAATATCAGGGATATGAATTCCATTTCATTTGGTTACTGGTATTGATCATAATTGTTGCTTGGTAGATTCCGGAAGGAGCGACATTTCCAGAAAATGAGCCATCGGAGCCATTGGCCGCAAGGTTCTCCAGCTTGTGGTATACAAATGATATGTCGAAGCAATGGCAGTCAAACGATGTCTTCCATGCTTACTACCAGTAGTTGAAACATGTTATTGAGACATTTCCACACATGACAGTGAACACATTTTACTAGTACAGACCGCTAGAGAAATTCTGCCCAGATCGACACTTTATATACATCACTGCGCACAGGGATGAGAGTAAGGAGAAATTGCAGTCCTACTATAAGATGACCGATGAAGACATGGAGGATATCATGAAAGAATGGCCAACAGATTTCCTTGTACTGGTTGAAGATGAATAACTCTCCGACCCTGACATCATCAGAAAGTCCATTGGTCACCCGGGTTGAACATGATGGATAGACTAGCGCAAAGAAAAAGTAGAAAAAGGAGGAAGTGCAGAACATAGAAAGTGATGAGGAGGACAATGCCTAAGAGGAAAGTAGGCCTAACTCACCTATAGGAGGACGAGGAGGTTAAGTGAATCAAGAAGAAGTAGGGGAAGAAGGAGAAAAGCAAGGAAAAGGTGAAGTTACACCACCGAAGGATCCCCCAACTGAGCCTGAAACATCGAAGAAAAGGAAGGTTTCTCAGTAGAAACCCTCATCAAGAAAGAAGACGTGCACTAGTAAAACCAAGATGAAGGCCACCCTTATAGAATACAACGTTGATCTAATCATCACATCCATGGAGGATGCTTCATAGGATATTTTGCAGCGATATGGATCAAATCAAGAGACGCTATATGAAATAATCGAAAAGGAGTTGAAGGAGATACATCAAGAGATCCATTCGAGCTGTGCAGTACCTACTACGCCTTCTTCGTCAAAGATTATAGAATTAGGGGATGAGCCCACCCAATTACGAAGGCTAGAAGATGCAACAGAGGCTCGACTTCATCGAGTCAATGAAGAGAAGGAGAAGGCTACAGAATCCTTGAAGAAAGAAAAGGAGGAGGCCTTAGAGAAATTACGAGTTGCGCATTCTTGTGTAACCGCCTACGAGAAGGAGAAAGATGAAATTTGGGCGATGTTCGAGGAGGACAAAGGAAAGATACAGAAATAAAAAGACCAGTTTCTCGCAAATCAGACTACGATAAAAAAGGCAGTGACTAAAGCACTTCACTCTATGTCGGGATTCACACAAGAGGAGGAAGAGTCGAATGAGATTCAAGTGGGGAAGAAATGTCGAGCACTCCACAAGAAGTGAGCGATCAAAGGGAATAAATTTCCAAGAGCGCAATTCGAAGGATCATGACCCTCGCCTTAGAATGTAAGCAGTTGAGTGATCGAAGTGCATTGACCTATGAATGCCTCGCAGAAGATCCAGAGCTGAAGAAACTGGAAGCACAGCTATAGGAGGCGCACCAGCAAGCATCCACCGTGTAGGACAAATGAAGCTACTCACTGCAATCGAGTGAATGAAGAGATCATAGGAGCAACGCACAGTCCAGCAACAAATTACTGCCATCTAGAGTAGAGTCATGGAGGTTACACAGAGACTACAGTTGGTGGAGGATGAAGCCTCCATGATTTTCGAAGAGATTGAAGGAAAAGGCTCACAGCTAGACCAAGTGGTTGCAACAATGGAACAACGCTTAGAAGGGCCTGTCATAGAGCAGGTGATTCAGGAGTTCTCTGAGTAGGAGGCTCTAGCAACGCAGCAAGTCGAGGCAGCTCGAGCTAAGATCGAGGCCTTTGAAGCAGCGTTTCCCATATCTGAGTGACTTGGGACGCGTCACATGTAAGTGTTGGGGGCTTGTTGGCCCTTAACCAAGTTTTGAGGAAAAATTGGTCGTGTTTGACCACTTCTAGGACTTTGACAGGATGGTCGAAGATGGATTTCCCAGGCAGAGCTGAGATCGTGGGATCTCGCTTATTTTGCAGACTTGTGGACCTAGCAAAGGGTATACTAGGTTTATGTAATGGGTTATGGGATGTCGTCCCATAGGTTTACCCATGTTTAGGCCTCTTTGTAAATGTATAAATAAATGGCTAAGCAATGTAAGAAGTTGATGTTGCCTATGTGCACAGTATGTTGTAAGAGTGGATTCGTGCAAGAAAGTAGTTACTAATTTGGCTTACTGCATGACTAGTTGGCTTTGTGCAAGAATGTGTTAAGGCTTGCGGAGCTAAGTGCAAGTGTTTTGTAAGTTTCTTTGTGCACAGATGTTGTATGTAAGGCTTTGTGATAATAAGGAGTTGGCTCTGTGCCTTGACCTGATTTGGGGAAGGTGGATCTAGTGTGATGTGCGCATATCACCTATCCAGTGCGAAGCTTGGCTCTGTGGCTTTGTGCATAGGAGCAGATGAATGTAAGGAGACTAAATACTAATAAAGAAGGAGAAGAAGTTGGTGGGAATAGCCCCACACTAGGGTGAACCACGTATATCTTGTGTCTTGATGTGCTTTGTGCGATGTGATTTATGCTTAGTGCTATTGTTATAATGTATGATGAATGCAAATGATGTTATTGCTTAGTGTTTAAAGATGATTGAATTCTAGATCTAAGATAATCTATGTGCTAAGTGCTTGGAAGTGGTTGATCTTTATTGTTACTGCATTGTTCTGTAATAAGGGTTTAATCTACGATGTGAATGAGATTCAAGAACTAATACATATTTTTGTCTAAGTTCTTTGCTAAGTGTTGTAATCATAGATCTGTATCCCAGCTTGGTTGTAGCCACCTGAGTCCTACAACCCCCCCTGCCTCTACCTCGGGTGAGACTTCATCTGCTTCGCAGGTGTTGTCGAAAGGGCTAGTATTTAGGGTTTTGTTGGTGCATTTTTGAAGCATTGAACCCTGGGTCGACACCTGTGCCAACAACATCTGAACCCAACACCATTTTCCTAACCTTCCTATTAGCCTTCCACACCTTCCTCCAGACATCAGTCGTGTTTGTAGGTTTTTTTGTTTTCCGTAGTCTATCCAATGAGGAACCTCCCTTATCACCCAATTGTCAATCATGAACAGTTGACAGCCCGTCCGTTGGAAGTGTAAGGCCCTTAGCTATAGGGGGGAAGGTGAAAGGACTAGAGGAATAAACTGAATTTTGGATGCAGGTAAAGCCTAAAATAGAAGTCATTTTCGATGTCGTAAATACTGGAACGGTGGTCCGTTCAGGTGCGGTGTGGGTTAATGAGCCAGGTACACCACCCATTGAATCGACCTTTGTGAAAAGACCCTCTTGATGCCACTCGACCTCATCCTCTGCATTCATTAATGCCATTATGTTTTTCTCTAAATAAGCACCAGCTGGGGGTATCATGATACCACCACTTGTTAAGTATTGAGTTTTGTAATAAACTCGGTTCAATTTCCTAGACAGGAAATAAAGGCTAAAAATTGGGCCCAGGATCCCAAAAAAACTCTGTCCTGAAATGTAATAACTCCAACCGCCACTAAATAAACAAGGAGGAAAAGCTAGTGCTAATAAGGAGGTTCGATTACTAAACTCTACGTATAGTATACCCAGGGCCTTGGCACCTAAAAACCAAACTAAAGTCCAAAATACTCCTAAATAACTGAAGTATTAAGTAGCAATCATCTAGTAGAAATTTCATTGCCCATTCTCCGACAAAGATGGTGCTAGTCCATCCTCACACAACTCCTTCCTATTAGCAGAGTGTCCATCATTAATGGATCTAATCCATCCTCGTTTCCTACCCAGTTGCATAGTATAAACACCTTAAACTAGAAAAAAAAATTCAAACTAATTACTTATTTTACTATGACCCTATAGTCAAAATAAATATTCACATGCCAATGCTTCACAAGTTTTAATGCTAAAAATGAGTACCTATTGATCTTTGTTTCTTTATCCTTTTTCTAGAGTATATGTTGATACTAACAACTAAGCTTATTATCTCAACTTCAATATTTGGCATCAATGCCATACCTTTATGAAATTTACTTGTGTTGTTACTGTGTTGGATCTCTAAAAACATTTTTGACTCATAATTTATTTAGGTCACTTCGCAAAGCATCATCAACACTCAAAGTAAGAATTAAATCAAACCACAACAAAGTAAGAATTAAGTCAAACCGCAGCTGGACAATAATGTTTTGAGCCTCCTTAAGATACCTTTTCAGCCACGTCACTCTCCCTCTACGACTTTGTGTAGCTGATGCCTCTGCTGTCTTTGTCACTAGTGGGCATTTTAATTCTATGTTTTCCTAATAAAGCTTGGCAATAGCCAGCTTTTCTTGCTTCAGCTGCTGAGATGGTGTTTCCTCATTTGTCCCCGTGGCTTCCACCTTCATGACCTCCTCATTCTTTCTCAGCCTGCCTCTTATCTGAGGAAGATCTTGTCTGGAGGCAAACGCTCCTGCCGCCTTCCCCTTCTAGATGAATTTCTCTATGTCAGCCTTCCCATGTCTTAAAATGGTATCTTTTGTAGGTGAAAATATGGATCCTTATAAGCTTCTGGGGATGGTTTTCGCAGGTGCGAAATAAATCCAATCTCTCTAAGGGTCAGATCTCATAGTTATGTCACTATGCATGCCCTTTCCCATACTCTGAGAAAATTCCATGACGCGCCCGAGGTGAAAAATGTACGTGAATTTTTTGAATAGATGTATCGAGGAACAACTCTGAACCGATCGGATTGGCAAAAGGAAAATGCGACAGACAAATCGGTCCAGATTATATGACTGGAGGAACACATTGAGCATCTGAGATTTATAGCGGATCGATTCAGAGAGGAGAAACTGCTGGACTTTAATGAATTTATGGCGATGAGAAGTTTCAAGTCGATCATCAGGTTGTTCATGGAAAATCCTCGCATGTGGAATGCAGGTGATACGATTTTCTGTGCAGGCATAATACGAACACTGCAATTTTTCATTCCTTCCACCTTCATAATAAAACGATAATAAATATGGCACTTGTCCACACAAACTTTATTTAACCTCTTGACTCGACAGGGGTACATAGAAACTGGTTTCTTAACGAGATTTGACCTCCGGGAAAATACAAGCCGGTACCACGTATATAGTTCTCGATTATGACACCCTTTCCCCTTTCCAAGGGCCAACAAACCATTTGTTGACTTTAGCATCACGGTATTACATACTTGACTTCACATGTTTGGGCGCATGGATCACTACGTGACTTGGAATCAAATCTAAAATGAAAGAAAGGTGGTGGCGCTAACAGCTGGCTCCAACGGGGATGCTATCCTCCCTGTGAGGTAGCAAAGAATAGCAGACTAGGTGCCTGACCATTGGGATTTATTTGATGTCTAGATACTAAGTAATAAAAATGACGGATGGAAAAGAAAACAACTAGACTCAATGACACAACTTCTAATACTTCATCATAAACTTAGGGCCTTCACTTCAAGCTTTAATTTCCTGCTGACGTACTAAATCGACTCAAACTTAGCGACTATTTACAATGAAAAATGACTCAAACATAATTTATTACATCGGGTAGCATTTGAGGAACCTACCATTTACAGGTCCCCAACCAAGACATTCCCCATCCGGCCCTGTCAGGAAAAAATCATTTTCTCTACAACACGCGCTGACTCTATATGGTCTTGTCCAAAGGTGATTGAACTTTTCGTGTTTCCCTTTTCCTTCATTTTGTGCATCCCATATCAGCGCCAAATCTCCCACCTGAAGATCTTCCTGCTTGGAGTGTTTGTCGAAATTTTTCTTTATCCTATCCTGGTGTATTTGAGATCGATTATACGCATGCTCCCTCGCCTGTTGGGTGTGGATCAGCCGGTTTATCCTTCTTTGTGCATCATCCGGTTCGGCCTCTTGCTCTTGCAATAGTTTCTTGACAAGAGATCCCAACACAGTAGGGAAAATCGCGTCTGCGCCGTAAACAATCTGAAAAGGTGACATTGATATGGAATTTTTGGTGGTGATATGATCTGCCCACAGTGCATAGATAAGCTTCTTATTCCACACTCTCTTATTTTCTTGCAAGAGCCTTTTGATGATTCTGGTCAGGATCTTATTTGAGGATTTTGCTAACCTATTTCCCTGTGGGTAATATGATGTGGAATGTCCCAAGGTTATATTATAGTCCTAACATAACTTCTCCATCCTTTTAGACTTGAATGCGATTGCATTATCCACTATGATCTTAACATGACATTCAAACCTTGACAAAGTGTTTGTGTCTAGGAACTGTATGATGACTGCAACAGTGGCTTGCTTTGTGGGGACCACCTCAATCCACTTTGTGAAATAATCGGTGGCTGTGAGGATCCATTTGTGCTACGCGGAGTACGGCGGGTTTATCTCACCTATGAAATCTAGGCCCCACTGCATGAAATGTGCCTTGACTAATATTGGCTTTAACAATAGAGGTTGTAGCTTCCTTCTCTCGACAAAAATTTGGCATTCGTGGCAGCTAGAGACCTCTTTATATACGTCAGCAAAAAGCATCAGCCAGTAATAACCTGCCCTCAGGATCTTGTGCGTAGTGGTCTTCCAATAATGGTGCCCTCTGCAACCTCCTTTGTGAAACTCCTGTATGGCCCGCTTCGCCTCATCTTCTAGAAAACAGCTTAGCAATATTCGTCTGGGATATTTCCAATATATAGAATTATCCAAAACGTGGAACTTAACCACCTTAAGATTGAGGAATCTCTCTTTAGTCTTTCTCACGCCTGGAGGGGCCTGGATATTTTCTAAAACGTATATGATGTATGTATACCACGGTGAATCAACAAAAAGATGAGGTAACTGCGCAACTTTTTCTTCTTGAGGGCCCTCCGACAGATCAGTAATGAAATTCTTACCCACAACGTCACGGTTCGATTGCGCCATTAGCTTCGTGAGGCCCTGGCCCTTGACCAGCTTTGTTGGCTTGATCTCAAGGTCGTATTCTAACATGGCAACTATCCACTTTCCTCTCCTTCCTTCTGGGTCGGGATGGGTAAGGATGTCCTTTACCAAATTGTTGGGCATGCAGGAGATGACGTGGGGAGTGAAAAATATACGTCATGAATTCCTTCAGATCCTTTACTAAAGCATACGCATGCTTTTCCATAATGTCATACCTTAGGGGAGCATCATGTAGTGTTCAGCTTAAGTAGGCTATGGGTTTCTCGAAATCCTTCTCGTCCTTCTGCAAAAGTACTCCAGCAATAGTATGCTCCGAGGCGAATGAAAAAATGAGAAAATATTTTGTAAAGTATGGCCTGGCTAGCACAGGGGATTTAGTCAGGGCCACTTTGATGTCTCCAAAGGACTTATTGGCCTCTAGGTTCCACCAGGTTTGGGATAAACTTTCTCAAAACATTTACCTTACTCAGGAAAGATTGTACCTCCTTTTTGTTGCGTGGGGTACCAATATTCAAAATCCCTTCAACCTGGATGGGGTCTATTTTAATGCCTTCTTTGGAAATGATGTGCCCCAAAATATTTCCTTCCTCTACCGCGAAATTATATTTTTTCAGATTCAGTGATATACCGAACTTTTTGCACTTTTGAAAAACTCTTTTCAGGTGCTCGAGGTGTTGTTTATCAGAGGTAGAGTACAATATGATGTCGTCAAGGTAAATCATGATGAGTTTATCCTTTTTTTCAACGAAATCGATGTCCATCGCCCTCTGAAAAGTAGCACCAGCATTCATCAAGCCAAAGACATCTTAGCATGCATGAATGTTCCCCACGAAGTGGTGAAAGTCGTCTTCTCTCTGTCGTCCGGGTGAACCATGATTTGGTTACAACCTAAGAAATCATCCAGCATGGACATCCTTTGGGATCCCAATACCTTTTGAAAGATGTAGTCCATTTTGGGGAGGATGTAGTGGTCTTTAAGGGACACCTTATTCAAATTTCAGAAATCTAGGCATAGCCTAATTTCGTCACTTTTTCTTTCTCATAGGTACTAAGCTAGCTACCCAATTTGAGAATCTCAAAGAAACAATGATTTTGGCATCAAAAATATTTTTTACCTCTTTCTCGATCAGCAGTAGTAACAAGGGGTTTATCCGTCTCAACTTTTGTTTGAAAGGCTTCTGGTCTTCCTTGAGAGGGATAACATGCTGGATTACCTTTGTGTCATACATCACAACTCCACGTGAAGATGTACGGGAAGTCCTTCATGAGTTTTATGTAATCCTGCTTGACCTCTAGAATGATATTTTTTTATAACTTTACCATCTTCAGCTCCACCTCGGTCCCGATGTTGCAGTCTTCCACGTCTTCTACGCTTGCAGTGATCCTGGGATTATTAGCCACATCATTTTCGTTAAACATCTTTTCTTGTGGCACCAACCCCTTTAGAATGATGTTATTTTTTAGTTGAATTATATCCCCTCCCGCGATCTGGTTTTGGAAAGGGTCATCCTCACTACACGCGTCTATGCACTCCTCTTCGTCACCACAGTATTCCCCATCGAAGTTTTTTTTAGTGAACTCGTCGCTCATGAGGAGGAACCTTTCCACCTATTTATCATCCTCAAACACCTACTAGTGTTTGATGTTATCGGGTACTGTCGTCCTGTACCTAACCTCGATTTCATATCTTTTGTCTGGGAGAGAGGGGACCTTGAAAATCGAGGCCGAGGTGGCCAATGCGTCGGCGATCTAATTTTGTTCCCTAGGGATAGCGGTCAGGTCATATTCTGAAAAACCTTCGAGAAGATCCAGAGCCAGATTTTTGTAAGCGCGCAATCTGGGATGCTTGGTCTGGTATGCCCTTCACCTGATTTATGATAAACTTGGAATATTCATGCACTGTTATCCTCTGCGCGCCTAGTTCTTTCAAAAATTGAAGGCCCAGAATTACGCTTCATACTCCACCACATTGTTGGTGCATTCAAATGCAAGCTTGTATGAACGCAACTTCGTGCTTGTCTTAGGGGGGCTTACCCATATTCCAGCCCCATCTCCCTCTTAGATGACTGCATCGTCGAAACTCATGTTCCACACCTCATCTTCTACGCAGTCTTCAGGGTCGACAAGCTCTATGATTTCCTGTGCAGTTTCACCATCGACTGTCGTGGTGGTCATCGATCCTTCTTCCCTGAAGCGAATATCATTGTAGAAAATAGACGAGCCCACTTCGGTGTCGACGGCATATAGAGGATGGTTATGGGGCTGTGTTTTTCTGCTCACCATATATTTCTGTAGGAATTCCCTGTACAGCCTTCTTTCATGTCCAAACACAAGGATAGTAGCGTAGGTCATGTCCATTTGCAATGTGCCTTTCAGCTTCGCAGCCCACAATCTTGAGAGTAGCATGTTGAACTTCACAGGTATGTCTATGACGACTATGTCCATGGCCATGTTCTTGGTGGGGATTTGGGCCAACGATATGACCATGTCTTTGATTAGGCCCAAACATTTGACTTTCCTTGAATCGAAATAGAAAAGTTATTTGTATTGTCTGGTGACCTCTAGTCCCAGCTCATCCATGACCACCTTCGGCATGAGATTATTTGATGTGCCAGAATCAAGCATGGCATTATGTAAGTTCAGATCATGGATCTTTATACTGACATAAAAGGGGGGAACGTCTTCCTCATCACTCGTCTCTTCGACGTGCAGACCAAACAAAATGGCGGGGTGGGCATCTCGAACATTCAGAGTATCGGGGGCCCTTCCTGTTTTCAACATATTTATGATTTATTGTCGATAATCCTCCTTTCTAATCAGCTCATTGAATAGGACAAATATTTTGATTTTTTCCATTTCATGTTCGAAATTGAAAGGGGGGCAAGTTTTCTCTACCTCCTTTCTGCTCGTTTCCCGACCTGTCTCCGGGGAGTTTTTGGGAAATTTCATGCTTCGACTTCATCTTCTCAGTTGCATCCTTGGTTTTGTCATTCGGTCTCGATCGGATCATGGAGGGTGCATCCATTGTAGGCCCCTTCACAGAGTCTGTTTGTTTCGTCTTGGAAGGTGCATATTTACTCCAGAGGTTATACTTCTTTTGAAACTGCATGATGGCGTTTTGATAACCTTTCTTAAATTCCTCCATCTCCCAAGACGGTGCACCATATGTTTCGAGTATCATACCATCATCGGTTTCTAGTGAGAAATCTTCATTTTGGCTCATATATCGATCGTGTTCGCTTTTTGTCAAGAACACGCACGGGTTTTCATCATCACAACAGTGCATTTGGTCGTCGAAAGACTAGTCAAAAATCCTCTTCCGCGTAGTTTTAATGGAAAGGGGGCCTTATCTGCTAGTCACCTGGGTCCCGCTGCTTGATTTGAGGAATCTGACCCCTCCGAATATTTTGATTTTTGGGTTGCAGGTCGTTTTGGTCTCGCACAGTAGGTCTCTTCCCCACAGACATTCGTTCCATCAACGTTTCCATGGTTTTCATCATCATATCGAACCTGTCGTCTGAGGACTGCGATGTCGATGGTTGTGCGTCTCCCTGATGTCTTTTGTCACTCCGATTGAACTTCAACTTGATTTTTCCTGAGACCATCATGTTCACTTCGACCTCGACAACGTTACTCATTATGGCATCCAGGTTTTTTGACCTTCTTTCTCTCAGCAGTAGAGTAAATTTCACTGTCGAACGAATCTACGTACTGTAGCTGTGCAACACTGGGTGGGGGTTTTAATTCGATGGGTATGGAGTTGTATATTTTCAGAAAACAAGTCGAGAACTCTTGCACCGTTTCCTCTGGTGATTTATTCATGTTATGGTATTGCGTCAACAGCTGCAAAGTGTTCTTCATGTCCCCCCATTTACTTAGGAAGGATCTTTTGAATGTCGCGAAGTCCTAAATGCTAGTGGGTGGGAGGGATTTGAACCACTTTCTTACGTCTCCCGAAAGGCTTTGCGCAAAAAGCCTCATCTTTGCATCCGTGTAATCTACCTCCTCCAAGTCGACAAATTCATTAAACCAGTCCAGGTGTTTCTCAACGGAAACATCTCCCTCATCATTGTACAGTTTGATTCTTTGGCTATAATTCTGAGGTAAGTCGTGCAACTGGGTTGGCAGGATGAGGGGTCCGAATCTAGCAACCATAGCCCTAGGAGGATTCAGATTTTGGGAGGTGTTATTCGTCACTAGGGATGGAAATTTTTTTGGGTTGAAGACATTCTCATCCAAACTGGTCTCTGACTTGGACCTAAACAAAGTTTGTTTGAAAATGGTGTCAAACTCTAGGTTTTCAATGCTCTGCGCGCTGTCTTTGGGAAAGGATAGTCTTTTTTCCAAGAAATAGAATGGGTCTGGTTCCTACTCTCTACCCTTGTGTAGAATCCTCTCTGGGTCGTATACAGGCTCAAAGAGGTTTGGGTCAGGATTCGCTCTAGTGTAAAAGGTCTTTGGAGCCAAGTTTCCTAAATAGTGCTACTTGGGGGGCCACTAGTTTGTTTGGACTAGAGTCACCAGGGTAAATATTTCAACCGACATGGGTGTTTGTCCCTCTGTTACCCTCAGGGGTCAAACTGTACGTTTGTCGTTCTTCCGAGGAAAAGTTTTTCAACTTCATCCCTGACAATGGCGCCAGAATGTTAGCACTCCGTAAATATATTTGGCTGATGAAAAGATGACGAAGGTAAATTTTTCAACCAACTTTGAGACCCGAAACTATCCTTTCGGATCTGGAGAGGGCTCTCTCAGAAATGGCGTGGTCTTCGCACGAGATATGGCTTTACAAATGATGGCTAGATTTTAAAACTTGTGATGAAATGCTTTTGGTTATATTGGCGCAGGTAAGTGAAACTCAGGCTATGGGGTCGGTTTGAGGAAGAGACAGAACAAATGACTCAGTGACTAGATTCAAGAGGAAAAGGCTAGGTGAGCGACAACCTTCAGTGTTAATCGTAAAGAGTGGCGGGAGAAAAACAGAGGGAGCGAACTCAAGAGCGTTGTTGTGGACAAATTCAGAGTTAGCTCGATAAGAAAATTCTTTGTCCAAGTGGCGCGAACAAGGGGCGTAGTACAATGAATCTGTATGTTCAAAAATTCATTCCAAAATAGACGAGATGAGATATGAAATTAAAGATAACAGGAAAGAACATACGTAGAGAAAGAAACACGATACATCCAACTATCGCAACTAGAATCTTTATGTTAGCGATATTTCTTGTCTCGGGCTTAAGAGTATTCAGATCTACAAGTGGCGTGAAAAACGCATGAGCGCAGCACACGGAAGAAGTCCTTTTTGGACTCAAAATCAAGCGAGCAGGCATTTCATTCTTCAGCGACAGAGCAGAACAACGGCTGGTGTGAAATCGCAAATTAACCAGGTCGCGTCAAGTATAGCGCAGCAATGTTTTCAAGGGACGCGAGTCGCGATCAGTATAAGCGCAACAGTTATTTCTCAAACTCGGGATTCGTGAGTTCGAAGGGCAGACCATGTCTTTTGGTTGCACGAGATTGCGAGTTATGAAAAGTGCCCGGAGGGGGTCAACATTCGCTGACCATCGTGTCTCGGGACTTCATGAGGGGAGGATGCGAAAGTTTGATGCTCCAACTCACGAAGCCGCGAGTTGCGAGAGGCGTTAGTACTTGGGCCCTAGCCGACGGTTACATGTAAAGAGTGTTGACCAGGAAAGGAGCCTTGTTCGTATCTCCATCTCGGGGAGCAAGAGTTTGAAAAGCAAAGGCGAGGGTCTTCGATCCGCGAACTCGCGAATCGCGAAGTGAAAAGAGCTTAAAACTGATGGGACCCACAGCAGCGTCGGGTGAATTTTGGACCGTCCGATTTCAAGGACACATGGCGCTCAATTGAGTTGCCTCGGTGTATCGCCCATCACAGCTTCGAAATGCAAGGAATAGCTCCATCATTCCCCGATGCACGAAATGACAAGAGCATCCAGGACCTGGGGCCCACAACATTGTTGGGAGAGTTCAGAACCGTTGGATCCAGAGGGGCACGTGGTGCCAGATTAAGCCGTCTCGGTGTTTCGCACATCGTGATTACAAGAAGCAAGGATTAACTCCTTCCATTCACGAATGCCGAAAGCGCTTTGGGAATAAGCACGGGGTCACAGCCCATAGTCACTTGGAAAAGAAAGAACTGTG
Source organism: Picea engelmannii (assembly GCA_009831015.1). Classification (NCBI taxonomy): domain Eukaryota; kingdom Viridiplantae; phylum Streptophyta; class Pinopsida; order Pinales; family Pinaceae; genus Picea; species Picea engelmannii. The sequence goes on along the minus strand of ML779844.1, from coordinate 74,504 downwards.
CTGAAAGGGGCCAAAGGCGCCGAGTCCAGTCACCGAAAGGATCATCTCGATCTCGAGGTACCATCTGATACGATCCCACTCTCGGACTTCGCTTGGAGTAAATAAAGACGAGAAGGGGTGGGTGAAACCTCTTCTCATGCATTAAGTGTAAGGTATGGAAGGTCTGGAAAGCGGTCTGCTCGAGAGGGTCCTGTGTACCTAGTACTTCAAAGAAACCATACCAAGTCCTCGACTAGCTAGAGGAGGTCTGCACACGCTAAATCAACATTTACTGGCTCAGCTACTCCCCCTACAGGAGCCATGCGCAGTTAAGGAGGCGTCTGACAGAGAAAGTCCGTCCGATTTTGGACAAAGGGACACCAAGCTTCAGATGAATGAACATTCCTCTGATAGGAGAATTTTGCTGAGTATATAGACTCAGTCTTGGTATTTTGTAATCTATCGATGGTAGAGCAGAGCTCCCTACTATAAGTTTTAACTGATTCTAATTTTCCGGTTATGCATATGTATATGAGATTTCTTGTTTTATGACAGACAGTCCTTCTTACTCCGTCTAATTTTCATCTCATGTTAAGAGAGTTCGTGAACGACCGACTCGTGCGAATTATTGTAGTTCTGTTATGATAAAGGATTTATTGCTGCATTATTGTATTCTCTGGATTTGCGTTTGAATGTAAGTAGATCTTGTGGTTAAATGCCTTCTTCTACAGTCTGTTAGGAACCCGATGTTAATAACAGACCTCTGCTTTTCTCTTATATAAGTCTTCCACCTGTTCACCCTTTACTACAACTCACTGTCTAAAATTTATGCAAGACCTCATTTGCCCATGCATATCTAGCCTGGTTTCAGTGTTGGAACGCTATTGTTTCGAGTTTACCTCCATTCGGTCATCCCATCTATAAAAAATCGTGACACTTAACTGATGGGCGTCGGGCTCTACTCCTGCAAGCAATCCAGGAGTGACTTCTGTCACCAACATTTCTGGCACCGTTTTCGAGGACGAAGTTGAAGATTTTCCCTGGGCAGAACGACATTGAGCCTCTGATTCTGAAGCTGCATCAGACATCAGAGCCCTTTTGAATATTGCTACTATGCACCTGGCGACTCCATTGTGACGACTCCACTATGGCAAACTTGCCGCGTCCATTGTGGCTTTTAGAGGCAGACACAAGCGGTCCCATCCTCAGCTACCTCTAGCTACACCTGAAACTGATCAGGAGGAACTTCGTAGGAAAGGAAAGGCCTCTGAAGGAGAAGCTACCACCGAACCAGGTAATCCATCATCTCCTTTTGTAGTTACTCCATTTTCTCTGTCTCAATTTCCTAGCCAACTGCCTTCTGAAGTTTCTCGTTTCCTAAATTTTGGGAGTGTTTATGTTGAGGTTTCCTCCCCTGGTCTGGGATTGGAGGGAGAAACCCTTGTCACTCCCATCTCCCCTGAAGCTGTACCTTGGCATAGACCCAGGACCACAGAAGATTTACCTACTCCTAGCTCTGCCGCTTCCGCACAAAGAGAAACATCCACAGGCTTAAGCTCGCTATCTTTTTCACTAAATCCCCTATTGTTTCCCACTCCCATTAAGATCTCATTCCCAGTATCCCCGTTCCGATTTCCTTCTCCTCCGAGTTCCCCTTTACAAAATATCCATATGGCCGGAGCAAATCCTCCTATGACCGCAATGGAGGCCATCATAGCCATTAGGTATGCTCCTCTTGTCTTACCTCATCTTCTCAATGCCCTCCCACCAGATGGATACCTAAAGCAGCTGCCCAAATTTACAGGCGAGGGGGACATAGCTGTAGAAGAACACCTATCAACCTTTTACACTTTCGCGGATGATAATGTTATCATGCACGCAGACGTATGGTTGAGAATTTTTGTCCATAGTCTCCAAGGAGAGGCTAGAAAGTGGTTCAAGGCCCTGCCTCCTGGAACTATTGATGGGATCGAAGCCTTAGATAACACCTTTTTGAGACAGTGGGGAGATAAAAAAGATTTCATGTATTACATGATAGAGTTTGGGTCGTTGAAGAGAAAGGAAGGAGAGTCTGTCTCCGACTTCTCCAAGAGATTTAATAAAATGTACAACAAAATCCCTGCTGAGATAAAACCCTCCGAAGCCTCTACAAAGATTACTTACTCCAGCGCTTTTGATCTTGATTTCTGCCTATTGCTAAGGGAAAGAAGAGATGCTACGCTAGCACACATGCAAGATGCAACCATGGAGGTAGAATCCAACATATTGGTTGTCAACCGACTCAGGAACACCGGTGATAGAAATACATCCAAGAACAGGCCTAAAGCTTCCTCATCCAGTTCCTCTCCCCTGCCCCATCAGATAGATGAGACAGCTAGAGCACTAAAATCGCTTTCTGCCAGGATGGAAAGGTGGGAATTAGAGGGGAAGCCCATGTACAGAAATCCCCACAACACTGATAATAGAGGTAGGTTCCAGACGACCTACTAACAATATGCCTCAGGCTTTTCCTAGGGAACAAAGGAGCAGGGACAGGGATGATCAAAGGATTCAGACCCCTCTCTAGAACAACCTAGATTCTCATGAGGAAAGAGAGGAGATAGACGAGCTTGGCCCTGAAATTCACTATATTGAAGAAGCTCCTCCTTTTCCCCATTTGACACAGTCTACATATGAAGAATCCCTTATCAGCATTCAAATCCATGAGTTGGGCAAAGGAGAAAGGGCCGGTCACACTTCTAACAGATATAATCTCAGGTCGAGAAGGAAAGAAGGAGACTTTGATAGCCCAGACCAGCCCCTCATAGTTGAAAGGCCTACTAGATCTGCAGCAGCCGCTTCTAAATATAAAAGAGCTCAGAGCACTTTGCCAGCAGTGAAAGAACCCATCACCGAGGTAAGGGAAGCTCCTAAGCCCATTCCATCCTTCAATTTTGAGCATGAAATTCAAAAGATCAAGATCCCCGTCCCCCTCTCAGAGCTAGTTAAAAAAGAATATTTTAAAAGATCCCTCACCAAGATGCTACAATCTGAGTCCCCCCAGCCTCCCTATGACTCAGTAAACCTTCAAGATGAGAAGCCATCCATCATCTTAGGCCCCATGGTAGAAGACAGAGATGACTCATCCCCTCCCTTCTACACCTCCCTGAATATACATGATAAAGTGTTGCATAATTGTCTCATGGATTCAGGAGCCTCCCATAACCTTATGCCCAAGGTAGTCATGGAATAATTGGGACTGGAGGTGACAAGAACTTATCATGATTTATATTCTTTCAATTCAAGGAGAGTGCAGTGTCTAGGAGTCATCAAAGACCTGGTGGTTTCCCTGTTTCAATTGCCCATGAAAAGTGTGGTCATGGATATTGTGGTAGCCGACGTTCCCCCCAAATTTGGTATGATGTTGTCTAGATCTTGGATTAAAAAGATTGGAGGGACACTACAAATGGATCTCACATACGCCACCATTCTGATATTCGGAGGGGAACAAAGGAGGTTATACAGAGAATCCCAGCTAGCCTATATTGTCAGTGATGAAGCAGACCCCACCAATCACCTGATATTTGCACTTGACACCGACTTGGGGTCCAGTTTGTTGTAGCTTACCGATGCCCCTGAAAGCTCTTTACTAATCAGAAAAAATCCCAGCCTTGATCATCTGATTTCCCCTCAAAGCCCCTCTGTGTGGAAAATGTTTTTTGACGGAGCTTCTTCTAGCGAAGGCGCTGGCGCCGGAGTGGTTTTCATATCACCTTGTCAAGAAGTCGTGTCCCTGACATACAAGCTGGAATTCGAAGCCACCAACAACGTGGTAGAGTATGAAGCTCTTGTTCTGGGTATGAGGGTCGTGAAGGAAATGGGAATTAAAGAGATAGCAATATTCAGAGATGTTGAGTTGATTATTCAGCAGGTAAGGAATGCTTATCGTGCCAATAATCCCCGGCTCATAAATTATCGGAATGAAGTATGGGACCTTATTGATAATTTCTTCTTGGCTTTTAACATTTCTTTCATTCCGAGGGAAGAAAATACTTTGGCCGATTCTTTAGCTGTCTCAGCTAGTTTGCTCCAGTTTCCTCTGCCGCCTATGGTAAAAAATGATGTTGAAATAAGATATAGGCCCTCGGTGTCGGAAAATGTCAAGCATTGGAAGGTGTTCGAGGACGATCGGAAGATCGAAAGGTTTCTCAAATCAGTTGATGAATTTTCTGCGGTACACATTGATCAAGATCTCGATCTAGAAGGTGACCCTCACCCTGAGGTGTTTTTAAACAAAATTGCTAATCATCGGATTATCCAGCTGCCTAGCAATCACATCCTGAGAGGACTAGTCCCTTTAGAGATACTGTTCGATGGGAATGATGTGGCAGTAAAGGGCAAGGTCTCGAATGAATATGTTGATACAGCCGAATGAAACACTGGCACGTAGGAAGAGCCCAAGTTTGTCAGATTATCAAGCAGCCTGACCAGTGAACAGAGGGTCGAGTACACGGAGTTGCTGAGAGAGTTTGCCGACATGTTCGCTTGGACCTACAACGACCTCAAGACATATGACACATCTGTCATTGAACACAAAATCTCGTTGAAGGAAGAAACTAAGCCATTCAGGCAGAAGCTGAGACAGATAAATCCCATGTTGCTGCCGGTCATGGAAAAGGAAGTCAAGAAGCTGTTAGATGCCCAGATCATCGTCCCTTTGAGATATTCTGAATGGGTGGCCAATTTGGTTCCGGTAAGAAAGAAAAGTGGAGAAATCAAGCTCTGTGTCGACTTCAAGAATCTGAACAGAAGCTCGAAGAAAGACAATTACCCCCTATCTAATATGGAACACATACTGCAGAGGGTAACTGGTGCATCCAGGATATCTATGATTGATGGGTTTTCCGGATATAATCAGATATCGGTCATGCCTGAAGACAGGGAGAAGACAACCTTCACCACTCCTTGGGGCACATTCATGTACGCCAAAATGCCATTTGGACTTATGAATTCAGTAGCAACATTTCAGTGAGTTATGGATATAGCCTTCGTTGGGGAGAAGGACCAGTTTGTGGTGATCTATCTAGATGACATCACGGTCTTTTCCAACTTAGACAAGGAGCACCGCTGCCACTTGAGGAAATCTTTCTTGAAATGTCGAAGGTTTGGCCTTTCCCTAAATCCCAAGAAGTCCCTATTTTCTATGATGGAGGGTAAGCTGCTAGGCCATATAGTGTCAGCGGAAGGAGTGAGAATTGATCCCAGCAGAGTGCAAGCAATTCAAACCCTGTCTCTTCCCAGGTCTAAAAAAGAGGTTCAAGCCTTTTTGGGAAAAATTAATTTTTTAAGGAGGTTTGTCTCAAACCTTGCCGAGCTAGTAAAACACATCACAGCCATGCTCAGGAAGGGAAACGAAGTGAAATGGACTGTTGAGCCCAGGGCATCTTTTGACCAAATAAAAAAGGCATTGACTGAAGCGCCTGTGCTAATCAGTCCCGATTATTCCAAGGATTTCCTACTTTTTTTCTTTTGCTTCCTGTGATACAGTGGTGGCGGTCCTATTGTAGAAAAATGAGGAAAGGCGAGAGAAACCCATTGCATTCTTCAGCAAGGCATTAAGAGACACAGAGATCAGATATGAGATCATGGAGAAGCAGGCCTATGCCTTAGTAAAAGCTCTTAAAGATTTCAGAGTCTATGTCTTGCATTCAAAAGTAACAACATACGTTCCTTCAGCTTCCGTGAAGGACATCCTTGTACAGCCCGACGTAGATGGGAAAAGAGGCCGATGGATCGCTAAAATTCTGGAATTTGACTTAGAGATAAAGCCCACCAAGTTGGTTAAGGGGCAAGGTTTAGCCAAGGTACTGGATGAATCCAACTGCGAAGCCTTGGGATTTTGTTTCATCAATATTCGCCCAGGATCTCCGCAAGCTGAGTCGCCCAGCCAATGCTCTCAAGATGGCTTATCGTTGGTAGAATGTGCCTGGTATCATGACATTCTGTACTTTCTGCAGGATTTGAAGCCCCTCAATGGAATGGGTAAAAGAAAAGCGAGAGCCTTAAAGCTCAAGGCATTCAAATATTGCCTCATTGATCAAGCCTTGTACTGGAAGGACCCTCTAGGGGTATTTCCGAGATGCCTAGATCCACAGGAGGCCCAAAAGGTTACGATTGATTTTCATAGCAGCCTTTGTGGAGGTCATCATTTCTGGAAGACCACAGCTCACAAGATACTCTGAGCTGGGTATTACTGGCCCACTTTATTCCCCGATGTTTGCAGAGAAATCAGAGCTTGCGTCAAATGCCAAAAGTTCTCAGGAAAACAACAGCTCAAATCGCTGCCATTGAAGCCTATAGTAGCTTCAACACCTTTTCAGCAGTGGGGGTTGGACTTCATCAGAGAAATTCATCCTCCCTCAAGTGGTCAGCACAGATGGATCCTGACTGCAACAGATCATTTCACCAAGTGGATAGAAGTTGTCCCCACCAGAAGCGCATCACACAAAGTAATTATCAGCTTCCTGGAGGATATCATAGCCAGATTTGGCTGTCCCAGCAGGATCGTCACCGATAACGCTGCTTCTTTCAAGTCTGAGCCTTTAATTAAGTTCTGCGAGCAGTTTCAGATATCATTAATTCACTCCACTCCCTACTATCCCCAGGGCAATGGTTTAGCAGAGTCCTCCAACAAAAGCCTAATAAGGATCATCAAGAAACTGTTGGAAGACAACAAAAGGGTCTGGGATTCAAAGTTGAAGTTTTCTCTGTGGGTTGATCGTGTGACAATGAAGAAATCTCTGGGTACTTCGTCGTTTCAGATGGTCTACGGAGCAGAGGTGGTTTTCCCTACTCAACTCGCCTTACCTGTGGCGAAGTTCTTTCAATACTATGAGGGAGAACCATATCATATGATTAGAAGAATTCATCAGATAGTGGAAGTGCAGCAGATCAGGGAACAAGTGAGGGATGCACCTTATAGTCATCAGCAAAAGATCAGGCAGGCTTTTGACAGGAAGGTCAGGAAGAAAGAGTTTGAGATCGGGGATTTGGTACTTAAGTGGGATGCCCCCAGGTAGGATAAAGGCAAACACGACAAGTTTGATGCCCTCTGGACCGGCCCCTTCAAAATATCTGAGGTTTTCTCCAACAATACATACGGTTTGCAAGATCTAGAGGGAGAAGAAGCTTTCAACAGCCCAGTGAATGGGCATTTTCTAAAGAAATGTTTCTTTTGAGCCTTTGACGGCTCTTTTGTTTGTAAATATTGTCCTTTACTTCTTTGTTTATTTTTTTTTTGCATGTTTCAGCTTAATAAGTGACTCCATAGCCCAATAGAAAGGCACTGAAGCTGCAGAAAGAAGTTCTTAGAGCATCGCAGGGATGACTCTATCCCCCATGGAGCCTAATGTTAGCGACATTTCTTGTCTCGGGCCTAAGAGTATTCAGATCTACAAGTGGCGCGAAAAATGCCTGAGCGCAGCACACGGAAGAAGTCCTTTTTAGACTCAAAATCAAGCAAGTGGGAATTTCATTCTTCAGCGACAGAGCAAAACAACGGTTGGTGTGAAATCGCAGATTAACCAGGTCGCGTCAAGTATAGCGTAACAATGTTTTCAAGGGACACGAGTCACGATCAGTATAAGCGCAACAGTTATTTCTCGAACTCAGGATTCATGAGTTTGAAGGGAATACCATGTCTTTTGGTTACGCGAGATTGCAAGTTACGAAAAGTGCCCAGAGGGGGTCAACCTTCGCTGACCATCGCGTCTCGGGACTTCACGAGGGGAGGATGCCAAAGTTCGATGCTCCAACTCGTGAAGCCGCGAATTGCGAGAGGCGTTAGTACTTGGGCCCTAGCCAACGGTTACATGTAAATAGTGCTGGCCAAGAAAGGAGCCCGGTTTGTATCGCCATCTCGGGGAGAGAGAGTTTGAAAAGGGAATCCGAGGGTCTTCGACCCATGAACTCGCGAATCGCGAAGTGAAAAGAGCTTAAAACTGATGGGACCCACAACAGGACGCGTGGCACTCAATTGAGCCGCCTCGGCATATCGCTCATCACAACTTCGAAATGCAAGGAACAACTCCATCATTCCCCGATGCATGAAATGACGAGAGCGTCCAGGAACTAGGGCCCACAGCATTGTCGGGAGAGTTCAAAACCGTCGGATCCAAAGGGGCACGTGGCACCATATAATCCATCTCGGCATTTCTCCAATCGCAATTACAAGAAGCAAGGATTAACTCCTTCCATTCGCGAACGTCGAAAGCGCTTTGGGAATAAGCATGGGGTCACAGCCCATAGTCACTTGGAAAAGAAAGAACTGTGCTGAAAGGGGCCAAAGGCGCCGAGTCCAGTCGTCGAAAGGATCATCTCGATCTCCAGGTACCATCTGATACGATCCCGCTCTCGTCCCTTGTTTGGAGTAAATAAAGACGAGAAGGGGTGGGTGAAACCTATTCTCATGCATTAAGTGTAAGGTATGGAAGGTCTAGCAAGTGGTCTTCTCGAGAGGGTCCTGTGTACCCAGTACTTCAAAGAAACCATACCGATTCCTCGACTAGCTAGAGGAGGTCTGCACACACTAAATCAACATTTACTGGCTCAGCTACTCCCCCTGCAGGAACCATGCGCAGTTAAGGAGGCGTCTGACAGAGAAAGTCCATCCGATTTTGGCCGAAGGGACACCAAGCTTCAGATGACTGAACATGCCTCTGATAGGCGAATTTTGCTAAGTATATAGACTCAGTCTTGGTATTTTGTAATCTATCGATGGTAGAGCAGAGCTCCCTACTGTAAGTTTTAACCAATTCTAGTTTTAGGATTATGCATATGTATATGAGATTTCTTGTTTTATGATAGATAGTCCTTCTTACTCCGTCTAATTTTCATCTCATGTTAAGAGATTTTGTGAACGACCGACTCGTGTGAATTATTGTAGTTCTGTTATGATAAAGGATTTATTGTTGCATTATTGTATTCTCTAGATTTGCGTTTGAATGTAAGTTGATCTTGTGTTTAAATTCCTTCTTCTACAGTCTGTTAGGAACCCGATGTTAATAACAGACCTTTGCTTTTCTCTTATATAAGTCTTTCACCTGTTCACCCTTTACTACAACTCACTGTCTGAAATTTATGCAAGACCTCATTTGCCCATGCATATCTGGCCTGGTTTCAGTGTTGGAACGCTATTGTTTCGAGTTTACCTCCATTCGTTCATCCCATCTCTAAACAATTGTGACACTTAACTGATGGGCGTCGAGCTCTGCTCCTGCAAGAAATCCAGGAGTGACTTCCGTCGCCAACACTTTACATCAAAACACAGGACCTTTGCATTAAGTTTCAGTAAAAAAACACTCAAACTTCTAACAATAGCATTTGTTTCTTAAAATTGCCAACCAACCCTGGTTACATCAGAAATATGAATTATATAAGCTAGGGTGTCGCTTGGGCTTCTCTCTATTCTAACTACTAACTCTAGACTAGGAAAAACTGTGCCACATGCACAAGAAACTCTTCACATGGCACCATCCAAAAATAGACAACAATAATGCATGTCTACTAGTAATCGCCTTCAAGATTTTCCATGAGATCGGATCATCGGTCAAGACCCGATGTAGGGAAAAAATGTGTCTTTGTTTCCCTCGATCAACTATCCTTACGAACAGGTGTCTACCCAAAACCAGTCATCTGCAATGTTGGTTTTGCCTCCCATTACACACCTATTTACTGGGAAATGTGCACAGCAAACGGTTGTGCGATTCCCATGACCGTTACCAAAATGATGAGATGTTTTCAGAGGACGTGTATCACTCAAAAACTATCGTGAAGCACAATGTCGCTCGTTAAGATTTTTTTTCTTGTACGAAGGTGAGAGCCATATGGACTTCTTGTTCAGCTACTCCGTCATCTCCGAGATACTCTACGTGCCCTTCCCCTACTAGCCTTTGTGCTTCTCGCAGATGTTAAATAACGTCCTGAGCCTCCTTAAGCTACCTCTACAACTCTGTGTAGTTGATGCCTCTGTGGTCTTTGTCGCTAGTTGTCATTTTAATTCTTTGTTTTCCTGATAAACCTCGGCAATAGCCAGCTTTGCCTTCTTCAGCTGTTGAGATGGCATTTCCTCATTCGTCCCTGTGGCTTCCACCTTCGTGACCTCCTCATTCTTTCTCAGTCTACCTCTTCTCCGAGGCAGCTATTATCTAGAGGCAAACGCTCATTCATCCCCGTGGCTTCTGCCTTCATGACCTCCTCATTCTTTCCTGGCATGCCTCTTCTCTAAGGCAGTTGTTTCCCGGAGACAAACGCTCCTACCGCCTTCCCCTTCTGTATGAATTTCTCTGTCTTGGCCTTCCCACGTATTAAAATGGTATCTTTTGTAGGTGAAAAGGTGGATCCTTCTAAGCTTCTGGGGATGGTTTCCGCAAGCGCGAAAGAAATCCAATCTCTCTGATGTTTGGATCTCGCAGTTCTATTGCTCCGCGCGCCCTTTCCCGTACTCTAAGAAAACACCATGACGCGCCCAAGCTGAAAACTGTGCGCGAATGTTTTGAGCAGATGTATCGAGGAACAACTCTGAACCAATTGGATTGGCAAAAGGAAAATATGAAGGACAACTCGGGCCAGATTCTATGACTGGAGGATCACATCGAGCATCTTAGATTTATAGCTGATCGGTTCAAAGAGGAGAAACTACTGGACATTAATGAATTTATGGCGACGAGAAGTTTCAATTAGATCCTCAGGTTGTTCATGGCAAATCCCCAAGTGTGGAATGTAGGTGATATGATTTTCTGTGCAGGTATAATATGAACACTGCAATTCTTCATTCCTTCATCCTTCATAATAAAACGATAATAACTGTGGCACTTGCCGATGTGACCTTTATTTAACCACTTGACTCAATAGGCGTATGTAGAAACTAGTTTCTTAACAGGATTCAACCTCTAGTAAATGAGAAGTCGGTACCACGTATACAATTCTCGATTCTGACACCCTTTCCCCCTTCCAAGGGCCAACCGGCCATTTGTTGACTTCAACATCACGGTATTACGTACCTGACTTCACATGTTTGGGTGCATGGATCACTACGTGACTTGGAATCGACTCTAAAAATAAAGAAAGGTGGTGGTGCTAACACTTGGCACAGGGCATAAAGGAGGATTATGGAAATGTAGAAAAGGGAAAGTGAGGCTACAAGGTAGCCTCCATCTAGGATGGCGCAGTGTGCCTAACTTGTCAGGTTATAGCTGGAAAGCTCGTCAGAAAGAATTGTCCCACGCAGGTCATAGGATTCATAGTATACCTCACAGGAAAGTGCGTGGAGGGTATGCAAATGAACTGGGTGAGTTACCTCATCAACGAGCTTGAGAAGGACTATCGCAAAGTGCAGGATCAGGGCTATGAATTCCATTTTAGTTGGTTACTAGTACTAATCGCATTTTTTGCTTGGTAGATGCCGGAAGGAGCGACATTTCCAGAAGTTGAGCCATCGGAGTTGTTGGCCACAAGGTTCTCCACCTTGTGGTATACAAATGATATGTCGAAGTTGTTATAACCCTATAATTTATAGGATCAACTGGTGACTGAAAATTTTTATCCTTATATTGTTTTGGTTGTCAAATGATTTTTCATTCTGCAAATAATTTGAGAAAAAGAAAAGAGAAAAAAAAAGAGAAAAAAGAGAAAGAAAAGAAAGAAAAAGAGAAAGAAAAGAAAGAAAAAGAAAAATAAAAGAAAGAAAAAGAATAAAAGAGGGCATAAAAGAAATTGGATAAAGCCCCATGCAATAACAGTGACTTGGTTCATACAGTTTAAACATGGCCAAGTCCTTTAAATTAATGTTAATAGGAGTAGTGAATAAGCTTGGCTAAACTGTTTAATCTTAGCCAAGCGAATTAGGTTAGTTAGTGAATAAATTTGACCAAACTGCCTAATCTTGGTCAAATAACCCTAGGATAGAGTAATTTCTTAGTCCAAAAGTTTAATCTGGGCTAATTGTCATAGGTGATTAGGTTAGAACATAGGGTAGTTTGCTTTATCCCAATAAAACATGCATGATGATCGATGTTGAGCCATATCTTTGAGGTTTAAAGGTTTGATGTCTAACCCCCATGGTGATGAAAACAGGGAAAATTTGGGAAAACCCACATAATCCACTTATCCTAAGTTTCAGAGAAAATATCATTTTGCGGTCACAGATTAAAGACAGCACACAGATGAACGGATGAGATGATGTCACTCAGATATACGATTGACAAGATTTTTCGGACCCCCCCCAACCGTTCTACCTTTAACGATGGGGGGGGGGGGCGGCTTGGAATCAGA
>ML779844.1:34782-56350 GCA_009831015.1 Picea engelmannii | reverse complement strand
ATTTCTTCCGTGAAAATTGTCCAAGTGACGAGTGATTTGCGAGAAAAAATCCATCGATACCAAACAAATTGATTAGGTTCTAAATATAAAGAAGCAATTCATACCTTTTGTGTATGTGGCACATTATGGAGATCAAAGAATTGATCCATCTAAAGTATCCATGTGATTGGGTCCTTGCCATCAAACTTCCTCATATCAATCTTAGGAACGTGGTTGGTTTTCAAACCAAAGTTGGAGTTTCTCCATTCTTGATTCACCTTCCTATGCTCCATTCTTATTTTGTAGTTCATTTATGTCCCTATGCATTTCTTCACCTTCATCAAGAGTCCAATTAGGATTTTCTGGAGTCTTATTTGGTGTAGAAGGTCCCTTTTTTGGTGGCATGTTGGCCAAGTATCACTTTTGAATCTTGATTTTGAGGCGGTTCTGCTAGACAATATTTATTCTATTCTATCTCCCACGTTTCGGCCCTTCTGGGTATGAAACTTTATTTTAGGTAGTTCTATGATATTTCTTCTCTGCAATGCCATAGTTCTGATCAAAATTGGATGTGCCAAGTGGAATTTACGGTAACTTCCTCACAACTTGCCGATTTTTGTCCTTTTCAGGAGATCTCACTTATATAGCATGCCCTGCACAAAATAATTGATATCAAATTATGAAACTCGCACCCAAAATACTGCAGACTGTCCATGATCCAATGAAAATAGTCCCACTCAATTTGGATACTCTAGCAAGAAGTTATGATTGTTTTACCTGGAACACCTTCTTTAGACTAGTCAATAGGACTAGTCAAATACCCTATCTTACACAAGATGTATCTACAAATTTAAGATGACCCAGAAGCTAAAAATGTTTACCACAGATACCTTACTAATTTATATAAATGGCCTCTAGAGTTTAGGGTCTAAAACGTTACAGAAACGTTTTTATAGCGAAAATTCTGCAATGACTCATTTCAGGATGATTCCAGAACCCTATCTTGTACAGGTTGTATCTCCGAAATTATAAGGCCTCAGGAGATGAATTTTGAACCCAACGTACCTTGATCTATCTACTAAATATCCTCCAAGTCGTTCCTTCTGAAACGTTGTAGAAAAAATGTTATAGAAAAAATTCCACGGTGTATCAGATGTCGCAGTGAAACCCCAAGACCTTGAGCTTTGATACCATATGTTAAGAACCAAACATTAATATAGCATAGAAAAACCTCAGGAAAAGTACTCAACGCCTTGAAAAAGAGATAATTCCAGATAATAATCCTCTTCGAGGGGGAAACCTCTTTTTACCCCACTTAAATGTTCAAGTACAAGATGATTCAAAATGAAAATGTCTCCTTGGTATATATAGGAGACTAGGAGGTATAATTACAACTAATGGCCTAAAGTCGACATAAATAAAATAACATTGCTAATATAATATGTCCTAATTAAGGGGTAATGAGCCAATATTAGGGCTTAACAGAAAAGGGAAGCCGATCCACTGCAACTATGAAGGATGATTGGTCACTTCTTGGCACAAGCAACAAACAGATCATGTCTATAGGTTTTTCCAAGAAAACCATAGATACTCCACCAGTCAACCAGTCGAGAAAAATAGGACCAAAATTGAGTGTTTTTTAGAAGTATGATATGATCAAAAAGAAAATTCAAATGCTGACCAGCAGTACTTATGCTCAGTTCTGGAAGAAAACATCAACTGCACAACACAGACTATTGTCTGCATTCGACACTGAGAAGGGTAGAATGCACATGGAATTTATACAAGCACAGGTGCCAGACCTGAAAGTAATCACTGATTACAAAAGGGAAACATTTGAATTTCATACTAAAGATGTGCATCTCGTTGATCAAATGGATCTGCATAGGAAAACTGGAGAAATACTTTTCTCCACATTGGCAAATGCTTCTACTGCTGCCTCTAAGTTACAGGTATCTCTGAGCAATGTCCAGACACAACCGAAATTAGAAAAGATATCATCCATTGCAAAGGATAATAGAATTAAGACGTTGGAAGAACTGGTCCTCAAGATCGGGTATGATCCCTCAAATGTGAAAGCAGTCGAGGAGATTCTTAAAAAGAAAAATGTCGATATAGCATCTCTGAGGAAACAGTTGAAACTTCCACCAACAGAAGATTCACAGGCAAAGGAGATAGCTGAGACAGAAGGGGAAAAGGATGAGATGTTCAAGCTGATCATGGAGCAGAATGCACAGTTAAAGGAGATGGAAGCAGAATTGGAAAAACTATTGAAAGAGAAGGAACAATCAAATCCCATGGAGGTCATTCCATTGAGCGCAATTCCCCTCACAGGAGTAAGCACAACATCTGCAGCAGAAATTCCCTCAGCAACTCCACTGACAGCTTTGGAGAAGACAGTAGAACTGGAAAAATCCATGGAAGAGATGAATTTGCAAGAGACAGAGATTAGAAGACTTAAAAAGGAGGTTGATAACCTTCAGGAACTCAAGTCTTCTTACCAAGCCAGCTACTCCAAGGAAAAAAAAACATCAGACAAGCTCAAACAGGAATTGCAACAGCTTCAAAAGCAAACAGTGGTAGGCAAAACACTTGTTGAGGTCAAGGAAAATGTCTGGATGGAAATCACCAAATCCATAAATGAAATATGGCCTATGGTACAAATCATGTTCGAGCAGAACGAATTGGTGCAAAGAAGCAAGCAGGCAATTGAAAAGATAAGAGGAGAATTGGGAGAGATGCCCGTAGAAGCCATTGAGATCATTAAATTCCTGAATTCAAAAACCAGAGAAGAGTTAGAGGAGTTGAGAATTGAAGATAGGACAGAAACCATCCTCGAGGTCAAGAGAGTCCTGACCAAGAGAGGATTGATGATACAACTGGAGGAAAAGGTCAAGGCTATGGAAATAGGAGTGCAAAGATTTTTAAGCAAAATTGAATCTCTGCAGAAGAAAGGCCTCCCTGGCTTAAGGGTCATAAATGACAAGTTAATGACACTTTCTAATTATAAATAGAAACTAGCCACCGTGGCTAAAGATAGTTCGAAATTCTTGGGAATACAGGGCAGTATCAAAAGCAAGGCATTCTTAGAAGCTTTCCAGACGGACATCATCATACAGCACGAGATCCAGTACATTTTCATCATCAAGCCAACTTTTGCCAAGTATACAGAGATAGATGAAGTATACAGAGATAGATGAAGTATACCGAAGATTGCTCAAATTCAGCATTCCCAGTAACCTTCAATGGGATGAATTATGCAATTTGATCGAGTAAAAGCTGAGGTGTCCAAGCCTAGTCAGCAATCCAATCAGGCAAATTCGTGCAGAGGCATCACCAACGGTTTACCCCAGAAATCAGCATGAAGTTTCAACACATCATCAAACAGTTCCTGAACTTTCGTATTTTGTTGAGTTAGTTAGCTAAATTTAGAACTGCCATGTCCTGATCTTTAATGACAGGATCGTATGTAATTTTTTATTATAAATACTCCAAACTTTGAAGTATCGAGGGTTGATCTTTACGCCCTGTAAGCCAGAAAGACTGTAATTTTATCAAGAGATCTTCTAGTAATACAAAGGGATGTTTCACAAGATTCTCGTGTGTTGCTCATTGGTGATGTTATTCTTTTCTATGTTAAATGTTTTCTCTCCCAGTTGTCATATTTTTTTTCTAATATAATATTTTAAAGTAGCGCATGTTGCAGGATTTATCTCTGTATACCCTGTTTCCGGCTTTGAAAGATCTTAATGTTTATCTTTCTGATATTACAGTGAAGAAATTCTTAAATGCTTCTTTACTTTAATTGATATTCTCATTTTTTCTGCTTTTCATCACTTTATTGCTAAAGAATCCAATAAATGCATTATCTTGCCCTATGAAAAGAATCTTTTAGTTTCTGTTTAGATCTCTATCTTTATAATACAGACCCCATATCCCAATAGAGGCGTGAACTCTTTTCAGCCAACTTAACAAAAAAAACAACAAACCTTTTCAATCTTATTTTATTTAACTAGCCTAATATCTTGAAGTTAAAATATAGCTAAATCATACAAAGAGATCCCTCTTTGAAACTGGTAGGGCTAGATTCCAGTTTCGAAGTGGTTGGATAAAGTTACCTCTTGTAAATTTCTTCTACTCTAACAACCTCTGGGAATTTACAAAGTGTTAACAGAAGCAGTGGTAGTCGAACGATGTCTTCCATGCTTACTACCAGCAGTTGAATCATGATATTGAGAAATTTCCACACATGACACTGAACACATTGCACCAGTACAGACTGCTAGAAAAGTTTCGCGTAGATCGACACTTTATCTACATCATTGTGCACAGGGATGAGAGTAAGGAGGAATTGCAGTCCTATTATGAGTTGACCGACGAAGACATGGAGGAGGTCACAAAAGAATGGACAACAGATTTCCTTGTACCGGTTGAAGATGCAGAACTCTTTGACCCCGACATCATCAGAAGTCCATTGGTCACCCGGGTCAAACATGATGAACAAACTAGCGCGAAGAAAAAGAAGAAAAAGGAGGAAGTTTAGAACATAGAAAGTGATGAGGAGGAAAACGCCTTAGAGGAAAGTAGGCCTGACTCACCCCAGGAGGAGGAGGAGGCAAAGTGACTCAAGAAGAAGTAGGGGAAGAAGGATAAAATCAAGGAAAAGGTGAAGTTACACCGCCGAAGGATCCCCCAACCGAGGATGAAACATCGAAGAAGAGGAAGGTTTCTTAGTAGAAACCCTCATCAAGAAAGAAGACGTGCACCAGTAAACCCAAGATGAAGGCCATCCTTATAGAATACGATGTCGATCTAATCATCATAGCCGTGGAGGATGCTTCAGAGGATATCTTGCAGTGATATAGATCAAAGAAAGAGACACTATATGAAAGAATCGAAAAGGAGTTGAAGGAGATACATCAAGAGATCTATTCGAGTTGTGCAGTACCTATTGGGCCTTCTTCGTCAAAGATTACAGAATTGGGGGATGAGCCCACCCAATTAGGAAGGCTAGCAGATGCAATAGAGGCTTGACTTTGTCGATTCCATGAAGATAAGGAGAAGGCTACAGAATCCTTGAAGAAAGAAAAGGAGGAGGCCTTAGAGCAACTACAAGTTGCACATTCTTGTGTAACCACCTACGAGAAGGAGAAAGATGAAATCTGGGCGATGTTCGAGGAGGACAAAGCAAAGATACAGAAAGAAAAATACTAGTTGCTCACAAATCAGACTGCGATCAAAGAGGCAGTGACTAAATCACTTCGCTCTATGTCAGGCTTGGCATAGGAGGAGGAAGAGTCGACCAAGATTCAAGTGGGGAAGCTCGTTGAGGCCATTCAACAACTTCAAGCAAGGGTAACAGAGTTAGAGCTCCAAGAAATGTCGAGCACTCCACAAGAAGTGCACGATCAAAGGGAATAAATCGCCAAGAGCACAGTTGGAAGGATCAGGACCCTTGCCTTAGAATCTAAGCAGTTGAGTGATCGAAGTGCGCAGACCTATGAATGCCTCGCAGAAGATCCAGAGCTGAGGAAACTGGAAGCACAGCTCTAGGAGGCGCAGCAGCAGGCATCCACCGTGTAAGAGCAGATGAAGCTACTCACTACGATCGAGCGAATGAAGATATCATAGGAGTAACGCACAGTCCAGCAGCAGATTATTTCCATCCAGAGTATAGTCATGGAGGTTACACAGAGACTAGAATCGATGCAGGATGAAGCCTCCATGATTTTTGAAGAGATTGAAGGATAAGGCTTGCAGCTAGACCAAGTGGTTGCGACAATGGAACAACGCTTGGAAGGGCCTGTCACAGAGAAGGTGATTCAGGAGTTTTTCGAGCAGGAGGCTCTAGCGAAGCAGCAAGTCGAGGCAGCTTGAGATAAGATCGAGGCCTTTGAAGAAGCTTTTCCCAGATCTGAATGACTTGAGACGAGTCACAGTTAAGTGTTGGGGGCTTGTTGGCCCTTGACCAAGTTTTAAGGAAACATTGGTCATGTTTGACCACTTCTGGGACTTCAACAGGCTAGTCGAAGATGAAGCGCCCAGGCAGAGCTAAGATCACGGGATCTCACTTATTTTGCGGACTTGTGGACCTAGCAAAGGGTCTACTAGGGTTTATGTAATGGGTTATGGGATGTCGACCCATGGGTTTACCCATGTTTAGTCCTCTTTGTAAATGTATAAATAAGTATCTAAGCGATGTAAGAAGCCGATGTTGGCTATGTGCAGAGTATGTTGTAAGAGTGGATTCGTGCAAGAAAGTAGTTATTGATTTGGCTTAGTGCATGACTAGTTGGCTTTGTGCAAGAATGTGTTAAGTCTTGCGGAGCTAAGTGCAAGTGTTTTGTAAGTTTCTTTGTGCACAGATGTTGTATGTAAGGCTCTGTGATGATAAGGAGTTGGCTCTGTGCCTTGACTTGATTTGGGGAAGGTGGATCTAGTGCGATGTGCACAAATCACCTGTCCAGTGCGAAGCTTGGCTCTGTGGATTCGTGCACAGGAGAAGATGAATGTAAGGAGACTAAAGACTAATAAATAAGGAGAAGAAGTTGGTGGATGTAGCCCCACACTAGGGTGAACCACGTATATCTTGTGTCTTAATGTGCTTTGTGCGATGTGATTTATGCTTTGTGCTATTGTTATAATGTATGATGAATGCATCTAATGTTGTTTCTTAGTGCTTAAA
The DNA here is from genome assembly GCA_009831015.1 of Picea engelmannii. NCBI lineage: Eukaryota > Viridiplantae > Streptophyta > Pinopsida > Pinales > Pinaceae > Picea > Picea engelmannii. Next base: position 49,686 of record ML779844.1, on the reverse strand, counting down.
GATGATTGAATGTTAGATCTAAGTTAAGCTATGTTCTAAGTGTTTAGAAGTGGTTGATCTTTATTTTTACTGTGTTGTTCTGTAATAAGGGTTTAATCTACGATGTGAATGAGATTCAAGAACTAATGCATATTGTTGTCTAAGTGATCTGCTAAGTGTTTTATTCACAAATCTATGTCCCAGCTTGGTTGTAGACACCTGAGTCCTGCAAAACCCCCTGCCTCTACCTTGGGTGAGACTTCATCTGCTTCGCAAGTGTTGTCGAAAGGGCCAGTAGTTAGGGTTTTGTTGGTGCGTTGTTGAAGCATTGAACCCTGGGTCTGCCCCTGTGCCAACAACGTCCGAACCCAACACCATTTTCCTAACCTTCCTATTAGCGTTCCACACCTTCCTCCGGACACCAGTGGGGTTTGTAGGTTTGTGCGTTTTCCGTAGTCTATCCGATGAGGAACCTCCCTTATCACCCAATTGTGGATCATGAACAGTCGACAGCCCGTCCGCTGGAAGTGTAAGGCCCTTAGTTGTAGGGGGGAAAGTAACTAGAGGAATAAATTGAATCCTGGGTGCAGGTAAAGCCTGGAATAGAAGTCATTTTCGATGTCGTAAAGCTTGGAACGGTGGTCCGTTCATGTGCGGTGTGGGTTAATGAGCCAGGTACACCACACAGTGAATCAACCTTTGTGAAAAGACCCCCCTGATGCCACTTGACCTCGGCCTCTGCATTCATTAATGTCATTACGTTTTTCTCTAAATCAACACCAGCCGGGGGTATCATGAGACCACCACTTGTTAAGTATTGAGTTGTGTAATAAACTCGGTTCAGTTTCCTAGACAGGAAATAAATGCTGAAAACTAGGCCTAGGATCCCAAAAAACTCTCTCCTGAAATGTAATAACTCCAACTGCCACTAAATAAACAAGGAGGAAAAGCTAGTGCTAATAAAGAGGGTCGATTACTAAACTCTACGCATAGTATACTCGAAACCTTGGCACCTAAAAACCAAACTAAAGTCCAAAATACCCCTAAATAACTAAAGTATTAAGTAGCGATCATCTAGTAGAAATTTCATCACCCATTCTCTGCCAAAGATGGCGCTAATCCATCCTCACACAACTCCTTCCTAGTAGTAGAGTGTCCATCATTGATGGAGCTAATACATCCTCGTTTCCTACCCAGTTGCATAATATAAACACTTTAAACTAGGAAAAATTTTGTCAAACTAATTACGTATTTTACTATGCTCCCATAGTCAAAATAAATATTCACATGCCCATGCTTCACAAGGTTTAATGCTAAAAATGAGTACCTATTGATCTTTGTTTCTTTATCCTTTTTCTCGAGTATATGTTGAGACTAAGAACTAAGCTTATTATCTCAACTTCAATATTTGGCATCAATGCCATACCTTTAAGACATTTACTTGTGTTGTTACTGCGTTGGATCTCTAAAAACATTTTTGACTCATAATTTCTTTAGGTCACTTCGGAAAGCATCATCAACACTCAAAGTAAGAATTAAGTCAAACCACAACAACGTGATAAAGATTATGCCATTAAAGAAACATACTCAACTATTAAAAAAAAATCATTTTTACTATACTTTGAGAAGAAAACGTTCTTTAAAGGAATGGCAATTTAATAAATATAATAATAATAAATATTAGATTAATGAAAAATCAAAGAAGACATATCAATTCACTTCTTTACCAATTAATATATATAAATATATAGAACTCATTGTAAATCATTATCTTATTAATCATTTATTTTCAATATATCTTCAAAAAAAAATGTTTTTATAATTAATAATAAATAAATTTATTTATTTAAAAGAAACAATTTACATCATATTTTGTTATAAGGAAAAACCCTAAATTTTAAAAACATAAAATTAAAAAATTTAAAAATAAATGTTTTTTTCATTAATTCACATAACATTAAAAACATATCAAATATATCTCCAAAACATAAGATAAAAAAATTAGTTCACATAACATTAATAGCATATTAAATATATATTGAATTAGAGAATCACTTAAAAGTTAAAGTTATATTTTTTAGTCTAACAATAACACTAATAAATTTATTAATCTCTGTCGAAAACGTAAAGAAACTATAGCCATATTCTTCAATAAACTAAAATCCTTGCAATATGATTTCTATGGAATTGGTAAAAATATTATATAGGAAAATACAAGAGTAGATCACCTCAAATATAGTTGGTATGAGCATATGCACATGTATAATATAAATTCACATGATGCAAAATAAAGATATAATTATTAGACATATCATTTATAAAATTTAATCTAGTTAATTAAATAATTTTAAATATACAAAATTTGTTTTAATGATATATGTTTCATTGCTTATATATAATTTAAAGATATTTAATAATAACAAGAAACTATTTAAAAATGGAATAATATCTAAAGTCAAAGTTGGGTAAGCATGTTGATTGGTTTAGGAAAAAAGGAAAAAATGAGAGGATAGGACATAGATACCCTAGTATTCCCAACAAATTATAAATAGTTTTTGACCTTGACGTTGGTCATTTTGGAGAAACCAAAGCTTTTTTAGTGTGTCAATGATAACCTTGAGTAACTTATGGATGAGGATCCCTGAGTGCTTAGGGCCTTGTCCTTAATGATCACAAAAGTTCCTTATTAGTTGTTGGTTTAATTGTTTCTTAGAGTTTATGCTCAAACAGGTTTTTGTTTTTTTTTTGGATTTTGATGTATGTTATTTGAGATTTATAGTTTTGTGTATTACTATATTCGAGTGTTTTGACATAAGTCAATCTATATTTTTAGTTTTGGTAGCTTTTTTTTGTACATGTGGTGATTAGTTACACAACTATTTTTTTTTCCATTGAAAATTTCACATTATATTGATAATAATATAATCTTTTTACAATATCAAAACATCACTAATAAAGACGTCCCTTTTATGGGCATGTCCAGTACATAGAAAGGCAAATATATAGTCGAGATAAGGGTCAAAAAACTATCTAGTACCATCATCTTCAACAAAACGACAAAACACTAAGATCAAGGCCATGTTCCTCTATCCAAGAGGAAAACAATATAATATTAAGTCTGGCCCCAAAAAGGAACGAGGGCAAAGAAAGAATCCATGATAATCAATACATATTTATGAAAAGGGTATGGCCATCATGGCCATCAACCCATTGACTATAGGAAATTCTCCCTCGACTACTGTAAAGAGCCTTTTTTGAAAGGCAAGTAGCTTCTATGTTTTCTTCCCTATAAATGTGCGCAAAGGAGATAGACCTGAAAAGAGGGATGAGTTGAACTATTATATCCTTCTAGACATCTAGATTTTCCACCTTTAGCGCTCCTTTTCAGTTAAGCCAATAGATGACGATCTTGGAATCCCCCAAAACATGTAAATCATAAATTGTGAGTCTAGCGACAAGAGTTATTGTAGCCCATGCTCTCATGAGCTCAGCTCTGGAATTTGTTCCTTTTCCACATTTTAAGGTCCATATATACTCTATATGGTCATCAAGATTTATGACACCACTAGCACCACTAAGAAGACCATTTTGTTGTGCAGCCCCATCAAACCAAGCAAGAGATTTATCTACAGGAAGAGTTGTAGGAGTAAACCTTGGAATACGAACTTTATGAAATTTCCCTAAATTTCTGATAGCTCCTTGGGCAAGATAAACAATTCTCTGCATTGAAGGCGACCTTTCCTCAAAGATGGACTTATTCCTATCTAACCAAATGTTCCAGCGTATATAGGTAGGAAGATCATGTATATTATAATTCTGAGTTGGCCAATTTTGGAAGCATTCATTCACCGTTATGTTGTTCCAACCATGAGAAAGATTTAAAGCCTTTTTCACTTCATCCCAAACTGATATAGTAAAGGATCAATTTACAAATATATGTTTTGTTGATTCTCTTTTATTTTGCACAAAATACATAAACATGGCCCCTTCCATCCTCTCTTCTGCAAATTTTTCCAGGATAATATCTTGTTTTCAACTAAAAGCCAAATGAAAAGCTTTATCTTCAAAGGGCAATCCCACTTCCAAGTTTTTCTCCTCCAGCCACCTAGTTTGAATCTCCATAGTTGATTGGACAAGGCTTCATAAACATTCTTAACATAAATATGGCCAAACATATCACCCCCTGTCCAAATCAACTCATCTTGTATATCCACTAAAGAAATACCAAAGTTGATCAAGCTATACCTAAAGTTATCCCATTCCACTACAAGATTCCCATCCATCCCCAACTCAACACTATTAATCCAGCTTGAACCAACCGCGCCCCCCATCATCAACCGGCTCGCTTGATATAATAGATGTATTTCCCTTTGATTTAGTCTATTCACCAGTTCCTGAGACAAAAAGGCATCATGTCCCAGGCCTAAGATAACATCTTTCCTGACTAATATTGAGTGTCATGAGCCTGGCTTCCATGCCATCCACTAAAGAATAATAGGAAATGTATTTTAAATATTTTTCCATGACTTAGATCCATAAGAAGAGATTGTATCCATCGATCATAACCACACCAGGACTTATCCATGCGGGAAGTATTTGTCCTTTAAAATCCTTTTCCAAATACTCGGTTTCATTAAAGCTCTCCACAAGGTGTTTGAAGCCAAAGCTATGTAGAAAACAAAAATATTTCGAAGGCCCCAATCTCCATAATGTTTGGGTCTTGCTATGGATTGTCAACTACATAAATGATACCTACACTTAAAATCGTTTCCTAACCAGAGGAAAGAGATGCTCGTCTTGTGAATCCTGTGAAGAACAACAATCGAAATATGGGCAAGGGCCATCTAGTAGACATGTTGGCTCTCTAAGAACGACTTTATCAAAACAAAGCATCCCCCAAGGGACAACCATTTATTACACCAGTGAGTTATCTTGGCCTCAAGCTTGTTGATAAGCCATTGCCAATCCTCTGATTTATAACTATCCGGTTTCAGCACATACCCAAGAAATTTAAAACCCAATGCAAGCTCTTTACAGGAAAAACGAAGAATGTCTTGTATAGATCGAAGAGTTTCCAAGGAGACCCCCGAGTGCAGGAAGACAGACTTCTGAGCATTTATGACCAAGCCCGAGGCATGACATAAAACTTGAAGAATAAATTGTATTTTCTCGCACTCAACAGGCGATTCTCTTGTCATAATAAGAATATCATCAACGAATAACAGGTGAAGAACCGTAATCAATCTGGAGACCTTAATTCTGGAAACAGTACCATCAGTTTGTGCTTTTTTTAGAGCAAGACTAGGACCTTCCATAACCATGATGAAAATAAGAGGCAACAGCGAGAAACCCTATCTAAGTCCTCTGCTGCTTTTGAAAAAATTGTAATCCTCCCCATTAATCAAAATTTCATAAGTTGTAGAGGATATGCACGCCATAATCCAATTAGTAGTTGGTAGACCGAATCCACACTGTAGCAGAATTAACCTTAGAAAATCCCAGTTGGTACAATCATAAGACTTTTTTAAATCGCTTTTCAGAATTATGGCTTGTAGTTTTTTATTTTTAATACTGTGTAAACACTCTTGGGCAGTACCAATAGCATCGAGAATTTGCCTTCCTTTAAGAAAACCCAGTTTCTCTTCTGAAAGTGACCTGGACAGAATTGGTCTAATTCTCTTTGCAATAACTTTTGCAAATATCTTGTAACATAAGTTGCATAGAACTATAGGACAAAAATCACTAAACGATGAGGGATTATTCACTTTGGGAATCAAGGCCAGAAAATTTGAATTAATCGAACTGATAACCTCCCCTCTGATTCTTGTTTCTTCAATCATATCTATTAAATCTTGTCCAACCAACTCGAAAAAGGACAAGAAGAACTCAACAGTCCATCCATCTGGACCATGACTTTTGTCCTTAGCAAAACCCCCTAGAATCTCATAAATTTCATCCTTTGAAACAACCTTTTCCAGTAAGAGTAAATCATCCTCCCGCACAAATCTTGGGAACAACCTGACAGAGTTGATCTAATGTTCAATAGTGTTCTAGCCTGTATCACTAAAGAAAGTTTTGAAATAATTTATTGCTTCTTTCTTGATGGCTTGTTGCCCTGTATGTATGCCCCTTGTGTCACCCTTTATCTCCCAAATATTTTTTACTCCGCCTATAGCTAGAAAAACTGTGAAAGAACTTGGTGTTCTTATCACCACTTTTAATTCATATTGCCCTACTTTTCTGTCACCACCTTTCTTCCTCTGGAAACAATAATTTCTTCCTCTCTACTTCAAGTTTGAACAAGGTATGACTATTGTTATCGGAGCTAATGCCTTGTATCAACTGATCATATCTTCTTGTGAGTGCCTCTTCAATCTTATCCAAGTCTACCATATCCCGAAGACGCTTCTCCTTAGCCCACAGATTGACATGCGCTTTTAAAGAAGTGAGTTTCCCAACTAGTCTCCATTGAGCACCTGTAATATGATGTAGACTCAGATCGTTCCAAACATTCCTAACTATCTCCACAAAGGAATCCTCACCAATCCATACAGGGTTTAATTTGAACGAATAAGCAACCGTCAGAATCCCCACACCGAACTCAAGGAAAACCAGAGCGTGATCAGATAGGAAAGGAAATTGTACCCAAGTCATATACCTCAAAGTAGAGGCGATGAGATCCTCAGCTACATAGATCTGACGAGATGTTTTTCTATACTATCATCCCCGGACCGACCATTCTTCCACATAGGTACAATCTCTGTAGCATCCACAGAATCCCATAATGCTTTTCGCGCCTAACAAGGTCCGTAAACATTCAAAAGAAAAATCTTTTTGTTTTCCATTAAGGAGTGTCCAACAAAAATAGTGTCCTGCATGCTTTGTATTAAAGATTTATATATATTATTTTATCTATAGTTAAAAGGAAGCTTTAATGTTAAAAAAACAAATTGGATCATTCAAAATTGCCATATGCATATACATTATACATAACTGATAAAAAACAATCTAATTGTTAAAGAATCATAAACAATAACAAAGCTTCGCCCTTTACTACATAACAAAAAAAATACAAGTAATGAGGATTATAAATCAAGTAGCCAATTGAGTGAGATTTATATAAGGGAGTGGTTATCATTATCCTTAGAAGAAGTGGCCCCCCATCCATTAGTTGTTGGTTCCAACTTAAATAATGTAGGTTCTCAACCCTCATTATCACATGGGTCCTTAAGAGATTTCTTAGTCTTGAAAATAATAAATGTGAATTGCAAGAATATTGGCAATGTAGTTGTTAGAGGAAGTTATGACTATATTCTCTTTTATGATAAATAACCCAACCATTTTGATATTGTGATCTTTCATCATATTTCTACATCTACTTAGAATATCTTAAATGAATTAGAGAGTGGACGAACACCACCCTAGTCACATTGTCACAAACACCTCAAATACTCCAAACACATAAAATAAGTGTGTTGCTTCCTGTTTAGTTTTTATTACTTACATAATAATATACCTATACAAATTAATAAACTATAATATTAAAAAATAATTTTAATACATCATGTATTAAAAAATACAATATTATTTGATATATGAGAAACCAATTTAGTTTCTACATATTATCTAATTACACAATATTCAACAAAAACCTTATTGAAGAGAATTCTCACACAATTTAATAACCCAATTCCAAACTCACTTGGCAAAATGCATTGCCTAGAATAACTTGTTTAATAAGATTACTTTGCCATTAAATATGGTTAATTTTTTTTAATGGCGAAATTCCTTCGCAAATACTTTTCTACTTTCCCAAGGCATAAGTAAGATATTGGGTATAACAACATAAGAGTGGAAACTACTTCAAATTGATAATACATGTGTATAAAGACTTATTAATAAGATATCAATATTAATTTATGTTTTCTAACACAAAATTTAATTTGATAGCGAAATTCCTTTACGAGTACTTTTCTAAGGCAGTGGTAAGATATTGTGTAGGACAACTTAGGAGTGGAGATTACTTCAAATAAATACATGTTTATGGAGGCTTATTAGGATGCACAATTATATACTTTACATTTACTCCGTGCAGATATACTAAATTGCATTGATACTTAGTTTAGATTATAAATTAAGGTAGTGTATAATAAATATTTACGTGGAATGAAATTTTATTACATATAAAAATATTACATTTATTATTTTATTGTTAAGTAATATATTATTTATAAAAGTCAAATTTTGACATTTATTATTTTATGGTTAAGTAATATATTATTTATAAAAGTCAAATTTTAATATTGATTTTTTTTCTTAGAGTTATAAAATCGTAATTTAATTAAAAAAAAATTGAAAACTTGAGCTTCCTCATAAGACCAAGTCTTTTGCAATGCACTCAATGTAATCCTTATTGTTATACTTTGTCATCAAGCTAATGATTTTATGTCAAATACTTTTGAATGGGCTTAAGGTCTTTCATTACCAATTTGACATTTGTGAGCTTTGCTTCACCGTAGAAATTTAGTGTAAAGATGCTCAAAAGAATAAAGCTAAGATATCATTTTAAAGATAAGATTCTCTTTTATTTGACGCAAAAATATTATAAAGAATAATGACGATCTCTCTTTTATTTGGGATAAAGTTATTATAAAGAACCATGACGATTATCATATCTAATCATAAACAAAATTTACTCATTTGTGGCTATGTCCCATTTTTACTACCGTTAATAAAGAAATAAGCTCATTTATTTACCCATGTTTTTTGAAAATAATTATTTTTTTACTTGGATTTGAAGTCCAAATTAATAATAACAATAATTTATTTTTAAGGTAATGGTCAAGCGAGACATCAAATTGGTGTATGAGACGAGATCTCCTTCGCCCAACAATTTGACTAGTAAAGTCTATAGAGGTATACATACCCTACCCCCTCTAGATTTGAATTTGTAACTTCTTAGGAGGAAACACATATTCTTAACCATTAGGCCCACTCAAGCTGTATTAATAATCATATGTCGTTGCTTTTATAGATTCATTTTTTCATACCATTTAACTAAAATTTATGTAATGGTTTTTTCTTTTTAAATATAAATATATCCCATGAAACATAATGATTACAAAATTTTGTCTATGTCATGTTGGGGAATGCTCTTCCATGAAACATAATGATCACAAAATTTTGTCTACATGTCATTTGGCATGAATTAGATGTTGGGGAATGCTCTTCCTTTCAATTATAGGTAGTCCAATGGGATATTGTCAATGACAATCCCAAGTCGAGACCATGGAATGATATAGGCTAAGGGATGTTGCCTATTTATCGTTATGGTTTCAATCACTGAAATTTAAAGATGTAACAAAACATTTGTTGTTTAATTATTAATTAGTTTAATTATTAATTATTATTTTTTTTCTATCATTTGTTTTTTTTTATCATATTAAGAGTTATTTTGAATTATTTTTGGTTAAGTAGTATGTTCGAATATAAAAAAGGAAATTTTACTTTTTAATTTAGATAAAAGTAACTTCAATCTTTTGTTTTTTTATAAGTTAATTTGAAATCAAATAAATTGTCAAGTTACTTAAAACTGATCATAATCGATGGAACATTCAAGGAATTGATGACAAACGATGAGCTAAGGTTTATTGATGCACCTGCAATCCTAGGGTTTATGTAATTTGTGATCCCTCTCTTTCATCGATCAGGCCTCTCTCCTGACGCGTGATTGATCTGATACTGATGGATTCTGTTGAGGGGGCGCGAGCCCCCTCATATTGCAATGTGACAGCGGGAGATACAGCTGGATCCTCAAGAAAGCGACCGCTATTTGATCCATTGTCGTAGCTAAAACAATAGATCTATCATGATGAACTCAACAAGGGAAAAGGGAGGGAGGTGGAAGAAGATTCCTCCCATCCAAAAGTGGCTCGAGCATGGGAACCTGATAAATGCATTCCTCAAGCTTTTGCAACCCCTAGGTATGTGGTTAGTTCATTAAGAGTTGAAGATCAAACTCAATATATGAGGGATCATGCCCTTATTGGAAAATTCATATAAATATGGTCCTCTGAACGAGACCTTATCAAATGGATCAATACCTGGTGGAAACCCAAAGGGAATTTTGAACTTCAACTAGGATCCAAAGGTTTTTTTATTGCCATTTTCCATAATCTAGAAGACAAGGATACAGTATTTGAAAATGGGCCCTATTTATACAATTCAGCGGGATTATACCTCGGGTTCTGGATGGAACGTTTTAGCCCAAAGAAAGAAGACTTCACCTATGCCCCTGTCTCGATCAGACTGTATTCCCTTCCTCAAGAATTTTGACTTGGGGAAATCCTATAAGGGATAGGAAACACGTTGGGCATCTATGTCAAGTCGGTTGAGGCTACTAGATAGCGACGTTATACCTCCTATGCATGCATTTGGGTGTATATGAATATTTCCAATCCCTTTCCAAGAATAATAAATTTGGAAAACCAAGATGTTGAGTGGGTATAAACAATATATTATGAACACATTCCTTTCATCTTCTGCAAATGTCCTGAGCATGGCCATATTTTCTGATATTTCCCTCTCAATTCTCCTCTTAGTCCTGTTTCTCCCACTTCATACAAATCCAAAGAAGAATTCATTCTAGTTCAAGGGAAGAGGTGTCAAAACAAGAAGAAATCCCCCCCTATTTAGTTAGCAACACCCTCTACTAGAAATTCTTTTGAGATTCTCAATCAATTGTTAGAAGAGGGTCCTTCGAACGAATTCCATCCCAGTACAAATAGGGGTAAAGCTAAGGAAAAATCTAAATAAATCACAGAGACGGTTCTTGAAAAAATCATCCCTACCCCCTCTAAAGATACACTAGCAGAGGATCATGTTTCGGAGGAGGGAGGAGAAATGGAAATGGAATGGGATGCAAAGGATTTAGTTGAGATAGACTTGGTGCAATTAGAGGAGGATTATCACAAGCAAGAACTGCAATTTGTACCCCTAGAACAACTAAGAAAGGTTCTGATCCAATTGGCTATTGGTGGCCACCCACCTATTCCAAATGGCTCATCTTGTTCATTTTTAGTTCAACACGTTCTTATGTACTTCTTTGTAATTGTGGGTTCTACACTTATGGGGTTGTCTAAATCCCTACACATATTCCAGGTGGATATTGGTGGCCTCTCGCCTAATCCAATTGGCTTATTTTGTATGTTTTCATGTCAGCACATCTTGTTGTACCTCCAAGTCCGTTTTGGAGGCCTAAACAATGTTTTTTTGGCTCCCCACAGTCAAGTTGTAGACGAAGTTAGAGTTTGATGGCAGAATTTGTAGTTTTTTGAAAGACCTTTCCAATGGGCTATCACGTGCCTAAAACAGAGATCGTATGCAAAAGTTACGACCCCGGGAAGTTGAGGTACCAACTTACCCATAGGGGCCCACATGACTTTTGACATTTCACCTCCTAGGGTTAGGTTTTTGGATGTCTAGGGTTTTAGAATTCATGAGTAATATCAAAAATAAATCTAGAGCCTCCTTGTAATTCATTCTGCTTAGACGGATGCATGTAGCAACCACATCTCTTCTCAGAGATAGCTACCACCATTCAAGAAAGTGTTTCAGTTCTGCAGTTTTGCAGTTTCAACCTATTTCATTATTCAATAGAAGATATTATTCACTGGATATTTGTGTTATTCTTCATATCTCCGTGTTTATTGTATTCAGTCTGTTAATCAGTTTGTCCCGATCCTAAATCTGGATCAGTGGTATCATAGCGGTTTACACTTCATTTATTTTTTTCCGTGCATGTCCCCAACAAGATCTAGGTACAAGAAGTTGGGACTCGAACCAATCGATCCATTGCAAGATCAGTCGTGTCGAGCCCGACAACAACCCATGGGGGACGAAAAGAAAGATGATGGAGAAAGAGATCCTATTAAAATGTTGCTCGAGGAAGCCCTCGTGCGACAAAGGAACGAAATGATGGAAAAATCCATGCAGATCCTTCGACGGTTGCCCACAAGAGAAGCATCTTCATCAAGCTTCCATGCAACCTCCTTCAAGGTACGAGTAAATTTTGATATTCCATTATTTGAAGGACTGGTAGATGAGGATGTTGTAGATAAATGGTTGGATCTGCTTGAAGGGTATTTTTCGGTCCACAATTTTTCTGATAGGGAAAATATCACTTTTTCACTCCTCAAGGTCGTTCCCCATGTTAAAGACTGGTGGGATACTTACTCTGAGCAAAGGGTCGTAGAGGAATCTGTAATGTTTTTGGTGGCCCCTACATGGGATTCCTTCCAGGATGCCATTAAAGAACAGTGATACCATGTTGGAAGCTACGAGGACCAGAACACCAGATGGACCACCCTACCTCAAGAAAGGGACTAGACAGTACCATATTTCACCAATATTTTTCATACCCTGCGCACCAAACTGGGTATCAAAGACTTTGAGCGTCATCTAGTGCTCAAATACCGCGGTTTTTTGCATAGATATATTCAAACATAAATGGAGTTTCTGGAAACCACCTCATTGGGCACGACTTATATATACGGTGTCAAGATCAAGAAGAAATTTAAGCAGAAAAGGCGAGAGTTTGGATCTGCAAACCCCTCACAGTCGAAGCAAGGAAAAGGTGGTCGCAAACCACACAACAAGGGACCAAGTTGAGATGGTCTCCCTCAAAACAACCAATCCAAGCCACAACCCAAGAAGGGAAATGAGAAGATGAAGAAGGACATGGGAAAATGGTGTGAGTACCATAAAATACCTTGGCACACCACCAAAGAATGTCACTCCAAGTAGTCACTCATGTCTGAACTGAAGGCTTCTGAGTCAGAGGTCAATTCTGATTCCGAATCAAATCCTTAAGGAGGGAAGCGGATTATCGATGTTGAACCTAGTGCCACTATCACTACCACCAAAGTCTGGCCAAGAAAACTAGAAGAACCAAAGGAAGGGGAATGCCTCTTTCACTCGCAAATGTGGGTAAAGGCGGCTCTGGTTCATTTCATTGTCGATAGCAGTAGTCAGAAGAACCTGATTTCAGCAGAGGTCGTCAAGCGGCTTGACCTGCCAACGACACTACACCCACAACCCTACACCATCGGCTGGCTTCACCAAGGAAGAGATCTTTTTGTCAGCCAACAATGTTGTCTGCCCTACGACATCAATCCTTTCAAATATGAGGTACTGTGTGATATTGCTTCCCTTGAATTTTGTGATGTTATTTTAGGACAACCATATTTGTGGAAGTGACATGTTGTGTATGAGTCTAGATCCCGTAGTGTTATTATTACTTTGGGCAGACAATTGTACATGATACCATAATTAGTGCCTCCTACTACTATTTCTTTAATCTATGCTAATCAATGCAGTAAGGTCATTTCACAGACCAGGAAGTTCGTCTTCTTTGTGATCCGTTCTCACAGTAAGCAAAAGGTTGTCGCCACACCTGTCGCCTCTACATAGAGCCTCTCTTTTTAGTAGAAGCAAGTGGACGGGATCGTGGAAGAATACAAAGACATCTTCTCCTCACCTACAAGGGTACAAACACACTGCTGAGTAAAGTATCCAATTGATCTGACCCCCAATGCACCTCCACCCAATGGATCAGTCTATCGTCTCTCACTGATGGAAAATGATGAAATCATGCATCAGATCCAAGAGCTTCTTCAAAAGGGGCACATCATACCCATCTCCTCCATTTGCAAAAGCCCAATTTTACTGGTGCAGAAGAAGGATTGGAATTTGCGACTCTACATTGATTACAAAGCCTTAAAAAAGATCATAGTCAGGAACCGGTACCCCATTCCCAAGATTGATGACCTTCTTGACCAACTCAAGGGGGGAAATTTCTTCAACAAGATTGACCTAAATTCTGGCTACCACGATTTTCCCATCGAACCAACTGATTTACGGTAGGAAACCTTCAAATCTAAATAAGGTCTCTTTGAATGGCTAGTCATTCCCTTTGGATTAACAAATGCACCAGCCACTTTCATGAGGTTGATGGATGATGTATTGAGACCCTTAACCAACTCTTTTGTGGTGGTATATTTGGATTACATCCTCATCTTCAGCAGAACGTGGGAGGAGCACATGCGACATATTCAACAAGTTTTGAGCACTCTATGGCGGTACAAGCTATATGCCAACTTGGAAAAATGATCTTTTGGCATGAATAGGGTCCAATACTTGGGCTACATTGTTGATGAGCATGGGGTACATGTTGATCCAGCTAAGATCCAATTCATTTGTGACTGGCCAACCCTGACCACACTGACCGAGATTCAGAGATTCTTGGGACTAGCCAACTTCTACCGACGGTTCATTTTTGGATTCTCCCATATTTCATGGGCCCTGAACCAGGTGACCAAGGGCGATGGCAGGGCCAAGTTCGTGTGGGGGAACGAACAAAAACGAGCATTCAATGATCTTACGCATCGCTTGTTCTCAGCTCCAGTACTCTCCTTTCCTGATCTGCAACAAGAATTTGAGATTGAGATTGATGCATATGACTATGTTGTGGGTGCATTTCTCACTCAGCACAGTCATTCAGTTGTTGGGTATATGTTATACTCTCTGCATGTGTGTGTGTGGGTGCATCAAATTTGACAACTACATCTGACGATCCCTCTAGTAGAATGCTTTGTTTCATTTGCGTCGATCGCTTCCTAAGGGGGGGCCCAGGGGGGCCACGTATGCCCCCCATGGTTACGTGCAATGTTCGGGGCAGCACCCCAAAATTTTGTTTTGGGTGGTTTTTTCTATTTTTAGCGGATTTTTCTATTTTTAGCGGTTTTCTAAATTAATCCTGGATTAAGGGATTAGGGTTTTGGTATCTATGGAATACCTAAAAACATTGTATATATTGTATGGTGAATGGTGAAATTAATATAATGAAGAGTTGAAAGGTTTTCCCCG
>ML779844.1:0-11169 GCA_009831015.1 Picea engelmannii | reverse complement strand
AAGTAGTTCCATCTCAACATCAAGTATAAGACATGTATCTCAAATTGTTTCGCTGAATGCCTAATTCTACCTCCTATGGCTGCACTCATCACTGTGCTCCATTCCTGTGGACATGAAGCATCTGAGTGGCCCCAACTTTATCAGCAAGATCTGGACTTCACCACCACCTATCATCTCTTGGGTACAAGCGCGACTATCACCGAATTTCACATTCATGACAAACTATTATTCCACCTGGGCCATCTCTATGTTCCTACAAGCGAGTGTGCAAATATGATTTGGGAATCCCACTACAGTCGAATGGCAAAGCATTTTGGCGTGGAGAAAACTGTGGTCATTCTTCAAAAACATTTTTATTGGCCAAAACTTCGATAGGACGTCAGCAAGTATATCATATCTTGCACTTCCTGTGCCATTTCCAAGAAATCCATTAAGAAACAATGCTTATACACCCCTCTTCCTACTCCTGAGAAGACTTGGGAATCCATCTCAATGGATTGCATGTCTAGCCTTAAGTCCACCAAGCAAGGAAATGACTGTGTATTTTTGGTTGTTGATCGGTTTTTGAAGATGGCCATCCTCACAGCCTGTAAGAAGAATATCACAGTGGCAGATACTGCCAAGCTCTTCTTCTAACGAGTGTGGGTCCACTTTAGGATACCACAGACCATCATCTCTGACCGGGACAACATGTTCCTCATCACATTTTGGTCGAGTCTTTGGTCACTGTTGGACACCAAGTTCATAAAATACACTACTTTCCACCCCCAAACAGATGTCCAAATAGAGGTCGTCAATCGGATGATTGTGCACATCCTACACATGTACAACTCTAATCATCCACGCACATGGGACGAGAGTCTCCCTTATGTTCAACACATTTAGAACAAGGCTCTCCATAGCTCCATCAGCCATAGCCCATTTCAGGTGGGGCTAGGATTCCAAGCCTTGGGACCCATTGATGTTGCACTTCCTCTTGCCACCACAATGCGATCGCCAAAGCCACCAGATTCATTGAGTGGATTCATCACATCCACCAAAAGGTCTAGGAGATTTTTCATAAATCCAATGCTAAGTACAAGAAGCATCATGATCAACACAAGGTACCACACCAGTTTTAGGTTGGTGAAAAATTCTAGTTATATTTGCAGAAGGAGAGTCTCACAGGGCCCCATTGGAAGCTCTTCCCACTTCTCTATGGGCCTTACACTATCACCAAGGATGTGGGTAGCAATTCTTTTGAGATCAACACTCCACCCTTCCTTGGCCTACACCCAGTGTTCAATGTGGACCTCCTTCGACCATGTGTTCCACCATTATTAGACACCTCAGATATTGAAGAAAAATTGACACCCACAGAGATCAACCCTAACTACATGGAACAAGAATCCACTGATCATATAGTGGACACACAAGTTAAGGGCACTCGCCAGCAGAGGATCCAACTTTATCGGGTTGTCAAGGTAGGGAAACTCCTACACCAAGGCAAGTGGCTCACCCAGGGCCAAATCCACCAGAAGTTTCCTCACCTGATGGGGGAACTCAATGCAATGTAGACCATTGCTTCCTAAGGGGGGAGGATTGATCCAGTTGGCTATTGGTGGACACACACCTATTCCAAATGGCTCCTCTTGTTTGTTTTTACTTCAGACGTTCTTGTGTACTTATTTGTAACTGTGGGTTCTACACTTCTAGGGATACATGAATCCCTACACATATTCCATGTGGATATTGGTGTCCTCTCACCTAATCCAACTAGCTTATTTTGTATGTTTTCATGTTAGCACATCTTGTTGTACTTCTAGGTCCGTTTTGGAGGCCTAAACAATGTTTTTTTGGCTCGCCACAGTCAAACTATAGACGAAGTCAAATTTTGACGATGAAATGTGTATTTCTCTGAAAGACCTTTCCAACGGGCTATCACACACATAAAACAGAGGTTGTATGCAAAAGTTACGACCCCAAGAAGTTGAGGTACCAACTTACCCATAGGGGCCAACATGACTTTTGGCGTTTCACTTCCTAGGGTTGGGATTTTGGATGTATAGGGTTTTGGAATTCATGATTAATATCAAAAAGGCCTCTAGAGCCTCATTGTAATTCATTATTCTTAGACGGATTCACATTGTAGCCACATCTCTTCTTAGAGATGGCTACCACCATTCGAGCAAGTGTTTCAATTCTGCAGTTTTACAGTTTCATCCTATTTCATTATTCAATATAAGATATTGTTAACAAGATATCTATGTTATTCTTCATATCTTCATGTTTATTGTATTAATTATGTTAATTAGTCTGTTCTGCTCCTAAATCTGGATCAGGTTCACAAGGTCTTCTTGAATTCCACTATTGGGGAGACTTCCAGATCTAGAAGAGGGCTAGGCATTCAGATAGATTTTCATAAATATCCACATAAACTAGCAAAAGAAGGTGGAAAAAGAGGAAGAAAATCAACACAAAATCTAATTCATGATATTCACAACTACATGGTTAATTCAGGTCAAATTCATAAGCTTACTGATATATTCCTTCCCCCTCTCAACCCTCAATCCTCATGAAGATTATTTCATGGAACATCAGAGGACTCAATGGAAGGACCAAGCAACAGATCCTTCACAATAGTATCATGATTGGAAATCCAAATATATTTTTATTACAAGGTACAAAGTGTGTAGAAATGGTAGCTGAAAATATTCTCTTTGAATGTTGGAAGCAAAGTAGCTTTATTTTTAATGACTCTAGAGGGGTAGCGGGTGGCATGGCTATCTTATGGAACCTAGCCACTATTATTTTGGAATATTTCTACTCCACCAAATGGAGATTATTAGCTTCCTATAGAGCCATTGGCACAGACAGGGTAGGGGTCATAACCAATGCCTATGGGCCATAGGACCTTCAGGAGAAAGGGATCTTTTTATATAGCCTTACTTGCATGGGTGATCTTGTTGGAGATATACAATGGATTTTAGGGGGGGAATTTAACCTCATCATATATTTGGAGGAAAAGCGAAGGGGTCCCATACCCTTAGATAACGAGAGTGAATTCTTCAAGGAAATAATAACATCTCTTCATTTGATAGATTTGGACTTCATGGAGAGAATCTTCACATGGTCAAACAAAAGATCTAGATATCATCAAATATCCTACAAATTAGATTGCTTCCTAATCTCCAAGACGCTTATGTTATATGGCCTCATTATGGAGGCTAACATTGTATGAGCCTTTGTGTCCAACCACTGGCCCATTCAACTATGGATAGACATTGTTGGCTCTCCTCGAAGAAATCCTTTTAGGTTTGAAAAGTTATGGTTATCACACCTAGAATTTCAGGAGAATGCTCCCACCTGGTGGAAATTGCAGTAGTCTCTTGTGGCACACTAATGTACAAGTTTCAACAAAATTTAAAAAATTTCAAACAACATCTAAAATTTTGGAATAAATTATTTTTGGGAACATTTGTCAGGAACAATGGGATATGGAGCAACGAATGAAAGAAGTTCAAAAACAACTCATCTTACAAGGTAGTTATAAGAAGCTACAAGTTGAAGAGAGTTTACTCAAGAAACAGTTGGATGAGAGGTATGCATAGGAAGAAACACTTTGGCATCAAAAATCCAGGGTGCAATGGCTCAAGGAGGGGGAGAAAACTCAAAAAGACTTCATCTTTCAATGATCCATCGTCATCATATTAATTGGATCACCCGGTTGGATAATGATCAAGGACAACCTTTCCTGAATTATGAGGGTATGGAATAGGAACGTATCAATTATTATAAGGAATTACTTACTGAGCCTTGTCCAGATAGATCAACAGACATAGACAATATCACTCGGCACATTCCCTCCATCATTAGCAAGGATCAGAATGTGACTCTCCTTAGGTCAATCACAATAGAGGAAGTGGATCAGGCGATGAAGGAAATGTTGGTAGGGAAAGCTCCTGACCCTAACCGATTCACCACAAACTTCTTTCACCATGGTTGGCCAATGGTTCTAGAAGAGGTATGGAAGTTAGTTGAGGATTCGTGATGTTCTCATGAAGTTCTACTAGCACTCAACGCCACTTTCCTTACTTTAATTCCTAAGGAAGAACGAGCCTCGCATATTAAACAATTAAGGCCCATTTCTCTCTGCAACATCATTTACAATCTCATCACCAAGGTAATAGCTCTCAGAATCAAGCCCATTCTTTCTTTTACCATTTCAAAGGAGAAATATAGATATGTTGAGGGAAGACAGATTCTAGACAGTGTAATCCTTGCTCATGTGGTAGTACACTCTCTGAAATATTCTCGTATCCCAGGAATGCTAATTAAATTAGACTTCTCAAAATCCTTTGACACGTTGAGATGGAAATACATGAAAGACATTCTTAAAGATTTTGGTTTCAATAATGACTGGGTCACTTGGATCCTCCACCTCACCTCTTCAAATTTCTTTTCCATTATTTTCAATGGCTCTCCCTCTAAAACCTTCACCCTCCAAAGGAATTCTCTAAGGAGATCCTCTCTCTCCTTTCCTTTTTGTCATCATGATTGAAGGCATCAGTCGTTACATAAAATACCACATTAAATATGGCACTCTCCAAGGTCTCACATTGTCTTGCATCCATCCTCTTGTGTCTCATAGTCAATTTTTTTATGATACCATGATGATGGGCTCTTCTACTGCCATGGAAACCAATACAATTCGTAAAATCCTTAATGATTTCAATGCCACTTCAAGTATTTTCATCAATTATGGGAAATCTCAAATTTTCTTCTTTAACACCTCTGAAGCCATCCAAATCCATATCTCCTTTATCCTCGACTACACTCGAAGCTCTCTTCCATCCAAATACTTGGGCATCCCCCTCATTGATAAATCTTCACGTAATAGCTCATGGTAGACCCTCATTGACTCTTGAAACGTCACCTTAGCTCCTAGAATTTTAGATCTTTAAATCTTGTCGACCATCTTACCCTTCTGAAATTTTTCCTTCAATCCATCCCTATCTATATTTTCTCAGCCTTAGCTGCACCAAAGTCTGTTCTTAAAACCATTTGTTCTATTCAAATAAAACTTCTTTGGAAATTTACTAAACAAGGGAGGAAATGGGCCCATGTAAAATGGGAGGATCTCTGTAAACCAAAGCTCTCGAGCAGTCTTGGGATACGAGACCTCTGCACTTTAAATGATGTCATGGGGGCCAAGATCTGGTGGAGATGGTTGACACATCCAACAGACCTTTAGGCATGCCTATGGAGGTAAAAATATGCTATAGGTATTGAAGAATCTAGATTAATCAGATTCAATGAATCGCATTCTGGTTCTTTGATATGGAATGCAACCTCGAGTAACAAAACCCTTGTACACGAACATGCTTTTTGGTAGGTAAGAAATGGACGAAATGCAGTCTTTTGGACTGATTCATGGAAACAAGTAAAACCACTCTAGAACAAAGACATTATGCAGAGAATTCTCTAATATATGCATAACAGAGAAGGCTCGATGGTCAAGGACTATTTGAAGGAGAACTCCTCTCACCCATCTTGGAGAGGGTGGAAAATTTGTCATCAGGGCCTTGAATTTCCACTAGAATGTGATTTGAACCCATGGAAGGAGGAGGTAGAAGCTAGGAAATTTTTCATCCATCATGGCCAAAAAAAAAATTATTGGGGTCACTCTACTCAGGGGGTTTTTTCCTTCAAAGAATCCTATGCAATTAAATCCCAATTTCGACGTTTGGCAAAGGAGGAGATCTGGGTGAAAATTTGGAAACCCAATCTATATCCCAATGTGATCCTTTTCCTTTGGTTGTTGGTTCATAACCGAATTCTCACTTGGGACAACCTTTTAAAAAGAGGCTTCATAGGACCATGCATCTACCCTCTATTCGTAAATCAAGAGGAAACAACATAACATATCCTAAATCAATGTCCTCTCAGTTTGAAAATTTGGGACTAAGTGGCACAATCTATACGAACTTCTCATCACCATTCAAACAATGTCATAAAAACTATAGAAAGATGGAAAGATTGGGCTTTCAAAATCCCAATCCTAAACCAAATATGGCAACTGCTTCCTGGGTTTGTTGTATGGCAATTTTGGAAAAAACGAAATTGAAGGATCTTCTAGGAAGAAATTTCTTTTGAGGCCTAATTATGGTCCAAAATTCGTGACAACATCAGGGAGATAGTTGAATTCAATACTAGACCTATGAATACCTCGATTGTGATTCACATGAAAAGGATATTCTCCTCAACTAGGACATTAATCCTAACTCCATTTCTATTCCTAATCCAGTTTTCTCCCCCTCTATTAGCAGCCCTACTTCTTGGAGTCACCCCTTGAAGGTTTTATGAAGATTAACTTCAACGGTTCCTCCAAAGGTAATCTAGGTCCAACTATTTATGGGGTGGTTTTCAAAAACGATCAGGTACATATCCTTAATATCCTAGATGGAAGCCTGGGACATGACAAAAATAATTCAGCGGAGTGATGGGCACTTATAAAAGGTCTTCAAGTGGATTTTCAATTTGGGTATCAAAAACTTGTAGTAGACGGGGACTCGCAAGTCATTCTAACCTTTTTCACCAAAATTCTAAATGGTTTGGAGCTTGCCAAAAATCCCCCAGCTAGAGACTTTTAAGCAATATTGAGTTTCTTAAATCCATGATTCTTCCCAACTATGTCCTTATACCTTCCCATGTGCGTCGGGATGCAAACAAAGTGGTCAATAAAATGGAAAATACAGGGGTCGAATTTCTTAATCATGATTTTATCTATAATTCCTCCGAAACTCCTTCTCACCCTTTACTCTTGGAATGCTCATAATTAGTGAATTTGGAGAACTCCTCCTTGGATGGGGTGTCACTTTGACAAATCTTGCATGATCCATCCATATACACTTGTCACCTCTCAACCTTCTTCTTATACCCTGAGGTTGATGGATGTTACCGCACATTTAACACTATTCAGACCATTCTTATAGTCCTTACCTCACCTAGATTCAGTTATGGGTCTCATCCATGGGAAGGAGATAGGCTTCGATATGGGTAAGTACATAGAATTGATGGTTGAAGTTCAGGTCCTGATGGCTCTTATAGAAGCCTACATTTCCAATGGTTGTTCATTCTGGCTTGGCTCTTCTCTACACTTTTCTCCTTCATCCCTATGGTTTCTAATCTCTTCCCAATGACTTCCCTTTCTCCTCACTTGGCCCATTACTTGCGAGCTCTGGTCAAGTTACATGCCTCAGGAACGAGGAAAACCACGACGTGCTAGTGGAATTTCTTCTGGTCTTAGAGGTCGATGTCACAATGCGTCTTTGTTTCCTAATATTGTTTGCAGTGTCCCCTTATGTTCACGTCCTTCAGTAATGGATTGTGGCTCTTCTCTTCTTGTGAGTGTTGTTGAAGAGGAAAAGACAAACTTTAACCCTCCATTGTCCTTTGTCCTGAATCCTCACATTCTCAGAATTGGTGATGCTTCCAACTCAAAGGCAAAGACTCCTCCTCTAGTCGGATTCATGGACAACCAACGCCATCTTATCTTAGAGCTTCAAAGGGAAAATCATGAACAAAAATTTAGGCATGAATTGATGGAGAAAAAGATTGAATGGCTCTTGGACTCTGGATCAAAAGATCATCATCAGAGGTGCAACCAGGAGAACTTGCTTCATAAGTTATGATTCCAAACTTTCCCGAATCCTCCAGGCATGATTTTCCTAGCAACTCTAAAAGAAAATAATTTTTATGGTCTATACTATTTTGATTTTCCTAGTTTCAGCATGGATAGTGAATTTACAGGGTCCTCCAATTTTGCATGTTCATAGTCTAATCCCTGCTCATCATAGTCCAAGTTCTGTAATGCTGATTTTTTATAGCCTACTGGGCATAGTCTTTTGTAACTTTAATACCTACTGGTGGGGATGGTTTCCTTTGTTGCAAATCTCAGCACCAATGTCACAGACATATGTTGCAATTTCTGATTCTAAAAAGTAATATAAACTTCTATCTTACAAAAAAAAAAAATCATAACCAAATGGGTTGAAACGTAAAACAAATAATTTAGAAATAATCAAACTTACTTCAATTTGTTGGTTACACTATCAACTCAGTTCATTTTGATGTTCTAAAGTACTCAATTTTTGCAATAGAAATGACACAACTCTTTAGTTCAAGTATTCTCTTTTACAAATTTTGCATTTAAATGTGCAAATGAGCCTTTTCTTAAGAGTTACCATGGTTGGATTATGTTAGCACTATGTAAATTGCCTTGGCTGTGGAGGAAAGTCACAGAGGTAACCACAAACCAACTTCTAGGCTGGAAGCTAGCCATTCCAACCCAGAGAGGGCTCTCTCTTTATAGCTCAGTCAAGAATGACATACTATCTAATCAGTACAATGGTTAGATCATTGATGAGGATATGGTCTAAAATGGGGTTTGGTTAGGCAAGAGGAAAAGGAACATTGGGCATGGAGTCAACCCCTGAAATTGAATGAAAAATAATGACCGGTAAGTAGAAATTCCCATAGGAACAAAGGATAAATTAGGTGATGAACTTTAAGTTTTTTAGTTTGTTGTGTAGGGTGAAAGAATAAGGAAACATGTAACAAAATTATAGCACCATGAAAGATGAATTATGACCAGTTAAGAGAGAAAAACAAAGTTTAAATCGCTTGAATCTAAAGCACCACTTAGATGAATTTTAGACCCTTTAATAGCCAATTTAAACAAATGAAATGCAGATGGATAATAAGAATACATGAAGTACATACAAATACTAGAGAACAGACCTCATGCCACCACCATTAGAATTTTTTTCTTGAAAAGTTCTGGACTTCTGCATTTGTATTTCACTCAGATTCAGAGAATTTTTTACAATATCAAGCAAAATGTCTATGCTTCTTCCCACTCGCCTCCCTTTTTATCATTCAAAGTGCTCAAATATATAGATAAGTATCATATTCTAGCCTAAGGAGGTATAAATCCATCTTTTCCAAAAATAGAGAGTTGTTACAATAGCTTAGGAAAGAATATTTGCCAAAAATATACTCATATCCTACTATCTAGGGTTTGATTTTTGACCAATTAAAAATGTGCCAACTGAAGAGAAAATCATGGGATCTGATAGGATATTATCCAAGCTTCAATATTCATATCAATTTTGGATCCACCTTTTTTATTTGGAGGACCATCAAGTCGAATATCAAATATTCTAGAACTCTATCAGCAAATCTGGCTTGGCGAAATTATGGAAACTAAGCCTCAAAGATCATTTCATATCTTCTAAATAATAACACCTGTGTAAAAACTAAAAGATTTTTTTGTTATTAGGTTCGTTCTTGACAAAAACATCTTTTGGTTTTCAAAAATGCTTCTCTAACTCCTCGGAATCGGTGCCCAAAGATGATGACTAAAACAAGAAAACATTAAATGCTAAAATCTAGAAAAATGGACCATAAAGATTCATTTGAATCTCTCAAAATATGACAACTATATAAAAAATGAGAGAGGTTTTTGTTATTGAGCTCATTCTTGACAAAAAAATATCTAGGTTTTTCCAAACTCCTCTTCATTTTCTCAGGAAATGATCTTGAAGTTGACTGCAAAACTGTCATTTGCGTAGAGTGCACGTTGTGTAACTGCAACCTACAACAGTTGCGTAGGGCAGTGATTTTCTTGAAAACTGTGCATTTGTAGATAGTAAAAACTTGTTGGAGGCCTGTATTTACTGCATACCAATAATATTTTTTTGTCCTTTAGATATCTATGTACTTACAGTACTTGCATAGAAACTTTTCTATGCAAGTGTTGTACATGACAATTTTTAAACAAAATTGCAGATGTGGCTGAGATGGTGGTTCCAGCTTGCCAACCTTCTCTTTAAACTATTTTTCTCCTTGGATTGGAATCTATGTTGCAACAACTATTGTCTCCTCTGACACTGGGAAAATGACCTCAACAATTGTTGTCTGGACATCATTAAAATTCAGAGAAAATTCCTTTGTCAACTACATGTTATACCCTTGGATTTTCTCACAAAATCTCATGCATCCTTCCTGCTCAAAAGACACTCTGAATGCGGGATTTGAATTCACCAAGCTTAGACTTTGTGGCTCGTACCTCAACACATTTCCTCCTCTGTATTTCTTCTTCTCTAGAGTTGTCATAGTTTTGTGGGTTACAAGATAACCTTGAAACGAGTAAGGGCAGAGGGATCCACAAACTTAGACAAGAAACTTTCGCAACAAACCAGGAAGGCTACGGTTTGGTCTATTTAGTATTGGGGATGTGAATTATGTAGAAGGCATGTTTTGACAATACATAGATGCAGGGATTAAGCACTGGACATGGCCCACTTGTCTTTACGCAACAAAAAACTGAAGAAACAGGAAATGCGTAGCGAAATGCTTACACACAGAGTTTGCGTAGTGAAAATACTGCATAGAGCTTGCATAGCGAGGAGACTGGTTTGCATAGAAGAATGTTCTTGGAATCTTTTTCTGAGATGAAATGGATGATCAGAGGTCGAGGATACATGCAAATAAATAAAAGGTGGTAATGATACATGCACAAGGTGATGGAGAGTGATTTGAGAAGGAAAATATATGTTTCGTGATGACAAGACATTTCAAACATCATTCAAATAATTTGCGCAGCAAATTTGCACAACGCACACATTTTTCTATGGTCAAAGTACAACTAACACAAAATGTGATCATAATCTCAATACCGACTTCATCACATGATAATGATCATTAATACTCTTGTGAAATAACCTTCCATCTAGACTTATAACTTGACTTTGACATACCACTTGACACCTTGTGAATTTATTTCAAACCAACATGACTTAGGATTATAACTTGACTCTTTTTTTACTTGCATCTTATTTCTTATTTGATAAATGACTCAAAGATTTTGAGACATCATGAAACAAAACACACACACTATGACTCAAAAAATGTCTTTGTAAATATTTTGACAAACCTATAACCTTAGCTATGCAAATCATGATGCTAACAGATTCCAAAATATGTTTATTTTAACCTACATCATCTTTCAAAGTTTTTATCTTTCAAAATAATTTTTATTCTTATTATAAAATCATGGCATAAAATTTAAATGTAATCAAATCACTTATTGAAAACAAATCATGAATTTAGAAAAATTTACTCGTG
>ML779843.1:1807776-1830146 GCA_009831015.1 Picea engelmannii | reverse complement strand
AATTAATAACCTAAAAATTGTGAATAAAACAAAATCTAGAACAATAAAATAAAAAATGAATTTAAACTAACTATAAGTTCTAAACAAACATTGTTTATAATTTCCTTTCAAATATGATCTTAAAATTCTAGAAGCTTCAAATTGATGGAGAAGAGAAAAATATTAATTTTGGTTTTTTACAAAATCAAACAAATGATAGATAATTCTCTTTATTATTATTATTATTATTATTATTATTATTATTATTATTATTATTATGAGATGCAAAATGAAAAAAGATTAATTAATTGATATCACCAAATGATTTTATGAAAATGAGAAACCAACCAAGATATTATTTGATGAAGTATTGAACCCATTATTCAAAATAGTCAAACTTGCTAATGAGCAAAAGAAATAACACATAATCATAATTTAAACAAAAGTAAACAATTGATAAAAATTAACGTTTTTGTTTAAATTGATATTTCTATGCTTGTTTCTAAATTTTAACATATACTCTTGTAATGAATGTCTCATACTATAGTGAATGTCTTAAGTTTGTCTCAAAGGAAGCCAATGTATGGAACTATTTGAAAATGTTGATTCTGTAGCTCATCATAATTATCAAGATTCTAATGGGGGCCCTTTAAATTTAGTAAAAAAATAGGGGGAGTTATTGGGGCCCAACAAGTCTAGAGATGGTTTAATGAGTAGAAATGATGAGATCCTTTCTCTTTCCATCTAGGGAAGGAAAGGCAAGTTTAGGAAGATTTATGGTGGATATTCTACCACTCAAGATGGAAAGAGGAAGAAGGACATGCGCAAGGTCAAGTGATTTTCACGTCACAAGTTTGGACATTATACAGGTCAATGTCCCACAAGAAGGGTGGGAACAAAGTGCAACCAAAGGCAGTTGCAATGGAAAATACTCAACTAGATGAGTTTTGCAAGAAGTTTGAACACACATAGTTCTTACTTGTTTCCCAAACTTCCTTGGGCACCATATCAACTAGTGCATGGTTGAAAGATAGTGGAGTCGATTTTCATATGACAGGATCATGAGAGGTGTTTGAGAGCTTCACAGATTCTAACTCAGAGATGCATGTGGAACATGGTATGGGGACCAATCATGCAGTGAAGGGATCTGGAACAGTATTGTTCCAGCTGGAGTCAGTAGGCATATTGAGAGTGACAAATGTGATATGGGTGTTATAACTCAAGAGGAGTGTGATCTTAGTTTTTGTGATTGAGAATAACATTTGATGTAGTGTTGTAGGATGGAAAGGCATTGATCAAGCCTAGAGGATCTAGTTATATTTGGAGTTAGAGAGAGAAACTTGTATAGGATAAAGGGCCAACCTATGTGAGCAATGTAAAGCAACAAAGTGGTAGAGAACAAGGAACAAGTAGCTCTGAAGGTTAAGAAACTCAGAGGGATTCAACCTTCAGGTTCATGTGGGAAGGAGCAGATTTCCAAGTCCTTGAAGAAGGATTCAAGGTATGATATAGTCATGCATAATGCTTAGGAGGAGGAGGCTTCTAGGATCATGTTCAGATGTAGTTAGTCTTCAGAGATAGGCCAGATCATGATGGCAAGGATAGCTTCTATGTCAGAGAGATAAACTAATCAGGTGGATTGGAGAGCATGCATGGTATCCAATATAGTAATGGAGATAGATCCAATTCCAGGGTGGAGAAGTAACTTCCTCGCTAAGAGGGAGTGTTTATGTTAGTGGTAGCATTAGACAGGTAATTTTTCATTGGTTTGTGTCTAACATGTGGAATTTGTTGAAATCCTAGTGTGAGTTTACTTTAGTTAAAGGGAATTACTTAAAGTAAAAGTGTTTTTATTAGTGAGTTAATTTATTTAAGGAAATTTCTTAATTAACATGTAATCTAAGCATGTAAATCTTAAGTGGGCGTGAGAAGTAATCTCAATTGTGGATCACTTTGGAGATTATATTTATATTGTAACTAATGATTATAAAAGGAAGGCTAGGGTAAAGGAGGAAGACACTTGACTCAACTTGACTTGTGTGAGATACACTTGTGAGAGACTTTGGTGAAAGATCAAGATCAAGACTTTTGATGAGATGTCAAGGTCTAGGATAACAAAGAAGGATTTTTTCGATTGAGAGGAGTGTAGAAGCAAAGAAGGAATTTTTCTTACATGAGAGTGAGGAGGTCTCTTTGGTTGGGTGAAGAGATTTTATCCAAGGGTTTATGCAGAGAGGGTTGGATCAAAAAAGACCATGATTCAAAATATTGGATACTAGGTGGAGAAGGAATTCCATCTAGGGATCATACAAGTTAAGGAGAAGAGAGATCAGAGGTAGCCACATGTGGTTTTCAGATGATAGAAGCTAGAGTAAAATGTAATGTTGTACGAAATTGTTTGTACATGTTTTCTATACATGTATGTGGTTCACAATGGAGATAGTCGTGTATGTATGCAGGTCAACTGAAGGAAAATCATGTGCTCCTCAAAAAGTGTGTTGTTCAAGGGACGTACGACAAAGCAGACTTGGCGAGGTTTGTCTATATTTTTATTTCTCTTAGTGGGTCATTTTCCCTATTATGGGAGCCCTTATTTGACCTTAATAAAAGCATCTAAGTAATGGTTTTCCCTCTATGGTTTTTCCAGGAGCAGTTTACCTGAAAATATTGGTGTCTCGTGTGTGAGATTTTGGTTTCCTAGTTTATGCTTTCACTATATGTTTAGTTGATTAATCACTTGTGATTTTAGTAGATAAAGTGATTTTATTTTGAGCTAACTACCAAGTGTTGAGTAGAGTGGTATTCAAGGAAATTTCAACATCTGTATCTTCTCTCTGTCCATCTTTCTAACAGTGGTCGAGCGAAGCATAATCAATTTTTATTTCTATACTTGGAGGGAGAGGCATCTCGATTGGTGTGGTCGATTTCTCGACAATCCATCTATCAATATCACCTATACCTTCCCGGATACTGATGAATCCAGTGTTCTTGGTCTATAATTAACTATGTTGTTCTATGATAGTAGTTTTATTTTGTTGAAAAAGGTGTAGGTTTGCATACATGTCTATGATGGCTTCCTCTAGTTATGCCATGACCTTTTTGTCACTGGCCTTGAACTCTTTCACGTTGCCCTCGTCTATCTTCACCTACTTGAGCTTCTCTTCTAGATCTTTGATTCTAGCATTCTTCTCCTAGTTCTGGTGGCATAAATTCTTGATGTTATGTTCTATTGTCGTAGTGAAAGCGGTTCGAGTGGAGGCTATGGAGATCGGATCCTCACTGATGTTCTCTGTGACCAGGGTCGATGTGAGGATCAATATTGGATTCCCTCCCATGACCAACACTTTCCTTATTTTCTCTTGTACAATATGGCCGGTGAAGTTATCATATTTGAATTTCTTCACATTGGGCACATTGTTAGGCTTGTATGGCATGTGAAGCCCTAGATCAAGCTTGTCGAATTGGATGTGATTGTTGGTATCTTTTGTTGATATCTTTGGGACATTAATGTCCATCGGAGATGCATCATCATTCCTTTCTTCTTCATCTTTCTTGCATTGCTCCTCCTTAGTTGCCTTATTTGTAGCTTCACTTATTTCTTTTTGTGCCGCCTCTTTTGTTTTTACAACAACCACTATGGATTTTTTAGTTGTTTCCTTTCGTTCAACTTCTTTCTCAGCAGTTAATTTTTATTTTTCTTCTACTTTAGTTGTTGTTCTTGTCATTGTTGTTGTTGTTGATGTTGTTGCATCATCTTTTTCCTTAGCTTTAGTTTCCTCAATTTTCCTTTTCTTTTCCACCACATCTTTCTTCTTCTTGTGGGTCTTTTATTTCTTCTTCCTCTTTTTTTCTGTCATAGGTAATTCTTCTTCTATTGATCTGGATTGAGGGGATTTAATTGCAACAAATCCTTTTATTTTTGCCTCTTCTTTTGCTTTCTTCCTGGCTAATTCGTGATATTTTTCTTCATCTGTGATTCTCGGTAGGGGATTTCCTTATTTCTTGGCAATGACCTCGTCATAGGTCCTGGCACCACAATATACTTCCTCTTCCTCCCATGTGGCCGAAGTGTATTCCCATGGGATGTGAAGCTTACTAAAATGTTCTTTGATGACTTTCTTTGGGTCATACCTTCTGAATCTCTCTTCTCCAAAGTGATACGAAAGTAATGCAACCAATTCCTCTTGGACCTACTTGGTGTTGGTGAATGAGTACGATCCAATCCATAATCGGAGTGGGGGATAGATTTATTTCTTATCTTGGTAGATAATTTCCCCGACTCCATTGATCATTATTCCATAAGCCACTTCTTGGAGCACCAACATGTCTGGGACAAATCGGGGAAGCAGATGTGGAGATTTGGTGGCTTTGTATACTCTGATGTATGTGTCGTGTTCCATCAAGTACCAATTAACTATCCTTTTTATCACTCCAAGTGCCTTGTCTACCATACATGGGGATGGTGGACAAAATATGATTTCGTACAATGGTGCAAAGAAGTGTCCTCGTATTATATGGTATTCTTCATTGTACTTGTGATCCAAAAGCACCTTACAGTAAATATCCATTAATGAGTCTATCAGCTTCTAGGCCCAACCCATCTTCAAGTATTGATGTGCCACACACATGATGTCCAATAGGAATGATTCCATATGAAAATATGGAAATGTTTCAGACATAGCTTCCTTCACTGCAGTGATAGACTCTGCTAGAGTAGTTGATAGGAGATCAACCTAGTTGAATGTAGACCCTTCATCCACACTGTAATGGATCAACATGTAATGCTTCCAACCCAATCTACTTGGAAAATTTTAAGTTTTATGATTTTATGTGAATTCTGGTTGTGGTATTTTGTCAAACACTTTGCTAATTTTAGTCTTTGGAGTTATGTTGGGGTTTATAATGATGGTTCTTTGTGTGTTTGCAACAAGTAAAAGATATGAATGTAGCCAATAACATGAACACAACAAGATACAGTAGAAGCAACTCAAGTAAATAGAAAAAATACCTCATATTTGATTTTATTCATAATAATAGCTAACCTCATACAAAATGGAGCAGATCTTGAATACATATAAAAGAATGGAGTGTATGGCTGATAATTCCTCCCAGATACAATAGAGATATGAATATATAGGCTTCCAAAATCCTTCTCAACTTGAACACCATAGATATAGAAGATCCAACTCGTACCTAGTTGAAATGTGATGTCCTCCCTAGCATAATGCGCCCCTCACTGGCTGTAGCAAACCAAGAAATCGACCTTCAAGGATATTGCCTCTAATCTGTTGAAACCAAGTTCCAAAATATATATCGGGGGTTAGATAAAACCTCTAATGAACCTCCAAGCTATTGGGAGTGATCTCCCACTCCAACTCACAAGATCCACTATGCACAATGCGCCTTCCTGAAGATAATCACACCCTCCTGAGTGAAAGGATGAATGGGATGATGAATTCACTCACACAATGCTATAAAAGGGAACTAGGGAGATGACTAACAATCCTAGAATGAGATCCCCTAAAGATCGAACTACTCTCTCAAGATGGGTGCACCCTAGTTTTGCAGAAAACCTCCAACAATACACCTTGTCTCCACAAATTCTCCTGGAACTAAATAGAACTGATGTAGAATGGTGAGGGAGGAATATTTCATCTTCGTGACCAATATTAGACCAGGTTGGGTGGGATCTTTCACCACCGAGATGATCTCTAGGGTTTGTTTAGTCAAAACCCTCAAAACCCCCAAGTGCATGGGCTCTCTAGCAATAATCCAGACATCAAAATGATTAACAACATAATGAGAGAATAGAGGCCCCTATATCTCTTTTATCCCCCCCTATTCACCTTTTCCCTCCAAGTGATTTTTACTTATTTTTATTATTCTTTAATTAAATCACTTTATTAATTAATTTTCCTTTTTTCCTCTAAAAAGTGATTTATTCATCCCTATGGCTTCTTCAGCCACTAAAAGTCACTTCTCATCATCTAATACTGAAGTGCTCTTCCTCCCAGGTCTGATGAGCTATTACACTAAAAGATTTCTCCAAGTATTATTCCCAAAATGACCTTTTTAGTGAAATTAATTAAAATATGACCCATAATAACTCAAAATTATGAAAATCATCGAAATGCAATGAAACCAAAGGTAACTTGTGCGGAATGGATCTTGATGATGAAATATGATGAATGATGCAATTCGGGCCCAATAAAACCCCTCAATAACTCCTAAACTCATTTTCACCCCCATCTGTCTACTCCGGTAGGCATAACACTATATAACATAGCAACATCCAAAATTGGGGACATTACAGTCCTCCCTGCTAAAATATTGCTTGTCCTCAAGCAATAACTAAATCAATATACAAATGATACTGGGGTCCCATATCCACCTATGTGACATAAAGTATGGTCCCCTCAATATGTGGCCCCTCCAAGTGCTCACCACACATGACACCCAAATTCTCCTGATAAGTAGAATGATCATGTGCAATAGATCCTAGATCAACTCCTTAAGCAACTACTCTACTCGTATATCACTTCCATCAAACACTGAACTACCAAGCACTCCAATAGTTGGATCCCATATGAATATGTGAACTGCAATTCCCTGTGAAGTATAGTCCTATGACATATCAACACCATGAGTCTCTTGCAAATAACACACGGCCTGAACCTGAAAACAGTTTGACCTCCAAGACCATACAAAAACCAACATGGCCTCCACTGACTGAACATGCTACTGCCATAGTGAGGTACTRCAATACCTCAACAAATCACCATCAAGTGGCATGCTCCCCCAAATACTAAAGCTCAATGGAAAATCAAAGTGACTTTCCCCTGCAAAAATCCACTCGTCTCCATTAGTTAATGAAATTCMCAGCCTTGTAATCCCAATTTCCCATGCTAATATCTGGAAGGGACCATCATGTTKACGTTGCACTACTATGATCATGACTGTCTTCCCAACGTATACATATTGKATACCCCACTCCTGGATCCTCATGTTGAAATACCTCTGATAATTGGGCATGCTATCAAGAACTTGAACCTGTAAAGGTATCCCTGTGGAATCAAAATCTATCCATCCATATCCATACTCGATCACGAGTATTAATAGGGAGAACCTGTCTCTCCACATAGAACAAGTCCCCACAATCTCTCTCAAAATAATCCAAGAGTGAAGTATGTTTCTCTCTGGTGCAACCTGAACCATCATAAGATGAAGAAAACTATTGTTACACATTATTTTGGTCACCCCAGTGATCAACTGAGGACATGTTCTTAACTCACTTCCATGTTACCTAAAAATATTAAAAGAGACTTTCTCCAAGAGAAAAGTGGTTTTCTTTTCCTCCCTCAAAAACTATGACAAGGAAGGTCATCACACCCTGCTCTATGATTGGGGTATGATGATGCTTGATCGTCGAACTCTGCACCAAATATGGATTGTGACATCATTGCAGACTGCTTGTGCATAGGGCGCAACAATGCTTAAGCAAAGGAAAAGTCAAAATTCACGAATGTTCTATAAGGGAATCTTTTAGAAGATGAAGTGGCCTCCGATCAGTTTTGATCTTACTCATTTATCTTATTTAATGGGATCATCCTAATCTCCTCATCCATCCCTCTTTCACCCTATATAAAGATGGATCTCTCATGGAAAAGGCTAAGGTTTGCATATGCATGAAGAGTTATGCTATAGATTATACTTGAGATAGCTTTGTTTTAGCTCTCTAAGTCATATTGTGGATCTTCTTCATCAAAGGCATTGGAGAAAAGGTGTGCATGTTGGAGAAAAGAGCCATTGAAAGGGATATTGCAACATCAAGGCATGGGTTGTATTCTCCA
The DNA here is from genome assembly GCA_009831015.1 of Picea engelmannii. Classification (NCBI taxonomy): domain Eukaryota; kingdom Viridiplantae; phylum Streptophyta; class Pinopsida; order Pinales; family Pinaceae; genus Picea; species Picea engelmannii. The sequence continues at coordinate 1,822,317 of ML779843.1, read as the reverse complement.
CTTTCCATTTTAATATAATGCAAAAATACATTTCTTCCCTATAAAAGTGTCTTGGATTTTATTGTATAAATCCTTGATCTTATACATAGAATTCATTGGAATGTGTGCATCTTTGTTCTCTCTTTATTTGTTGGTTTGAGCTTCTTAAATAGGCTCACCATCCTACAAATCGAAAGATGGAATGAAAAGGATGACACTAGTGAGGATCAAGCATCATTTAAAAGGTATGGCATTTGTCCCTCTTTGAACTAGTTGATATGACAATGAAGTCTAAGGTGAAGTTTGTGTTTTGTCTTGTTTTTTTCTAGCTTCCTGTGGAAGTTAGGGAGATTAGTTTGTGTTTACACTTACCGATTTTTCCGAGAACAAAATTGGTGACCATACTGGGGAAAACAACCTCTTTTGGTTTTTTTCTTCTTATTTTCTTTTAGTATGCCTTCTTTTGATCAATTTCATTCTGTGAGTTTGTGGGTGATCCATCTTGACTCCCTCGTCCTAAAGGTTCATTGAGAAATTTTGTCATTTTTCCCAATTTTCTTTATATTCATAGATCGTCTCACTATGTCCTATTTACAGCCTGTGACGATTCCTTGTCATCGCACTCTACTTGTGCAGACCAGGGCGACGACGTCGCACTATGCCTTGTTGACATCCTGTGATGATCTTATATCATTGCACTGTACCCCTCTGCAGCATGCGGCAATTCCTGTAGGAATTGTTGTGTGACAGTTAATTTTCTTTCTTTGCCCAAATTTGTCTTTACTGCCTGGGATGAACTTTTAGCATTGGTGAACGATTGGTTTATATGTTTTAAGCCTGGATTTGATTGATTTTCAAGGATTGAAAGTCTTCTTCATAAGATTTGCAAGTTTTTTTTTTTTACTTCTTGTCGCAAGGGTATAATCTCAAGACTTTGTTCCTGGGTGCTTGTTTGATAAGTAATTCTTGATTTCTTTTGAGTTTTGGATTGATTTTAACTTTTGGATTGTTATTGATAAAGAGAAAAAAAATTGTTTGCATTCGTCAAAAGGTTTTCTTATCATTTCAATTTTGTATGTATTGTGAGTTTGATTTGGGAATAGTGTTGAGAGTGCACTAGTCTTCTTAGACCATTCTTTCTTTTTTGGATTACATCTCTGTTTTGATTTGAAAAGGAAAGAACTGAATTTTATTCTTATTTTTAGTAGTCTTTGTAAGAAATTTTTGCATTCATGTATTTGTTGAAAAGAGAAAATTGGAAAAGTTATTAGTTTTGATTGTTTGGAATCTATATCATTCAAAGATTGAGAAATTGTGCTTGGTAGATTTTGTATTTTGGAAAAGAGAAACCTCCTCCCTATTGTAATTAGAGTTCATCGAATGAAACAATTGCATTTCATCTCTTCTTGCATCTTATTGGGTCAAGGTCAAATAGATCATTAGTTTCACTTATGTTTCTCTTTTGAGTAAACAACAGCCTTTAAAATACAACGTAAATTTAAAATCTATTAGCAACTTTTATTTTCTAGAAATTTTATACACCAACATTAGCTAGGATAGGTATTTGGAATAGGTTGTAAGACACACTCTCCAAAGCATCAAAACACACAATAGTATCTTGTGATAGGAAAAGTAAAATACCACTTGCTACATTTTGTCCTAGGAAGCCCTTCTAACATAAGGGTCAATCACAAGGTCACATTAGGGCCGGCATAGTTACTCACCCTGCTTTGTTGGTCTTAGTGTAGAGATTGTGCATATTATTGGGGGTCACTTGAGAACAAAATCCTATGGGGACCTTCTTGAGTTGATTTCAGGCTTAGATACCCTGCCCTTGCATGTGGATCAGACTATCGACTGCTTCCCCAGGCATCATTGTCGTAATCGGTAACCTTAGTGGCCTATATCTTTAGAGTCTTTACACGAGGTGGCTATGGAGGGGCAAGTCTTCACGGTACCTGGAATCGATGTTGGCCAAAATCACTCGGGATCCTTGGAGGGTATACCCACGATTATGTGTGGGATCTTTCACCAGGGTGTAAGTCTATTAAGCAGGTCGTCAACGTAACTTTTCCACCCTCTTTATCCCAACTCCTTCTTGTATTGATTTCATGATGTTGGATTTCATCACCAACTAGTGACTTCGAAATAAGAAGGTTTGTTTGCGTGTTTGATATCTAGATTTTATTAGTGAGTGTTGTTTGTTTCTCTAGTTGGCCATAATTTTCTTTCATTCTTTATTTGGTGTAGCCAACATCAGCCCTCATCATTCACATAGGATGCAAGGGTTACCTCTGGAAGATTCGGAAGAATATACTCCTTTGCTTCCTAACTCACCAGAGGTTTCTCCTGAAGGAGTAGTCAATAACAACATAGCCTTTGAGATTGGCAGTCCTACTCCATTGGAGGAATCCATACTTACTGTAAATCCATTATTGAGTGTTGTACGAGATCCACTTTTTCTTCGGATAAATTCATCGGGAGATGTTGTTGTTCAAGATTATACTAGAATACCTATTGGACCTCACACAGATTCTGGTGTAGACGGTCCACCCTTTCAGAGTGAGTCATTTAGAACTTCGGTTCATATTGTTGGAACTTTTAATCCTAGCTCTTCTGGGTATGTTCATTCTCTTTGGAGAACCTCTTCGAGACACGATATTTTTGAAAAACTAGGAATGCGTCACTTACGTCCGAGGACCTCTAATCAACCTATGGAATCACATACAATTGTGACTTCCACTAATTATATAGTACCCTTGGATCATTTTACTGGCATGACTAGTAATGTTGTCACAGTCCCAAACCAATTGTTGGTTGCTTCTCATACAATTCTTCCTCTCCAACTCGCTAGCTCTATCATGGTCCCACAAGCTACGCTTGTTTCTGCTGGAAATGCAATAATCACTCAAGATCCTATTGGAACACCACTTCCGCTTAGACCAAATCCGTCACTTCCACCTGGGTATCATGCTCTTAATACTTCTATTGCTAATCCTGCCCAGAATACATCCAGAGGGGATAATATTTTTGGTCCTCCTCGGTATAATGTTCCTAGTATTTTTGTTCCTACACCTACCTAGGTTCTCTTCGAGGGGCCTAACATTCCTCCTCCACCTTCACCTAGAGGATATAATCATCTTTGACCAAGTAGCTACAATCAAATTGGAGGTACCATTCATTTTGTTGCTTATGGTTTTCAAATTCCTATTGGAGGTCAACCTCAAGTTAAGGGACCATCTCAATTTGGGGGTCATAACCCAGTGTACGAGAAGTATACCCCTAGATTACAGTCTCAACCTTGGAATTTTCCTTTCAAAGGAAATCAACAACCTCTTAGGGGGAAACCTCCTCAAGTTAATTCTTTTGTACCCCCTAATCTTGGGCAACCATATCCAGGTTCGATGAATCCTACTTAGGGTCAAGGTTTTCAGTTTAATGCTCCTTCCCATGGAAGCTTATCCAATCAACCAACTCAAGTTGGCTATTTGACTCAAAACCCTCCACCACTAAATTTGGCAGGACCCTCTAACTATCTACAGACTGCTTATGATCCTACTGGTATACCTACAGGACTACCCCCTCAAAATTACCAATTCCCTCAAGTGAACAGACAATTGTTGTTTCTTGCTACTTTTGATTTACCATATTTATATAGGATTTTGAATGATCCTATCTTGCATTCTCCTTATTGGTCGATCATACCTGCCAAATTACCATCAGACATTCCTAAGTTTGATGACCGATCAGGGGAAGACTCAAACAAGCACATCATGACTTTCCATCTTTGGTGTTCATCCAACTCTTTGATGGATGACTCCATTAGATTATGTCTTTTCCAACGAACTCTGACGGGTTCGGAAACCAAATGGTATATTGAATTTCCACAAGGATTATTCAATGACTTCAATACCTTAGCTATGGATTTCTTAACACATTACCAACTACCAATCTGATACGAGACAGGAACCAAAATTTTGAGTTCATTTAAACAATCCTCATCCACTGAAATTTCCGATCATATTCATGAGTGGAGGAGGAGAAGACGCTTAATCAAAGTTCCCCTTCCTGATCAACTATTGGTCGAGTGGTTTACCAAGTCACTCATTGGTCCTATATCATGTGATGTTTCCATGGGTGGTTTCGTCACTGAAAAGTAGGTGCTTAGTCGTGCTCAATACTTGGATATTGTTTATTCACAAATTGGCACACTATATGACTTGATCCCTGATGCTCCTTGCCCGTATACAAATCCAACCCCAACACCTCCAATAGCTTCTCATGTTGTTGATGGTGTGATTGGCACTTTCCATGCTAAGAATCAGTCCAAACAAGCCAGTCATTCCAATCCCAAGTCTAATACTGCTAATGTACAAAATACTCCTCCTCCAACTCCTTCTCCCAGTAAAACTTCTAAATTTAATATGGTTCAATCTACACCTACTAGTAAAAATCAAAATAAAAAGAAAGGGAAGGAAAAGAACTAGGAAGACAAAAATAATAATCAACAATCCGATAAACCCAAGACTCAGCCTGTTGATGAAAAATAAAAGTGTAAACCTCATTATCCTTTTCTTATCTGTGGTGAGGATCATTATACGAAATATTTTCCACGACGTGATGAGGTTACTAAGTTTCTGCAAGGGACCGAGACACCTCCTACACTTGTCGTTCTGTCACAACCTTTTCCTTCTCAGCAACAGGTCCAATTGGTCATTCATGACCAACCTTCCCCCTATACCATGTCTTATGTACTTATGTGTACTAGTGAATCCAAGAAGAACGAAGTTGCAGTCACTACTCGAGCCAAAGATTGTTCTCCTTCAAAAGAGAAAGTTGATGATTCACCACCTCCATTGGTTCAACCTCCTCCATCGACTTCACCTCCCAACGGTACTCTTCATATCGAATGACCGAGTCTAGATATAGTTCTTCGTCCTCCTCCTAAGGGAGTTGTTCGTAAGTCATTGTTTAATCCTCATGGACGTGCTACTCAAAACTACAGTATTATAGAAGATCTTGTGCCACCTTCTGTGATGTCGACTCTCGAAGTCCTTCAAAATTTTCCTACACAACGGAAGGCACTGTTAAAGGATATTAGTGGAATTGATCCTACCGATACGAATTTGATAATATTTGACTTGGAAGATCATATTCCGAGGCTTCCTCCTCAATTATCATTTCAGATACAATTTATTGTGGAAAATAAGAATATTTGTCGAACCATTATTGACGAAGGAGCTTCGACTTGCGTCATGTTTGTCACTTGTTGGAAAGCTATTGGCTCTCCTGCCCTTACCGAGTCACATGATACTCTAAAATAATTTAATGGTACAGGATTTAAACCTTATGGTGTTATTCCTTCGTTATTTATTATGTTAGAAGGCAAAGCGGTTATTGTTGAGTTTGAGATATTTGATGCACCTCTCGATTACAACCTTCTACTTGGTCGTATTTGGATTGGTTCCATGTGTGAAGTTGTTTCTAATATTTTTCATGTGATACGTTTCCCTCACCAAGGAAAAGTTGTTACTTTCGATCAACTTGCCTTCTTTAATTTCAATTCATGTACTAGTAACATACCTTTCATTGCGAAAACACCTCCTGGTTATGAGAATGTCGATGTGGGTTTCTTAGAAGATTCATCATTAATGGGTACATTCCCCATTCCACCATCCGATATTCCTACTCCTTTTGTTGCCTCGATTAATATGATATCAACCACTGTTGGTAAAATCCCTGAGTCTTATGATCCTTGGATAGTACCTAGCTCTGACGATTGTCTTCGTTACGGCGATAGAATGCCTTTAAGTCTGGTAGAATTGGCCTATCAAGCTATTCAATTGGAAACTCCTTCTCCTCATTCTCTATTAGATATGTCTCTGGATCTGTTTCACGTAGTTTTTCACACCGATGAAATGATTATGACAATCATGTCTCTGGAAGATACCCCATGGGACGATGGCCATCATCGTTCTATTCTCTTCCTGGAACCCGAGACTATAGAGAGTTATCAACGAATTTCAAATATGTCTGCTGTTATTACTATTTCCCTTGTTCCTAAACCAATACATGATGTTTTGTATGAAGGGAACATGGGTAACATTTCACCCAGCATTCCTTTAGATATTTTGATTAAACCCGGAGTCATGGAAAATGTTCATATTAGTGCCTCATGTTCTGATGATGAGATCTGAATTTATAAAGCTCTTTTCCAAGAATTCTGTGACATTTTTTCTTGGAGTTATGAAGAGATGTCGGGAATTGATCCAGATATTTTTGTACATGATATTAAGACTTACCCGGACGCTAAACTTGTTCAATAGATACTTCTCCCAGTACATCCATGCAAAGTTGCTGCTATTAAACTCGAAGTTGAAAAAATTCTTAAAGTCGGTTTTGTCTATCCTGAGGATTTGACTAATTGGATGTCTAATCTTGTTTCGGTTACGAAGAAACAAGGAACAATCCGTATTTGTGTAGATTATAGGGATATCAACAAGGCTTGTCCCAAAGACAATTATCCAACCCCTTTCGTTGATCATATCGTTGATGATTGTGTCAGGAGTGAAATCTTCTCCTTGATGGATGGTTTCTCCGGCTATAATCAAGTCAATATTTTACCTACGGATCAACATAAGAATGATTTTATCTGCCCTTGGGGAACCTTTGCATACCAGAAACTACCTTTTGGTCTTGAGAATGTTGGTGCGACATTTCAATGCACTATGTCTTACACTTTTCATGATATTAAGCACATTGTACAACCTTACCTAGATGATTTATCGATGCATTCCATGCATCGTCAAGATTACTCGACACATTTACGGGCCATTTTCCTACGTTGTCGCTATTAACGCATATGATTGAATCTACATAAATGCATTTTTTGTGTGGAGTCCAGATGAATTTTTAGTTTTATTGTTTCTACACATGGGATCTGGGTGGACCCTCTGAACATCGAAGCTATTCTCAATCTGCCTCCTCCTTCTACATTGGGATAACTCCAAAGTTTGCAAGGGAATAATTTTTTTTTACGTTGATTCATCCCCAACTATGTTGAATTAACGAAATGTTTTACTCGACTTCTTAAAAAAGGTCATGATTTTGTATGGGACGACACTGCTAACAAATCTTTTGAATCTTTGAAACTTGCCTTAACTCGTACACAACTCTTATTTCCACCCGATTATAGTCAAGATTATTTCTTACTTAGCTGCTTCAGACTCTACCATTGATATGGTTCTAGTCCAAGAGGATGGTTCACATGATGAACATGTCATCTACTATTTGAGTCGGAGTCTCACAACCACCGAAACCAAATATTTGCATGTGGAGAAACTGGCCTTGGCAGTTGTTCAAGTTGTTCAATGTTTTCATCATTATATCTTATTATGCAAAACCACAGTCATTTCTAATTGCAACTATATGCAACACATCCTTACTCGACAATTGTTGGGGGGGAAATACTCGAAATGGATAGTGATTCTCTAGGAGTTTGATTTGGAATTTGAGCATGCCAAATCAAAGAAATATTTGGTTTTTGTCGAATTGATATGTGACCTTCCCTCTACTGAGACAAAAACTGTGGCAGAGGATTCCTTTCCTGATGAATCTCTTTTTCTAATCAGTTATGATGACATATGGTATGGATACATTACCATTTATCTCCAAACCCAAACTTTCCAGCCCGATCTTTCTAGTGTGGATCGTCATCATATTCAATATCAAGCCTGTCAATACGTCATCCTTGGTGATACCCTTTATTGTCATGGTATTGATTCCATATTTCGACGATGTCTAACCTATGATAAAGCTGAGAAATCTTTGAATGACTGTCATTCTGGAGCATGTGGCAATCATATGTATGGGTATGCCATTGCCCAAAACATCTTATGAGTTGGTTATTTATGGCCTTCATTGTTTAAGGAATGCATTACTTCCATCCAGAAATGCCACGTTTTTCAAATGTATAATAATAAGATCCGATCTCAGCCTTCTCCTCTTTACCATGTACTTTCCCTTGGTCCATTTGCTAAATGGGGCATTGAATTCATGATATGTAACCCTCACTCGGTTGGGGTGCATGGATACATCATCGTAGCAGTGGATTATTTCACTAAATGGGCCGAGGCGATGCCTATATTTGATAACACTAGGAAAAATGCAGCGTTATTCATATTCAATCATATCATTACTTGATTTGGTGTCCCTCAAGCCATCGTCACTGACCATAGTAGTCATTTTTGCAATATCATGATGTCGGAACTTACCGAGAAGTTATGTCTTCGACATGAAAACTCAACACCTTACTATCCACAGGCCAATGGCCATGTTGAAGCAATTAACAAAGTTCTTACTACTATGCTTCAACAGATGATAGGAATTCAAAAGTCAAAATGGCACACAATGTTCTTCTTGACAATATGGGCCTATCGTACATCTGTTAAATCTGCCACATGGTTCACACCTTTCCAGTTGGTATATGGTATTGAGGCTATTCTTCCGTTTGAATGTGAAATCCCATCTTTGAAACTAGTTGTCGAACTCCTCCCTAACCCCTCAGATGAAGAGGAACATATCTTGTATTTGATGCAATTAGATGAGACTTTTCGTGATACTGCTTGAGTCATTGAAACTCAGAAGAAGCATTTCAAAGCTCAATATGGGAAGCATGTCAAACCATGTGGTTTTTCTGAGGGTGATTTGGTTCTTCTTTACGAACAATATCGTGACTTATTAGGGGCCGGGAAATTCGATCCTATGTGGTGTGGCCCTTATATTGTGAAGTGAGTGCTAGATAAATGGGCTTATGATCTGGTAGATTACGATGCAATTCCTTTGAGTGAACCCATAAATGGGCTTTACTTGAAGAAGTACCATGATTAAATTATTTTTGCAAGAGTGTTGTGTATTTTTAGTGTATCATACTCTAGTGTGCTTTTTTCGTTTTTTGGTTCCGCTTTTCAACTGCTTACCTTGCATTGTGTTTGGTTTCCATATTTCGGTGTCTTTGCTACCGTATATCGGATTTGTTGATGGTTCTAGTCATAGTACTCAAAACCTAGCGTCTGTTGCGTGGGAAATATATTCACCTACGAATGAGTTGATCACTCTACACGGTGTTTTTCTTGGTCATGCAACTAATAATATCGCAGAATACAGTGCAATTATTGAATTATTAACTAATGCCATTTCATTTGGAATTCGTCATATTATTGTATGACCTGATTCACAGTTAGTAGTGCTGCAATTAAGTAACATTTATACCATCTGAAGTCCTACATTGTTACAGGTATACATACGAATTCGCCTCTTGGAAAGACAATTTGATTATATCAAGTATGTACATATTCCTAGATGTCTAAACACATTAACAAATGCATTGGCTAATTATTTGTTAGACAAGCATTTGAGACATTTATAAATCCAAACACACTTTTTGAAAAGACAAGTAAGACAGTAGGAACTTTATATTAATAATGATAAAAGTCACAAAAAGTGTTTGTCCAAGGACCAAAATATCAAAAGTGAATATCATGGATTCATGCACAAAATCATCAAGGATACTGTTCATTGTAACAAACAACTTCATGTGCCACTCTACGGAGAAATCAACCAATAGATGCAGATACGCCAAATGTATGGTGTTGATAGTGCCTAGGAAGTTTGTCCACCGTGGCATCATGGATATTCATGGTTAATCCCTATAGGTTATGCTCAATCACCTCGAGATCCATGACGACCACTCCTGCTGCGACATCTCTCTCCTCTCCTATGAATGTGAGATGATCATGGAGGATGATAAGGTGCCACATCTGCATTATTGAGAGCACTTGATTAGTCTAGGATAAATGACAAAAAACATTTTATATAATTAAAATATCAAAAAGATAATATAATGAAAATTTTCTTCTTACCTATGTCTCCCCACTGAGATCCCTCGGGAAGAGCTAAGTTAGGATCCCCACGAAAGTTTGTCCCGATGTACGCATAGTCCTCCACCATGATTAGATGATTTCTCATCCATTGGAAGAAAACTTCGTCATACTTGATGGTAGGCACGCCACTGTGACGAGCCATAAATTCCACCCATATTTTCATCCATGGATATTTTAGAGCGAGTATGCCCCACTCCATCTGTATATGTAAGACAGGGACCCTCTCCAAGAAGAAGGAAAAAAAAATGGACTTGTAACCAAACTATTTCAACCGACCATTTCGACACTTTGTCAGTTTCTTTTTCATGTTCTTTAAGACACCCTTGCACCAGTTGAAGTCCCAGGGCTCCATGCACTCTATGGTGCACTAAAAGTGGCTTTGCAAAGCAACATGGGGAGTTGCACTCCCTGCCATCTGGGTAATGGTATAGAGGATGGTCCGCAATCGTAAATCCTGAACATCTCTAATGTCCACCTTGCCACTATGTTTTTCCGTACCTAGCACACAATGGTGTGCAACATAGTAATCCATGGGTTCTCCCCCACCCCTGCTTCCCGAGAGTGATACTTGAGAGCCTCAATGAGATAACCTCGTCAAAAAGTAAATGTCATCTATATCCAATCTGACTGTATGCACATCGACATGAAAGGCTTGTTCGTTTACATCCCACATGTGGAACAAATACTCTATTAATCTCAGTTGGGCTCTCATGCCCTGAATTTTGAAGAACTTGAGTAATCCACATTGTCGAAGTTCCATAACTGTGCTCGGGTCATTCTCGACAAAATAGTTTTCTTCCTCATGCTCTCGTTCTCTCCACTCAAGCATTTTGACTGAGGAAAACCTGCCAAGTAACACCAAAGGAGGATTAGAATCATAAAAAATCAATTCTTGGAAGTTTTCCTAACTCATTTTATATTTTCAAAAATTGAGTTGTGGTTGTTGCACCCTGGCTTTGATCCCCCTATGATGATTTCAAATCATTGCAGTTCATGATACTGTGGGCCTGCGACGATTTGAAAGCGTAGGTAGCCCAAAAAAATCGACCCAAACTCAATAATAAACCAATAAAAATGAAATTTTAAACCATGAAAAGATAAAGAGGCAGGAGATTACCTTTTTTATGGAAGCGGTTTGCGAAATGATCCACCAGGCGCTCTGGAATCGACATTTGAATTTTGGGAGAAAAAGAGGGCTTTGGGCACTATTTGGGTGAAATTGCAAAATGAAATGGTAAATGGGTTGTTTTGACCTATTTTATTACTTTTTACCATATTTTATTGTAAAATTAAATTATTTTTTATATTTTACCCATGCCCTAAATTCTAACCAACTTTGCAAAGTGTTTTCTATTACAGATTGAAAGATCTAAGGACGAGACATTTGATAAGGGTCCACCATTTTTTATTGTTTTTATGTGTTTTTCTTATGTACAGATGCTTTTAGGGTTTTTTAGGAAAAACTCCGAACGCAGTCTTAAATCTTTCTCACTCTCATGAAACCATGAGAATGCAATCGAGTAATATTTTGTCATTTTTTCGAACTTGCATTGGTAATACGAAAAACGAACCCTATGGAGTATCATTTAATCTCTTTTCAAGCTCCCTAAACATGAAACGATAACCTAGCGACCTTGTTCTTTTCATGCTCGTAAAAGTATTTGAATAAAATGTCTGATGAGCGGTAGAGTATCTCTTTTTCGGTGTCATCAGAATAACTTACGAAAAATGACCTTATGGAGTTCTCTTTAAGTGTTTTTTAGATTCTCTAAACATGAAAAGCCCTTGAGTTTTATTTCTTTGTACTCATTAAATAAGCATCGAAAGGCCCATATGGTATCGATCCACTCCTTCTTAGGGTTTGTTAAACATACTCCAAGGGACTCGTTCGAAGGATGAGCTTACAGTTCAAGCATATTTTATCCTCCTCAAGATTGTGTAAAAATAAAGAGGTACTTTCCAGAAATGGTGGGGGAAAATTGGGAAGAAATTTGTCTCTGTATTTGTGTTAGTGGCAGTAAAGTCTCTCTTGAACATGACACCCCCCTTCATCATTGTATCTGGGTTGGGAAATCCATTTGTCTCTCATTTTACTATCCACAAGTTCGTATGTTGGGTCCTCCTAGACTCAATGCTGCCAAGACAATTTTCGTGTCATTCATATTTTAAAGAGAAGTCCAACCTAAACTATCCTTCTATTGAGTCGACCATCTACAGTTAAAAATTTTCTACCATGTCGGCCTTCCTTGAGTCAGTTTCAAATCACTTCATACTTTGATCTACTTCAAATATGTTAAATATTTCTTGTCATTGATGAGGGATACTTTAAGGCCCTCCTATGACAAGTCTTTTCCTATCGACTTCAACTCATTATCTGAGAATGGTACTTAGAAATCAGAAAGTAGCTTAGAGCTTGCATGCCTTAATGGAAAGTCTCTTCGCTTCCAACAGTGGGTTCACATCATTGGCCCCTGATTGGAATACTCCATCGAGTGTTCGACTTCAACTCATTTATTCACACTCGTTGGATTGTACTAGGAGTACCTTGGGAGTCATTGACATCAATGGTGATTTCCCTTGCACTTGTTAACGGTTTTCATTAATGACTGGTAATCAGGTGGTTTCTACCATGTTCGACTTCGACACCTATAATCACATGGCTAGATTCATACTTAGAGATGATGAAATTGAAGACCCTGGATCTCATCATATTGGTCCAGGTTGCGACGAAGTATTCATAATTTTGTACTGACACAGATCCACTGTGTATGTCTCATGGCTATGTCCAAATTTGAATTCTTTTAGAGCATAGATCCAGAGTGTATTTCTCGTGGCTACTGTTATCCCTCCAAGAAACTCTTTAGGGTTGTAAACCAAAGATGCTTGGTAACTTATAAAATGAATGGATTTATGCTTTTGTAATGAATGGATCAATGGGATAACTGAAATACAACAATGTATCCAGACTACTAACAATAATCAAATAAGCCAGTGCTCTCAAGGACTGATAATTAGATAAATAGCTTAAAAATGGGTGAAGAAACCAATGTTTATAAACCAAATACTAAGTGATGGATTTAATAAACAATGAAAGCAACTAACATTCAAATTGTGAACTGAACAATGAGATAACAATCATATGACAGTTAAGACAACTTGAATGACAGTATAGAAGAAGAGAGGAATCTGACATCAATAAAGAGAGAAAACTGTCATCTGTATTATCATGAAAGTCTATTACAAAGAATGTAATTTCCGTATCCAAAATCGAACCCCTGTCTCTTAGAAAAGATGGGCATTTATAGCCTTTTACAATCAGTTTTTTTTAATCCTAAAAACTTGGATTTGTATCTAAAAATAGTAATTCAAATTAACTAAGCAAATCGATAACAAAGACTTAATGGCTAGACTTGCATTCGAATTGTCTTCAATCTCAAAATTTGACATCTGTACTCTTCAACTTCTGGAATTTGTTGTGTCATGAAACATGGAAAAGGCACTTGTCTTGGTAGCTGGATTTCTTCAATTACTCAAAGTCGACGCTTTAGGAGATCCGTTTAGCATAAGGTTTTCAAAAATCCCACGAATCTCTGATGCAGAGTATTTTTCGACCAAGTTGTTGATCTTTTAATGCTCTGGAACCTCTTTAAATCCTATAAAAAACGCCCTGCTCCATCCTTAGCTTTCAAAAATTCTTTTTGTGCTTTCACCAGCTTACTTGCCTTGCGATTCGCTGGTTAGCTGGTGAAAGCACTGCCTTTCACCAACTAACTGGTTGTAAAATTTCCCTGTGCGCTGGTGAAAGATCTGCCTTGTTTAATTTCTTCTCCCACGCTGATAGAAACAAGTGAGCCGCACAAGCAACGTGCAAGCATCTCAAATGCACAGATCTAATCTCTCTTTGATGCAATCTTCCATCACATGCATTTGACAAGGTCATTCATGGCGTTCCATATCTGAAGATCTTCCTCATCTTTCATATATGCTTCAGGCGAAGAGTAGGCAAAATAGCCCCTTGGCTTCAACAACCTGTACAAATCTAGCAGCAATATACCCTCCCTCTGAAGCCAATCAATTCTACACCTGGAACAGTGAGCAATTCAAATGGACAGTGTCTTTCATAATGCTTCATGACCCCCAAATTTCATTTGAGCTCGAGCTGATAAATAAGGTTTTGATCCAAGCATGGAATTAAATCTCAGGGCAATGAACCTTTCAGCTCCTTCCTATATGGATATGATCTTTATCTGTTGATTAACTACCACATGCTTTTGACTGCTTGATAAAACTCCTTGAAATCTGGAATTCATTTAACTCTAATTTCCACCTGTGTATTTACTACCACTTGTCTCGGATGCATGATTGATGTTCTGAATTTGACGAGCTATAAGATTCCAACACATTGAAGCTGTAAGATTCATCAACTTCTACCCAAAGACGCAGGTTGTGGAAAAATCAGAAGCTCATTCTCTCATATACAAGGCAAAGGCCCATCTGATTCACCTTCGTATAAGATTATCTATAGATCTAATGACAAGGTCCCTTGTATTCACTGTCATCATTTTCTTGTAACAGAGGCAAAGAAACCCGATTTTGTAGTTATCAATACCTTTCAAACCTA
>ML779843.1:1729572-1796335 GCA_009831015.1 Picea engelmannii | reverse complement strand
TAACTATTGATTATTTCTCATATATTGTGCATGGTGCATTGTGGTGTATTGGTGTAACTCTTATACTATTGTTCATTGCTCATTGGATATAGTTGAATGGTTTAAGTATAAGTTGAAAAAGGTTTTAAATTGTACTTGATACTAATTCACCCCCCTCTCAGTATCAACAATGTCCTCTAATCTGTTGAAATCAAGTGCCAAAATGTAGATCAAGGGTTAGAGAAACCCTCTGATGAACCTCCAAGATATTGGGAGTGATCTCCCACTCCAAATCATAAGATCCACTATGCAAAATGTGCCCTCATGAAGAGAATCACGCCCTCCTGAGTGATAGGCTAAATGGGATGATGAATCCATTCACACAATGTTGTAAAATGGCGCTAGGGAGATGGATAACAATCCTAGAATGAGATCCCTTGAAGATCGAACTACTCTCTCAAGATGGGTGTGCCCTAGTTCTGCAGAAAACCTCCAACAATACGCCATGTCTCCACAAATTCTCCTAGAACTAAATAGAATTGATGTATAATGGTGAGGGAGGAATATTTCACCTCCATGACCAAGCTTGGACCAGGTTGGGTGAGATCTTTCACCACCGAGCTAATCTCTAGGGTTTGTTCAGTCAAAACCCTCAAAACCCCCAAGTGCATGGGCTCTCTAACAAGAAGCGAAACATCAAAATGATAAACAACATAATGAGAGAATAGAGGCCCCTATCTCTCTTTTATCCCCCCTGTTCACCTTTTCCCTCCAAGTGACTTTTACTTTATTTTTATTATTCTTTAATTAAATCACTTTATTAATTAATTTTCTTTTTTTCCTCTAAAAAGTGATTTATTCGTCCCTATGGCTTCTCCGGCCACTGGAAGTCACTTCTCATCATTTAATCCTAAAGTTCTATTCCTCCCAATTCCGTTGAGCTACTACACTAAGAGGTTTCCCCAAGTATTGTTCCCAAAATGACCTTCTTAGTGAAATTAATTAAAATATGACCCATAATAACTCAAAATTATGGAAATCGAAAAAATGCAATGGAACCAAAGCCAAGTTGTGCGGAATGGATCTTGATGATGAAATATGATGAATTATGCAAGTCAGACCCAATAAAACCCCTCAATAACTCATAAACTCGATGTCACCCCCATATGGCTACTCTGGTAGGCATAACACTGTATAACATAGCAACATCCAAAATTGGAGACATTACAAAATGACATTAAGGATAATGTAAAAGTGGAGGTATATGTTTCTTCGTACAGTCTTCCAAACATAGCCACCAAGTATTGATATGGAAACCTTAGTGTTGCGGTAGGATACTTGTCGGAAGGCATGAGTTTAAAAAACTTGTTTGGCTTATACCATACCTTAAACAAATCTTTTTCCTTGAGCTTGAAACTATCAATAAGTTCTTTATCCAATGTCTTGGTCCCCTTCTCCAAGTGGTAGAATTTTTCTAGGTTGGTTGTATGGAAAGATGCTATGGTCTCTCCCCTGGCATTGAGGATGTATCTTTTTCCAAAATCTACATGCTTGAGAATCCAAGCAATTGCATCCGCGTAAGGGAGTACTACAGCATGAGCTTCCACCTTATGTATCCATGATTTATGGGCATTCTAGAAGATCTTCAGTTCATCATGATCATTGACTTCAACTAGGAAATTTTGTCTCTTGAACATTTGATAGACTTTGCCCCCCTTGAGTGTGTCTCCTCCCTTTTCCAGGAGTCTTGATGTGTCATCATACACTGCTCCTGCGATGTCAAGTTCATATTCATGCCAGAAACCACTCTCGAAGTCCTCTATGGAAAGTGCTTTGCTTGTCACCTTCTTCCATGGAGACATTTCTGAATTTGCAATGCATAAATGAAATTAGCCCAGAAACAAACCAGGCGAGAAAAATAGGCATGATCGGATTAGTAGGTGTAAGCACATGTATGAAAAACAAATCTTCTTAGGTAACTTAGTGTGTCAAATACCCTAAGAATCATTTGCATTAATGTTAGTTGGGAGGTGATCATCG
The DNA here is from genome assembly GCA_009831015.1 of Picea engelmannii. Classification (NCBI taxonomy): domain Eukaryota; kingdom Viridiplantae; phylum Streptophyta; class Pinopsida; order Pinales; family Pinaceae; genus Picea; species Picea engelmannii. Next base: position 1,794,316 of record ML779843.1, on the reverse strand, counting down.
GAAGATGATAATATGATGGTAGGCATTGTGGCGTTTTTAGTCTCAGTGGAAAAGTAATTGAAAAATACATGAAAAATCCCAATCGGTTAATCATATGGAATCTTGGCTAATGGTGAATAATTCTAGACCAGAGGAGTTGACATAAAGTTCTTTGAGAAGAACACCACGGGAGATGTTATAAATTCCTCTAGTGGGGCCAAAGGGAGCCACATTAAGTGTTCTGGTTACCAGTGGTGAATTCGTTAAGCACTTCGGGTAGACCAACGTCAATTGTACCAATTCCTCTGGATGGACTAGGGATGATATTATTAAGATCTATGATGAACACTACCAAATTTGATATAAACGCCTCCAGTGAAACCGAAAGTGATCATGATAACTCTTCCAGAGAGCACCGGCGATGATGATGCAAAGTCCTCTGGTTTTAACTGGGGGCGATTCTATCAAGTGTTTCAAAGGGGTTGATGAAGATTTTGTTAACTCCTCCAGTGAAGACCAAAGGATATCTCTACAAGTCCTTTGGTAATTACTGAAGGATATCGTATAATGCTTGTCGGTGAAACTGGAACGGTTGGTGAAAAGTCTTCTAGTATCTATTGGAGGTGACCTTGCAAAGTGCTTTGGGTGGTAATGAGATCGATCTCACTAACTTCTCTGGTTACAAAAGACTTATCAAAAATTGACTAAGTCTCAGACTAGGTTATTTTTTCAAGTTCAAGAATTGAGCGTTGGAGGCCTGAGAGACTGGAATTTGGGTTCGATTCTCATTGCAATTGGTGTATGGCTTTGGTATTTTTTGCTTTGGTGACTCGGTCTATATAGAAATGGAGCTTGGGTGGTATCCCTTCGAAGCATATCGAAATGTGCCAAGATTCCCTGGGGTGGTACCCAGGGTTTAATCCAAATCGGGTTAGGTATTAGGTCAAGGTTTTGGCTATGGGGGGATTTTAATGACGGGATGTCCAAGTTTGTCCAGAGACTAGAGGTCAGGAGGGGGTGAGATATGAACTATCCTCAAGGAATATAAAAATTTATGGCATGGGAGAGTGACTATGGTGGAGGCCAAAGGGAATTATGGTTGGTGATTCATATGGAGCGAAGGTGAAAGGGTCATTGATGTCGCGGATATTAGTCAAGGAAAACCAGCAGGGGTTGAAACTTGTAGGGTCAATCAAAAAATTTAATATGGAAACTAACTATAGATATAAAACAAACCCTAACCCTATTATGAAAAACATCAAAAGTGTGAAGCTAGGGCTTACTTGGCTAAGATGACCACATGGATGGCAATGATAGGCTGAACATGGAGAATTCTCAAGCTCGTTGATGGACTACTATTAGTGCTCTCCCTTTTTCTCTCAGTGATGGTAATAATGAAAGAGGATGGGTGGGGTGCCATCTTTTATAGGAAAGACACACAGTTCAAGGTTACCCGGAGTGCTCTAAATTTTACCGGAGGTGGTGACATAAAACCCTTTGGTGAGAACCAGAGGTGTTGATGGGAATGTCCCTAGTATGAATCAAAGGACATGGTGAGAAAGTTTTTGGTGTGCACCAGAGGATTTAATAAGAAATGTCTCGAGGGAACCAGAAGATATGTTGAGAATGTCTCCAATGTGGATTGGAGGTGTTAATGTTAACTCATCCGATGAGTTGCATGAGTGCATTTGAACAATTTCGGGGAACTCTTTTGGTTCAATCGGAAGAGTTTGTAAGAACTCCATTGGTCGAACCAGAGGAGTTAGCACTATGTTAGCTAGTGGATAGAAGAGTGTTTCAGAGTAATTCGGGAGAAGTTCTCCGGAAAACACCGGAGCACTTAAAGGGAACTCCTATGATATATATATCATAGGAGTTTTTAAGAGCTTACCTGATTACCAAAAATACTTTCAAATATTTGTCTAAGTATCAAGAACAAATATGCAACCCAAACTGAACTAAGGAAATTAAAGTGGTCTGCTCAGAGAGAGCTAATAAAAGATCAACCTTAAGGAAAATTTTCAATTCAAGAAGCTCTAATAGAAGACAAGAGGGGTCCCATTTTCTTGGAGCGGGGGATTTTCAAGCAGAAAATACAAGAAAATGGAGGTTGTTGAATCCTGACACAACATGATTCTAGGAGTTGGCTTGAAGTGTAATTGAAAGTTTACAGAGGTGGCAATGGTGCACTTCCAGTCTTGTTTCCCCAGTTAGCACCTACGTTAGAACCTTTCACAAGGGTGCTAGTTCAAGCGGTAATGGGAGGAATAGAGCCTCTAAGATTGAGTGGACAATATAATTGTTAATGTGCATAATCTCCAAAGTATCCTAAACTTTGGGAAAAAATTGTATGGTGATATAGGAGTGTACTAGAGGTGAAATTGAATAAGCGTGATGGTGTCTACATCATAATTGTTCTCACACCTTGCAGTGGATGCACAATTGGGGAATCAAAACATGGTAAAGTTTCTTGTTAACTAGAAATGTGAATGATCAAACCAAGGATGGTTGAGTACTTGGTAATATGACAATACTACTAATAATAAAGGATGTTCAAATTGAGAGTGTTAGGGAAGTGTTTGTTAACAAGGTGGTTAAATTCCCTAAATGGATATGGTTGAGTTTTTGCGAATTTGATTTATGTCAATCATGAAGAGAGAAGGACCAAGAATGATTTCTAGTGTCTTGAATAAAAATATAGGTAAGGAGTTGATTAAGATCAACACTATTGGTTTGCATAGGAGTGCTTAGTTATTGGATTTTATTCTTGTATTACACAAGGAAATATTTAGTAAGAGTATATAAGACACCAACCTATAAAGAAGAGATGGAAGATTCATGATCATTGAAGTTGGTTATTATGTACAACAAGGAAACAATGGTAGGTATAGGTAGCTTATAATATGCCAATAGATTAAATAATGACATTAATATACATAAAAATAAGGATATACATTCCTAACCTCCTTGAGATGGGGAAAAGCATTGGAGTAATGTCGGTTGCAAACCATGAATGCAAAAGAGGAAAATATGGAATCTTGGTATGTTAGAATAAATCTACTAAGATAATGAGAACATGCTAAGTCATGAATGAACCATGTGATGGTTGAACCATCTTTGTAGTAAGTTTTATTTACTCTTGGTATAGGTTGTAGAGTAGAATGGACTTGAAAGCAGTCCATATGAAACTGGAAGGACATAAATTGTGTTAGAATGTGTTTTAATGTTGTCTAGTAGGGTGATGTATTTTTGTACTCAGTCTCATAATGATGATCATTATAACATCATTTGTGGGGCACTTATACATGTAACATGACCTCACTAGACTTTTTCAATATTTCGCATGTGCATATAGAGATAATTTTGGGATTTATTTAGTGGTGACTTGTCTCTTAAGTAATGGTGACCTACACTCATAGGTCATTCTTATCCACTAGTTCTCCCTTATCTTTTGATGAGCTTACAATCAACCTTTATAGATTGGATGATCTCCACCCTTGATTATGCCTTATGATAAATGTTCTAGGTTTCTCATGGTTACTATAAAGAGAGGCAATTGGTCTTGAATCAAGTGAGAGTGGAAAGTGGAAGGTGGATTATGGTATTGATCATTAGCTTTGACCCTACAGGTCCTTGGGATAAATCATCCAGATACATGAGAGTGTTCTATAGTTTATGTAATTGGGAGAGTTTGTTGAAGTATAAGAATCCCTTTCTTTAATCGATGTTTCCCCACCTTGGGGTTTTACGACGTAAATTTCTTTCCTCCTTTATTTTGATTATTAGATCTACTTTATTGATTTGATGCTTTTTGTAAGAGTTTATATAGGTTATATCTTGATTATATCTTTCTGTTTTTTTCCTGGTATTTCATGGTATTAGAGTGTCTCAACTTTTGTGTAGAAGGATTACCTACAACTGTTAATGGCCTCTGTCATTGGTATATCTATATTTTAAGTTTGTCGATGAATTATTTCTTAGGATGGAAGCAATTTGATTGAAAATTTTGATTGCAAGAATAATTGTGACATGTGGGAAGACAAAGTGTTATTTCCATTTGTGTTGGTCGTTTATTGGTAAGAGGTTTGCATATCATTTACTAGATTTGGCGTTATGTGCACATAGATCTACTCTCAAAATATTTGAGGTAGGGTGGATTGAATCTTATAGATCCTTCGTACACAACTTACCAACCATACTCAAATCTAGTTTGTGTGCAGATTGAATCCTATTTCCTTGATTTTAGGCTTGAACTTCAACACTCAAATTGATGTGTTCTAGATTTGCAATGTAAAACTTGGTGAATTACAGTTTTGTGGATCATGGCAATAATTTTGTGCATGAGTGATTTTCTTGTGATTTTTTTTAGCAGTAAGAGACTTTATACACTTAGATCCACAATGTGCCTCAGACTGTAGTGTTTTCTTGAATGGTTGCAAGGCGGTATGCTCTTAGTGTCTTGGTTCTAGTTGCTACAATGAAGAGAAGGAGAATTACTCAAGAGGTTGCAAACTAGAATGTTCGATACACATACTCTATGTATGATTCAAATACAACAACTAGTTATGGAGTGGGAGCATTTATGTTTCTCCTTGTAAGACAACCTCTACTAATGGGTGTCACAAGATGTGTATGTTGTCAGAGATATTTGAGGTCAAGAGGATCTTGCAAATGTGTTGTTTTCTTTTCACTGTAAACTAGTTGCAATTCATGTTTGTAGAGGCTTTATTTGTTGGTGAAACGACACAAAATTCCTACTTTATAAACTACAAGTTTTTCTTACCAAGAGGATGGACACCATATGGTAGAGTATTTCCACATCATCACTTGAGATTTCATATCATTTGAAAAATTAGTTGTGGAATCCATTTTATTCTTAGTCTTCAAATAAATTAACCAATCAGGAGCTTCCACTTAACACTTCTAACTCAACCTATAGGGTTTGTAATTCAATTTTCTAAGCTCATTTTGTATTGCTCATAACATTTTCATATGACATCCATTTTGAGTGTGGTTTTTTCCAAAATGTGTATTTATGAGTCCCGTTGGAAATTTCATGGGTGGATTCAATCAATTATTTAGTTTTATGCTATTTTTTTTTCATTTGTTCAAAAAAATCGAGGATAGACCTCAATTTCAAAGCTTAAAATGGTCATAAATTACTAATACAATCATTGTTTTGAGTGATTTTTTTTTTTAAACTACAAATAATTTCATAATCTATGTAATAGTGGTATCGATTTCTATTGATTTAGCCACATGATTATTGATAATGGTAATGTAAAATATTTATCCTTTGTTTCAGTTTAACTATGACATCAATCTATTTGAGATAGTTTCTTGATGGTAGAAATTTAATGATTTACTTGGCACTATGTATTTGTGATGGGGATACCATTTTACATTACATGCGGTGCATATTTGAGCACTTGTTGAACTTGATGATCATTGTGAGATCATATTCAAGTTATTGATTGAAGAACTTCAGTTGATCATCAACACTTTTAGCCCGTTGGATCACATTCAACTTCAACGTTTGCTAGCATTCATGTATTCTTGGAGAGATTGTTCTTTGACACAATGTGGACTTACCATGATGGTTCATGTCTTTTCTCTTGGAGGTTCGTTCTTGCAATTAGCTCTATATTTTCTTCACTTATTCCAGTGTGTGTGTGTGTGTGTGAAGAGTTTGGAGACTTATTTATTATACATATTATGACTCTATCTTGATTAGTTTGGCACTTAATCTTGAGCATATTGATGTTGTCATTGCTGGTCATTCTACATTGGTTCTTGAAAATCAAGACATACTATTAATGAACTAAAGAATAACAAATTATGTGAAGAGAAATGCAAGAAATTTATTCTATTCCATCATAATCTAGACATATGATCCAAGATTCCTCCCTTTGGAATGGAGTAGGCACTCTTATTTATACAAAAACTAAGATAACCAATAATAAATTCATATCCACATATATCTCATGTGGTTACAACCATTTGATAATAATTAACAAGTAATATCTCTAAAAATATTCCCACAAATCTCTCTAAAATATTTGATAACAACTCTTCCATGATTCTTCTCCATCCAAGATACTTGAGTGATCCTCCCAAATCTTCATCAAATCTTCAAGGGTTAAAGAGGAAATTCGAATTTGAGGCTAAGTGGTAAAATTTGACATTGTTGAAATCTCTGAATATACCTATAAACATCACCAAACTCACCCAACTTTCAAGGATAAGTGAAAACATGTTATTTTTCTAATGTTTACCCATAAAATCACTTAAAATACTAAAATATATGCATTGAAAAATATGGAACCTAATCCCACATATAAACATTAAAATGATCTTAATACAAGGTTACTGAAGCGGAAAATGATTAAAAGTCAAGGAAAAGGTTGGTAAAAAGATGGCATTTGGTGACCCAACATTTCCCCCTAACTAGATATGTTTCATGTCCTTATGCAACCTTGCATCTGATTCTCCTTAACTATGTGATGGGGTCTTCTTTCTCTAAAAAGTATATGAGTGGTGGTTGAGCTTCTTGAGGTTGGTTCTTGTGTCGCAACCACAAGTTTTGCAAGTGTTGGTTCTTGTGTGGAAACACTTACCTTTTACTTTTTTCTTTGTTGCAACAAAGAATAAACTTGAAAATTCAATCTTGTGCATTCATTCAAAATGATGACCCAATAATGTGCATACCAACCAATCCCTGCTCATAATCTAATCCATTTCAAGACATATCGATCCTTGAACCAAATTTATGAAGTAACTCTCAAATGGCTTGTTATAGGAATGTGGTTGACTCTGATTTTAACCATGAGCTAGAAACTTCCCTATTGAATTTCAAATTGGTTCAATAGTATTGAACCATCTTATGAATTCTACACACAAAACCCATGTGGCGGATTTTTGTTTAATAGTGCACTAGTATGCAAACCAACAAGGGCGCTATCGAATCAAGACTTTCTATAGCAAGCTTCTTGTAGCAGATTTGATCATCCATTTTCTCTCAATATGCAAATGCATTTTCCATGAAAGTTAGTGGGTTTGTTGGTAATACCTTTATGTTTATGCTAACAAAAACTCACATCCAACAAATGCACAAATCTCGAGAAAAATGCAACATGGATGTAGGTGATGGTGGTTGATTTTTCACAAAATATAAATTGGTTTGACTTGAAATTTTTTGAGTTTGTTCATCTTAACTTGATGCATTTCCATTCCAAATTTCATGGTAACTCTATGCACAGTTTGAAAGATATATGCAAATCAATTTCTGCTATGTATATAAATAAAATGGTGTTGACAGAAATTTGATCGTGCTCTAATGCTTACCCTGTTTGATCTGAGATTTGTTTGAAAAACATGTAACCATATCCAAATGTTTAGGAACAATCTCCAAGTGGCAGTTCTTCATTTGGACTAGTGCAACCATATGGAACATCAAACATGCTAAAGGAATTGAATAGTTGTTATAGGATATGCGATTCTGTAGCAACATATTAGTAAAATAATATTTTGAATTTCCCATGTTTGGCTTATTTGTCATATAGAAAGTGTTGGAACATTCCCAAAAAATATGAAACATCCTCCAACTATTTGATTTCACCCAAATCTTGTGCTACCATAAGTTTCATCAACAGTGACAAATTCCATTTTCTTTCATTTTTGCGTCAATTAATCCAATGAAAGCATTTGTAGACACTTGAGAATATGTTATAGCAAAATATGATTTGACAAACAACTAAAATAATAAATCACGAACAATATTTTCCATGGAAGTGAAAATGACAACAAACAACATCTCAGGGGAAATATTTTTAAGTGCTTGAAGTTGGACAAAAAGTTGCTACGGGTTTGAAGAGTAGCCGATTTGTCACAAATGATGAAATGGGTATCAGTGAAATTTGGTGAGCATGTGTATTTTTCCTTGATGATTCAGCTCATTAAATTTTACAAAAACCCATAATGTAAATTTCAATTTACAATCAAATTAATTTCTGCATTCTTAAAAAATAGAGTTCTGGAAATTGTGATTTAAATATAAATCGGTCTTCAAAACATGTCCACACATCCCTCCTTGTGCATTTTATAGGAATTTTGAACATTTAGTTACACGAATGGTTATATTGGGCACAAAACCCATGTCTCATATTTTCTTGATTTGGCCCCAACTACATGCAAAAGGCATGCAAAATTGTCCATGGAGTAAATTTCACTATTCTAAAATTTCCAAGTTTGACTTTTGGTTTGACCGCGTTCCTTACAAAAACTAGTTTGAATTTCTTGTGATCTAATAGGAACTAAAGCATGTCCTATCCATGTAGAACATCCTTCAAGTGGTATATTTTAATTTGAAGACCCGCTACTATGCAAACCAATGAGGGTGCTACATGATTTGAATTTCCTATAGCAATATTAGTTGAATGGGAAAAAGACATGTTGATCATCATCATTCCACAAGGAGTAAAAAAGGTCATAGCAGGTCATGAGATCATGAGGTAAGAAATGGGCTTTAAAAGGTATGAATACCCCACCCCCGCCCCCACCCCAACTAAAGGTGTTTTTCGTCCATGGAAACATTTGAAAAATAGGGAAGGGCATTATGAGAGTAGCAAAAGATCATGGTAGACATGGGGAATTTTCCAAATACACCAATTCTAGTTTTCAAGGAATTATTGATTAAAGATTATAAAATAAACATACTTTCACCTACCTGAGAATTCCATGAGATCTGCAATGAGCATATGACTTCCTGAAGAACGGGAGCATTGGTTGGTCCATACTAGTGATCTGAACTGAGTTGTAGAACCTGAATCATATGGAACTTGGATATTGAGATCTAGAAACTTGGAACTTGTAAAATAATGGTTGGTATATTGGGATCTAGAATAGTCTTATGATGGAGTAGTAAGTTTAGGAATTTATGACATAAGGAGTAGTAGAACTCAGATGGAATTTTTGGTTTCTCTTTCATTATTTGCAAAACTTGTATGTTAACAAGTTATTTTTCAAACAAAATTTGTTTGATTGCACCCACAAAGGATTTTCACAATTAAAAAAACATATTCCCTAGGAATGCCCACCAACAAGTTGTTTTTCAATCATTCCAAGGTCTGATGGCGCTTGAGGCAGGTTTTCACCATCAAATTTGTTTGAGGAATAAAAGGAAATGATAGTGAGGCGATGCAACATGCAAGTGAGTTGAGTGACTTTATTCATGGGTTAGGGGTGGATGGAGTAGGAAAGAATGGAAAACTAGTGAAGGAAAAATGGGTTGAAGTTATAATCTGATAGTAGTGGTATCATAAAAAATTTAAGATTGACTACATGAACAAACAAAATCTTAGACTTCAATATGCATGGATTGTTAAGCTCGAAAGAAGGAAATGTATGAGCATACCATAGTATTGGTGGATGGCATAATGAACAGTAGGATTATGGGAGGATTATTTTGGTAGTAATGTCATGATGAATGTAACATGACATGGTATGGATTTGAATTCTCTTTGGTACTGATCTTCATCTTCAATAGCCTTGATCATGATCTCAAACCATTTCGAAAAATTTGATATTGTTGGGGTTGTTGGTCGGCAACTGGAATATTTGTAGCAAGTTCCAAGGAATTTGTGCTTTGGACATGTCTTGTTCATCATCACTTGCTTGACTTGGATTTCACCCTCATTCATAATTCTTCAAAATTTGATTTTTAAAAACCACTCATCCATGGATTTGATTCCTTGGATCCTCACGAGACCTGTAAAAACTAAGCATTCTTCTGCAATAAAATGTGAGATCATGGAAGAAGAGAGGTGCATGGTCTCTGTTCATCCATGATATACCCAAAAAAATGACAAACAATGCATATAAAACAAATCCGAAGAAGACAAACGAAGAAAAATGCATTTGTTCACCTGTTGGGAAGTGGTGGCCAGACTAGACCTCCTGACGATATTTCGTTGATAAACTATGTGTTTCATGTCCAATTCAAGTCATGCAAAAAACATATTGAAGTAAATCCATAGGGATATCTCCATTATAAACATTTTTTTAAATTAATTTGAATTGATGTATGAAACATATTATGGAACAACCTGCTTGCTAGCGTTGTTTATGAATTTCCGCCTAGACCAACAATTAGTATTTTGAACCTAGATTTTTCGTTTGATGTTGGATCGATATAATTCCACTTGGATATTAAATTATATTCATGTATATATCTTTATTAGAAACAACTTTTAAGATGAATGTGATTTGATATCCCAAAAAGACTGATGAACATACCTAGAAGGTCAACGTTTTGTTAAGTTGTTTTAGGATAGGCACTCACTAATTTGTGAATAACTTTTTCATGTGATGTCCAAATTAAGTGATTCAAATTGAGTATTAAACTAGACTTGAATACCTTTCTCCTTTATAAATATGTTTGTAATATGTGGTGATTTGATATGCTAGATCTGTTTGTGAACAGTCAAGATGCAATTTTTCCAAGACGTTGATTTTATGACTAACAGTTAGTAATTTGGGTGTAATGTTTTTGTTCGATACCCAAATGAAGTGATTTAAATTGGGTTTGAAACCAGATTCAAATGGATATCTTTTTTAGAAACAAATTTTAAAAATTCCCTCATTTAGTTCCTCAAATCTTGATTGTTCCAACTCTATTTTTAGGAGATTTACAAAGTCAATTTGCTATAAAATTTTGAAAATGACTATTTTTGCTTCAAACGTGATGTTAGGTGTATGAAATTTTTGGTAGTAGTATTTATAATGATCTAATGAGCCTATCCTCCCAAAAATATTTAAAACTTATCACACAATTTTTTGTAATATTTCCTTTACAAAGCCTGTGGTAAATCGATGGATTTGTAGCAAATGCCACTTTATTATGAAAACTTGGACAAGAAAGAATTTAACACTTCAACAGTGTACCTTGAAGTGTGTGGTTGTCTTTTGAGAAGCATCCTTATCCTTCATTTGTTTCCTCCCTCAGAAACATCCCTTCTTCGGTAGATCTTCCTACCAATGGGTTAGTGGATGAAGTGGTTCTTACTACACCACAAGTGGGAATGATTGAAATAATTTATCAAGAAATCTATCTAAGTCTATTCGTGCATTCTTAAACTACCATGATTGCCAAAGAAATAGAGACTCACTAACGAATTAGAAATTATGTAGTGAATATGCAAGTTCTTACCTCTCGTCTTATCATCTCTATTTCTCTGTATGCAAAATGCACGAAACTACAAATTACCCAGTTCATTTAGCATTACCCCAGCAACGGCGTAAAAATTATCAGGCAATTTATATGTCTAAATCCTATTACATTTAATTATCAATCCGAGAGTTCGTAAACGTGTGAAATGAAAGCACAATATGTGCATAATTAGGTTATTTGTAGTATGATTTACCTAAAATGCTTATGAATTTAACAATAGAAATCAATTGCTTTGAAACAAAAAGAAACAAAGACAAATCCATTATTAAATTTTGTCTTACTATATCCATAAGTACTGTAAATCAGGTTGTAGTTAAGTGCCAATTCCTAAGATCCAAATCTTCCCTTTCTACAACAATACTTTGTTTTGGTATTGATCTGAATGTGAGAAGGTATCATTGATAAACTTTGCAAGTTAAGTTTATATATTTTATGCACCGGATCGATAAGAATGTGAAACACATAAACTTTACAAATTGTGTGGAATAACAATTATGAAGTGTGGAATTTAAAAAAGAATAACAATTGTGGAATAAGCAGAATAGCAGCAAAAATAAACAAGAGAAAAATAGACATAATTGTTAACGGAGTTCACCCAATGATTAGTACGTTTATGGGTCCTGCTTCCAATGGTAACCGCTTTATTGCTCTCTCCAAATGCTCATTATATCAATAAGAAGCTTGCAATTTACTGCAAAAGCTCTCTAATTTGTTGCATACATGATCTCCATAAACAAATCTACTATGCTCTCCTAAAGACTCAATAACCTTTACAAAAATCCCACCTCCTTACAATGAAAAAATCTCATGAGTCATAACTAAATTGGGACCAGATACAACTAAAATGAGATTTGGATCCACTTTAAAATGGATAATATCCCAAAATATCATATATCCATGACCCACTTTATAAGTGATATGGTATCCACTTTTTAAAATAGATTAATGGTTATAAAAAATATGGTATTCAATAATATCAACAAAGTTTGAATTAACCATATCTTATCCCGTCGATTTTTTTAAGGTGGAATCCCATTTATGTGAGCTTTGACCATATATATAAGTTTTATATGGTATCATTACCATGAATTTAGTGACATAAAATATGCCATAAGATATGATCCAATCCCGTGGAGATTTCGAATCCCTTTTTACATGCCTCCATATTTTATCAAATCTTGGGGTAATAACTGAGTGGGGGTCGGATTTCATACAAATATCCACCATAAATATATCCACGCCAAACATAAATAATAAGCTATGTGGTAGCTCAATTGGTTAGCGCATTGATTGTTGGGTGGTGCGCCTAGGAGGTCATGTGTTCAATTAAGACATAGGACGTTGAAACATATTTTTGACCTGCGACTTTATTGTCCTAATCCAAGGTTCCACGTGGCACCATTGGATTGGACCACGTTCCAGGGTTTCACATGGTACCATTGGATTTGGCCACGTGTCACCCTATGGTTACTATGTTCTACCAGTGAACATCTAACTCATCTACACAGTCAACAACTCTACCAACTCATTAGTCCAGTGAACATTGTCACATGTTAAATCTGCAACATTACCACGTGTTAACCCCTTAGCATGCCATGTGTCAACCCCTAAGCATGCCACGCGTCACCTTCATGAACTGCCATGTCACTTAGTTTTTTTGCTGTTGACTTTTTACATGTTTGGGAAAAACTTCATACTGCGATAACTTTCACATTAGGACTCGGATTTTCGATCTATTTACACCGTCAGAAATCTTGCGACGAGCACTACGTGATGGTGTAGTTTTCTTGAGCATTGAAGAACTTTTATTTTTTAGCATTTCGAGATCTTCCTGGATCATACCTCCCCACTTGAAGATTTTGGACCACCAAAAGTCTAGTTTTACTCAGGCAGGAAGTGAGGGTACTGCCTCCCCACTTGTCCTATATCATTCATCATTTCTACTTGGACAAACATGAAAATTATGATAGCATTGTTCATCAAAGTAATCATCCCATCTATTGCACAAGCATTTACATTCTTTGTCGCATTTTCCAGCCATACACCACTGACTAGCAGCAAACTAAGCAACAATATTGAATATGTGAATGAGAATGAATCATTAACATGCTTTATCTTCTGAACAGGAACAATGACCAATGCATGCATTGAACCTCATGTTGTACTTCTTGTGACACTTGATCATTGTTAGCAACACACTTAAACTTTTCATGATTAGCATCACATTCTTTCTTATCTGTTACAAACATAAGCGTTAAACTTTTACTTGCATTTACCATCCTTTTTAACTGCCATGTATTTGCAAAAGACTTATTAGTTTTCATGCGATGAGCACGAACAATGTAATCCTTTCCATCCTTTTTGAAGCAATGTTTTTTTTCCTCCCTGTAGAAGATGGTTTTTTTGTCATAAAGGTATGGGCTTCCCAGAACAATCCCACATATATCTAGTGGATCAACATCAAGTTCTACTTCATCAACATACTTAGAAGTGTTTGCAAACTTAATTTTACATTGTTTGGTTACTTTCAAATTATTATCACAAATATCCATCCCAATGGATATGGTCTAGGATGTGGCTCAGTTTCAAGTCCCAAATTATTTACAACATCTTCACTGATTAGATTGGCTTGTGATCCATTGTCTACAAGAATATCAACTTTAACATGATTTGTTATGACCCTTATGTCGAAAAGTTCATTCATTTTACACTCGTCATTTATGACATCTGAATTAGAAGAGCTAGTACTTGCAACATAAGTTATACCTCAGATTCCCATAGCTACAATTTTAGTCTCATCAACTGAGTCTAATCCCATATCTTATTAAATTGTTGCAGTTGTGGTCTTCTTCCTCCCTTGATTGGCATACTTCTTTGGCTTCAACTCGGGATGTAAGATCCAACAATGATCTTCATCATGACCTTCCTTCTTACAATGCTTGGAAGTAGGCTTCTCCTTCTTCGATGTGGTTGCCTTCTTCTCTTTCCCTTTTCCTTTGCTTGAATCCTTTCCTTGTAAGGCATCTATAGAAAAACTATCACCAACATTCATTTTTCCTAATTCAATGTGGATGGCTTGTACACACAATTCATCAAAGTTAGTAAGATTTAACATAAAGATAATATGTTTGAGATAAGAATGCATACAACCAATATATTTCAGAAGTGTCTCTTGTATATACAAAGGAATACCAATATCAATTATTTCTTACGAAGTTCTTGACTATACTCGTGTACACTCTGACCTTTTCTTTTCCTTAATGATTGCCAGACCATCATAGCTTGTTGCATGTAAGCTAAGGGATAGAATTGTCTTCTTAATGCAATTACAAAATCCAAGAAGAAATAATTTTACCAATTTTCCTGAGATCATATTTAGTTTTTCTTTCCCACCATATGAGAGTTGTGCCTCCCAATTTGAGACTAACAAGTTGGATCATTGTTTCATCATCAACAATCCTTTGTATCATGCAATAGATTTCAAGTTTTCTAACCCAATTATTTATCTTTTCTGCATTTAGTTCTCCATCATAAGTGGGTAATTCAAATTTTACATCAAGCTTTAATAAAGGCACTTCAGAAGAATGATGAGTTTTTTTAGGTTGTTTATCCTTGGAGGAATGTACACTTGCTTCACTTGTAGATGACAAGGATGAAGGGGAAGAAGGTTTTGAAGGTCCACCACCTCCAACTCCTCCTTCTTTCTGGAAAGATTCACCATCCTCTTCCTTTGGAGTTTTTTGAACCCTTTGTTGTCCTCTTTCCTTATAGAGCTCCTCCACCATGGCTTTCATCAACTGAAAGGCCTCAAAGAAGTCGTCCTCAAACTCATAAGGACCTAGATTCCTTGGTGAAGACATCTTGTGTTTATGAGGTCTCCTTTGAATCTTTAGATTAAAAGCCTCAAGTTGGCCTTCTCCTCGCTTGAGTTTGGCTCTGGTGAGCATCCAACAGTTGCAATTCATGTCAAACCTTCAAAACCAAATGCTTTGATACCTAAAACTTGATCTGAATGTGAGAAGGTATTACTTACAAACTTTGCATGTTAAGTTTATGTAGTTTATGCACTAGTTTGATAAGAATGCGAAACACATAAACTTTACAAATTGTGCGGAATAACAATTATGAAGTGCACAATTTAAAGAAGAATAGCAATTGCAAAATAAGGAGAATAGCAACAAAAATAAACAAGAGAGAAATAGACACGATTGTTAACGGAGTTCACCCAATAATAACTATGTCTTTGGGTCGTGCTTCCAATAGTGACCGCTTTATTGCTCTCTCCAAATGTTCATTAGATCAATAAGAAACTTGCAATGTGCTGCAAAAGCTCTATAATCTTTACATACATGATTTCCATAAACGGATATGCTCTACTCTCAAAGATGCTCAATAGCCTTTACAAAAAATTCACCTCCTTACAATAGAAAAATCTCTACCAAAAAAAATCATAACGAAATTAAGATTAGATCTAACTAAAAAGAGATTTGGATCCACTTTAAAATGGATAATATCCAAACTATATCCCAAAATGTCATATATGCAACGATATGGATTTGACCCACTTTATAAGTGATGTGGTATCCACTTTTTAAAATAGATTAATGGTTATAAAAAAAATATGCTATTCAATAATATCAACAAAGCTTGAATTGACCATATCTTATCCATTTTATTTCTATGCCATATTCGCATAAATCCCCATCAACTAACTCCGGTGGATTTTCTAAGGTGGAATCCCATTTATGTGAGCTTTGACCGTATATAAGTTTTATATGGTATAATCCCGATGAATTTAATGACATAAAATATGTCATAAGATATGATCCAATCCCGTGAAGATTTCGAATCCCTTTTACATGCCACCATATTTTATGAAATCTTGGGGTAATAAATGAGTGGAGGCCGGATTTTATACAAATATCCACCATAAATATATATGGGCCAATTATACTTAATAAGTTATATTGTAGCTTAGGTTGTTATCACATTGAGTGCAAGTTGTGGCACCTAGGAGATCGTATGTTCAATTAACATGGAGGAGGTTGAAACAAACTTTTGACTCGCGACCTTATTAGCCTAATCCAGGGTGCCATGTGGCACCATTGGATTGGGCCACATATCACTTTATGGTTGTTCTGTCCAGTGAACCTCTGACTCATTTGCACAGTCAACAACCCTTCCAACTTATCAGTTTAATCAACACTGTCACATGTCAAGTCTGCAACATTGCCACATGTTAACCCTGAACATGCCACCTGTCACCTCCATCAACTACCATGTCACCTCATCCTTTGACTGTTGACCTTATTGGCCTAATCCAGGGTGCCACGTGGCACCATTGGATTAGGCCACATGTCACCCTAAGGTTTGTCTGTTCTATCTAGTCAACATCTGACTCATTTGCACAGTCAACAACCCTGCCAACTCATCTATCCAGTCAACACTACCACGTGTCAAGTCTGCAACATTGCCTCATGTCAACCCTTGAGCATGCCATGTGTCACCTCCATGACCTGCCACTTCACCCTATCCTTTGATTGTTGACTTTTTCCCCGTTTGCGACAAAATTCACATTGCAATAACTTTCGCATACGGACTCAGATTTTCAATCCATTTACACCATCGAAAATCTTGCAACGAGCACTACGCGATGGTGTAGTTTTCTTGAGCATTGGAGAACTTTGATTTTTGAGCATTTTCGGATCCTCCTAGATCACACCTCCCCACTAGAAGCTTTTGGACCACCAAAAGTCTGGTTTTACTCAGGCAGGAAGTGAGGGTACTGTTGGCATATTTACAGACAGAAGATGCAGATAGCGTGTTTGTCCTTGATGGCGAGATCAACACGATCAGCAGCATAGCGAATTGATGGCGAGATCAGCACGATCAGCAGTGCAGCGATGATGGCATGGCAAGATTAACAATGAAGATCAATAGTGATCGTTGGATCACCCCCTCAGAATTCTCGATGACCGTCAGATCTGAATACAGATAGGAGGAACACGCAAAAGAGGAGAACAAATCTTAGACGTTGGATCTGAGCGCGAGGACCGAACGTCGTTGGATCCAGAAGAAACAACACGATCTTTACGTGCAAGATGAAGTGGACTTACAAAGTCCCGAAAGCAGGAGGACCATCCATCTTCAAGAAGGACACGTGGTAAGCGACTAGAATTTCACTGACTTGCACATTGGAGGAGTCAACAGAGCATGGTGTGGGAACTCGCGATATGCAATATCCCGAAATGATCTGGGTCGTCGGATCAAGGATTGATCTGAACCATTGGATCGAGGTATGTCATGGACCATTGGATGCAGAGTACACGTGGCAAGAGGTCATCATTTCGCTGACTGGAAAGTCAAAGGAAGGAGGTGCTCTATCCTTTGAAATCGCGAAACGCGAAACCACAATTTAATTTGAGTCGTCGATCAAAGGGAGAGCGTGGACCGTTGATCTGGCTCCATTTTGGAGTTTCGGATACCAAGAGTTGGAAGAGTCAAGAAACCTCACACAAAGATCCCCGAAGTCTCGAATCACGAAAGCACTTTCTGGATAAGCGCTTGGTTACGACTAGCGGTCATATAAGAGGAAGGAGCTAGCCCAACAAAGCTCCATTTCGGAGATCGTGACATGGGAGAGTCAAGACGTATCATCACAAAAGTTTCGAAACGTGAAATTGCATAGCGCCTCTTGGTGTAGCCGGTGTTCATTGCTGGTGGTCACGAAAAGGGAAGGTACTAATTGCTAAGCCCTATTTTCGGAGATCGCGACATTGAAAGTTGAGAAGCCTCACCACAATATATCCGAAATGCAAAATGTGAAATCACTTTCTGATTAGCCTACGGTCACAGCGAGTGGGCACATGGGATAAACGCGAGACCCTGTAGAAGTAATCCAATAGTGCTGGTGAATTGGGAATCTGATCGAAGGGCTATTGTTCCACCTCACGGTTAGTTGTTCAGTTACAATTCAGTTAACTGAACTGAATCATGATTCTTGGACGGTTGGTGATTCAGTTGCTGAGGCATTTTTGCTCTAGGAGATTCGAGGTGTAACTGAAGAGGTTGGGGTGGATATAAAAGAAATATGCAGTGACTGTGTGGCGTTAGCTGTTCTGACTGAAAAATGAAGTAAACTGGGAGAAAGGAAAATCAAAGAATGCATAGTGTGAGATCAAACTCAGAAATGATAAACATAAGATAAACAGAGCAGAAGAATAATGAAGTAGAGAAGAGTTGCAGAACATAGTAGAAGTTGTAAGAATTGATATATCTATACTATTGGTTATTCATTCATTTATTTATAATCAGGGAGGTAGGGTGGTGCAAGGGAGGACTGTGGTCCTCTGACATTCAAGTTGGTGCTTGAATATTAGAAGTTGTTTCTTCCATCTAGTTGTGGCTAGAAAACAGGGTGGCAGGGTGGTGCTCGGGAAAACACAGAGTTTTTTGTTTGCAAGTTGGTGCTTGTATAAGTGGAAGTAGGTGCTTCCATCCAGTTGGTGCTGGAACACTCAGGGAGTTGGTGATTCCTTCTAGTGGGTGCTAGAGAAACCAGAGAGTTGGTGCTCTCAACAAGTTGGAGCTTGTAAAACAAAGGTAGTAGCCTCACTTTGAGTTGGTGCTCAAACATTGATGATGTACAGAACTTAAAAGACTGCCTATCATTCGAAGAAGAAGAGGTTTTCTCCCTTTATGGGTTTCCTCGTGAAAATATGTCTCTGTGTATATCTTATGTGTGACCGATGTTCATTATTCATGTTGTTCATATGTTGTATAATATAGGTGGTCACTTGGAAGAGATTAAAAATTGTTTGAATAGTCATAAATTGTTTAAGCACAGTAACAACTGATTCACCCCCCCCCCCTTCTCAGTTGTCTTAGTATTTTCAACATGTATTGCCTCCCCACTTGTCCTGTATCATCCATCCTTTATTCTTGGACAATAATCACCTGACTAACAAGAACAAACATGAAAATTGTGAGAGCATTGTTCATCAAAGTAATCATCCCATCTATTGCACAATCATTTACACTCTTTTTCACATTTACCAACTATACACCACTGACTAGCAGCAAACTAAGAAATCATATTGAATATGTGAATGAGAATGAATCATTAACATGCTTTATCTTCTGAATAGGAACAATAACCAATATATGCATCTGAACCTCATGTTGTACTTCTTGTGACACATGATCATTCTTAGCAACATACTTAAACTTTTCATGATTAGCATCACATTCTTTCTTATCTATTACAGACATAAGTGTTAAACTTTTACTTGCATTTACTGTTCTTTTTAACTACCCTGTAGCTACAAAAGACTTATAATTTTTCATGTGATGAGCACGAACAATGTACTATTTTCCATCCTTTTTGAAACAATATTTGTTTTCCTCCTTGTAGAAGATGGTCTTTCTGTCATAAAGGTATGGGCTTCCCATAACAATCCCACATATATCTAGTGGAACAACATCAAGTTCTACTTCATCAACATACTTAGAAGTGATTGCAAACTTAATTTTACATTGTTTGGTTACTTGCAAATTATTTTCACCACATATCCATCCCAATGGATATGGTCTAGGATGTGGCTTAGTTTCAAGTCCCAAATTATTTACAACCTCTTCACTGATATGATTGGATTGTGATCCACTGTCTACAAGAGTATCAACTTTAACATGATTTGTTATGGCCCTTATGTGGAAAATTTCATTCCTTTTACACTCATCATTTACAACATCTCAATTAGAAGAGTTAGTACTTGCAACATAAGTTATACCTTGGATTCGCATAGATACAATTTTAGTTTCATCACCTAAGTCTGATCCCAGGTCTTCTTGAACTGTTGCAGTTGTGGTCTTCTTCCTCCCTTGATTGGCATACTTCTTTGGCTTCAACTCAGGATCTAAGATCCAACAATGATCTTCATCACGACCTTCCTTCTTGCAATGCTTGCAAGTAGGATTTTCCTTTTTTGTTGTGGTTGTCTTCTTATATTTCCCTTTGTCTTTGCCTGAATCCTTTCCTTGTAAGGCATCTACAGAAAAACTATCACCAAAATTCATTTTCCCTGATTTAGTGTGGATGTCTTGTACACACACTTCATCAAAGTTAGTAGGATTTAACATAAGGATAGTATGTTTGAGATAAGAATGCTACCACCAATATATTTCAGAAGTGTCTCTTGTGTATACAAAGGAATGCCCAATATCAATGCTTCCTTACGAAATTCTTGAGTATACTCTCGTACACTCTGACCTTTTCTTTTCCTTAATGATTGCCAATCCATCATAGCTTGCTGCATGTAAGCTAAGGGATAAAATTGTCCTCTTAATGCAGTTACAAAATCATTCCAAAAATAAATAATTTTACTAATTTTCCCGAGATCATCTTTAGTTTTTCTTTCCCACCATATGAGAGTTATGCCTCCCAATTTGAGACTAGCAAGTTGGATCATTGTTTCATCATCAACAATCTTTTGTATCCCATGATAGACTTCAAGTTGTGATCTTTCTATTGTATTATATTTCACAAAATACTAAATATATGTTATTAATTTTGATGGATGGTTTGCTCAAATTTTATGCATATTGTATCTACTTATAGTTGTTGATTTTTCATAAGAGATGATATTGTATGTGAATATATACACTCAATGCTATTATTACAATGATGAGTTTTCCATATATATAGAACATATAGTGACCATCCATGAAAGGATGCATCCCTTGGATAATAAATATATATATGGAACACTCATCATAAATAACTACTTATTTATGATATATATTGATACCTTATATAAATATATTATGGCATTAATAATATTGTTTAATAACTAATAATCATATTATTAAGTATTAATCTAGTAGAATTCCCTTTTGATGCTGACCAAACATCAACACTCCCTCTTAGCGAGGGAGACATTCTACATTATGCCAAGATTAACTCTGAATATTACCTATGGGTAGCTCTCAAATAGCTTCAACATGTCTCCATGACATCCAATACCTCTCAATGCATCATTACCTCATCATGTGTACCCTTGTGACTTTACAACCAATGTGTCTAAGGCCTGTGGGTAGTTCTCAAATAACTACAACATTTCCCCAGGACATCCACTACCTTGCAATGCATTTGTACGTCGTCATGTGCACCCCTATGACTTCACAACCAATGCATCCAAGGCCCGTGAGTAGTTCTCAAATAACTACAACATCTCTCGAGGACATCCACTACCTTGCAATGCATTTGTACCTCATCACGTTCACCCTTATGACTTCACAACATGTTTCCAGGGCTGGTGGGTAGCTCTCCAATAGCTACAACATGTCATCATGAGACTATCCAGTTTCCCACAGAAAAATTGGCTATCTTATGCATGACATCCAGTACCCTGCAATAACATCTATACATCGTCTCTTCAGTATGCATCCAAGGTCGTGTTGAGCACTCAACACACCCTAAAAAATGTCTATGTCAAATTTTGTTTTTTGGGTACCACTTGATCTTTTGCTCAGTGTAAATTCGACTTCAGTATGAAAATGTTGCCTTTGCTTATCATTTTGTTTCTCATTTAAAGTCTCTCAAAGTCTGTTTGAACATGTGAAAACCCATAACTTGAAAGAATAACATTTAATTAAAGAATCGACAGCCAAAACTTTTCCCTCGACACGCTCAAAGATTCGGCGTCGAAAAGAATTAAAGATGAAAGAAAATCACTCGAGAAAACTGCAGTCACCGAGCGCTGATCCTCATCAGCGTCGGCAAAAGGAAGTTGTTCTTTTGTGATAGGATTCACACAAGGATATCTTCGATGATCGATCCCTTTGACATCGGAAAAAGGCTAAAGGAGTAAGCGTTAACGAAGATATAAAGGCTTCGTTGATAGCCAATCCCTAATACCTTTCAGCATCAGCGAGTTTTAGAAAGCTAGCCCGTAGAGAACGCGATAAGTTGATCCTCGATCACTGACCCCTGATACCTTTAGGCGTCGATGATCCCAGGTTTATTTTAAAACACACATCTTGTTGAAACCTTCAACTCCGATTGAGATACATAACTCAAACCCCCTGTCCTCATCCACCATATGTCGTTGCCAGAGTGGTCAAACATACGATCCAGTTTTTCCCTGAGTCGTTATTGGTTCCCGAGACCCAAGTCACACCCCAAATTAGTCTTGCCATGTCAGCATTGTACGACAAAATTAATCGACGTCGGAAGTTCTTCTCAGGAGAATACCAACGAGAACATTCACCACGTATTGCCAATCCTCGATCTACCCACTAAGAAAGCGACGCGATGGGACATTTTAGCGCTAAGATACATTGGATCCGAAGCATTTAAAGAACTAATTAATTTTAAATCTCTCATTAGTTATTAATTCATGCATGGATCAAATCATTTGTTTGAAATTGTTTATAGGGCACACCACCCTCTACGCCTCCGCCATCAACCTATGATAAATTGAATTGCAGGGTTTCGGCGGCAAATTTCATTTGTTTTTCACTCATAACCCGAGTTAATTGGTTGATGTGACACGATAGGTTCTTCCCCGTTTAAATTCTTTTTGATCTATTTGTAACAAGATCATCGCACGCCAGATCACCCAGAGGAGCGAGACGAGTAATTCGGAAAAATCTTCCAAGATCCTGTGAGTATTAAATGATAGGTTTAGAAAGCATCACAGGTATGTACCAGTCTGTGGGTTTTTATTCTTGACTTCATGCATTTTATCCAATGTTACTCTGTACACATGCCTAAAGGATTGATTTCGAGTGTAGGAACGATGCCTCCAAAAAATTCGAACACTAGGCGATCCCCGAGGGATCCAAAGCAAAAGGAACCAGGGGTGAGAGAAGGCTCTTCCCCAGCGACTACGAAATAGTTGGAATTTTCCCCAAGACCGGAACCAGTCATCAGAACATCCACCAAGAATATTTTCACTCATCCTCCGACCTTTGGAGACACAAAGGCAAGCATAGGGACCAAGGCAGTACTCCCGCAATGGGGAGAACTTTTCAAGAAGATCAAGTGAGAAGAATTTCCCAAATATGCTCCACACAACGACCCTAATACGAGAAAGCTCGACGATGAAGTCTTTCCCAATATCCAAAGAGCGTACCTCCACATGGTAGCGAGAAAAACTCCAGTTTTCCCCTGCATAGAACTCCTGAAGTGGCTTATCAGACACACAAAGATATTTTATTAATGACGACAATGGCGAGTGTGTCAGGGTTTTCCTTCCGATGGAAGTGCAGAATTACTACAAGCTCAAAGACCCAAAGGAGCGTCTTAACGCCGATTTTTTTGTCAACTTATATGAGAAACATGACACCATCCGGGTAATGGCTTCATGTTGGAGAGAGGATAAAAAATACACTAATCAGACCTCTGGATGGTACCCGACAACCAACCTAAGGGAGCCATACATCTACCTAATGGCCCTCCTCTATCGGTTGCATGGGGAGAAAGATTGCTCCAGGTTTTCAGAGGCTTGGATGCCTCTTTCTTGTACTATAGCTATTTCCAGAAGAGGTTTTAACTGAGGTGACATCATCTCCAAACAATTGAGCACTTGCATACAACAAGATCAGACACCGAAAGAAGGAGAGGCTCCATCCTTCTACATGGCTTCCTATTTATTGGACGTCATGTGTGCCTGAAATGACTTCGCCGGAATGAACTTGAGATGGAACTCCTCAGAACTCCCAGTCCATGTATAATTCAACATATTGTGGGAGAACATGTACAAGAAATCCTAATCTCTCATCTGCGATCAATTTATTGTGTGTATTCATTTTATGCTTTTCAAGAAAGAGTGTCCAAGATTGTCGGTTGCGGCCAAAACGATGATATAAAAAATTAGTGACTGGTATTTGGATGAGCGTGATACCTACATCAAGGTTTTCAGAGCCATAAGAGCACCACACCTGTTATCGATGTATACCCCTGATCGACTATTAGTAGGGGAAATATTCTACCAGACCATCTTGCAAGGTTGCAACGCTACTCTGGTAAAAGATACGAAGAGGGCATTCATACCTTATGGATTCCATATAGGTTTCTACATGGTAAAATACACAACTCAATCCAAGCAAGAAGGGTTGAGTCAATTAAAGTTCTGATTTCAAACTGGTCATTTTCACAAACATGACCCAAAGGGTCTAGTTTTGAAGCACGGATCTCAAGTATCATCATGCTAGCCATACGCCCATGACAAGTTCGAAGATGAGATCTTCACGAAAAATGCTAAGGATTGGGATGAATTTGTGTCAAGGATGGTCGATCCTAGAATGAATAGGTTCAAAGCCATGAGCCTAGATGAACACGCGGCAACCCTCGAACAATCGGCTCAAGGAGCTCTCAGGGCAAGAGAAGAAAGGATAGCATTTGACGCAGCCGAAGCCCCCTTGATAGCCCCAACGCAAGGCAGAGATATCCATTTGGCACAGGACATGCAGGAAAGGGGACTTCTCATGTTATAACGAGCGCAACAAGTGCTTGATCAGCTACAACATGACCCAGACCTATCAGAAATGACAGGATCCCCTATCGATAACCTAGAGAGAAACCAGGTGGGAACAAGCGGCCCCGAATTTATAGATATTAATGAAATTTTCGGGTTGGATGAACTTGAATTCACAACGCCACCGGCTGGATCACTGACAGGTGTGACAACTCAGCTAGAAATAGTCTGGGTATCGATGGAAATCGACACATAAAATCCCTTGAGTGAATTCATAAGGATATATGATGGGGATGAGAGCCCAGAGGTATCTCTTAGGACTCCCGTTCATGTTGAAGAAGAAAATAAAATTGAAAAGACATCTTCTTCTATTCCTGAGGTTCAAACCCAGGAAGTCCCACAGAAAGAAAATGAATTTGATAGTGTCCTAGACACCAAAGTACCCGATGCGCGGGTGATCCAAGCGGATGGTCTGAAAGATGAATTGGGATCGGGCGAGCTGGAGGAAGGAGCTCTGTAGCAGGAGATCGACATTTCAACGAACAATGAACAAGTAAGTATTGATTCCATCCTTGACACCTCTATTTTAATTGGTTCCCAAAATCCCGATGAATGACAAACAAAATTCGGGCCTTCAGAACATAACGAGGAAGTTCAAGAACCTAACCTTGAACAAGTGTACACCATCAGAGGTCTAGGAAATGCACTCACATGGGGAGATCAGTAGATTCTTGAACCTGTGGACAAAGTAGCCGACATATATGTGATTGCCTATGATCATAGGAGGAAGGCTATCATCCAGAGGACCACTAAGAAGAGGAGGATCACTTTGGATAGCTCCATCCTCATCACTACATAGGAAAATTTGATAAACACAGAAAATTCCAGGACATCTAAACTTATCAGCGTAGGGAAAGAGATCTCAGATGCTACCTTAGATAGAGCCAAAAGATATGAGAAGGAGTTGGACGTTGCCCTAAAAGAACTGGAACATTTGCGTCACTTATCTAAGTACTATCAAGACACCACACAGGCCATAGTGTACTTAAGGAGTGAATTCCAAGAGGCCTATAGAAATTTCACCAACGAGAGGCACTTATTCACCTCAAGAATCGTTGAGTTTCAGGAAGACACCCTCATGGCACTCGCAACGTGCAAGGATATGGAGAGGTGGTATGAGAAGGCACAACAAGACGTAGAGAGAATCAAGTACATTGGTGCAGTCCAACATGGCCGAGATAAAGAATAACACAACATTCGAGTATTGAGAGAAAGCAGTCTTGATCGCATAAAAATTCTCAACCGAGTATTGGGAAAAGATGTCTCGGGAACCACACCAAGAGATTCAAGGGAAATGGGCCAAGTGCGAGAGACACTATATGAAGATCAATCGGGTGATGAAAGATATAAAACTTCCTGAGTTTGGCGGGCCCAACGAATTTACCAACTTGCGCAACATAGTCGAATTGCACTCCAAGTAAGATTCTTCATGGGTCGAAAGAATAGCAAAGGTGACTGACATAATGCCATGACATGTGAAACAATTTATGGAACACCCAATCAGAGCTTGGGCTATGCTACATCAATTAAGTACCAGTATGGTGAAGTATCGGGTGCATGCGGTGGAAATCAGAGAAATTTGTGCAGCCCCAATGGAACAACACAGGTTCCCATAAGCTAACACCTGCGAGGAGCTATTCATTAATTGGTCAGAGTATGACAAAAGTCACCCTTTCAAAGTAATATCTTGAGATGACTTTTGAAAAAATGTTAGGAGAGAACTTCACGTGGAAAATTTTGTTTTGTTTAACTGCACTTTAGCCGTTATTTTTAATTAATTTTATGTTATAAATAAGAACATCGACCGATTAGTTAAAGGTCGATGGTTGTTGCAAGAAACTCTCATTTTCTGGTTTTTTAAGAATTATTTTGGAGCTACCCGTAATTGAGAAGTCCTTTTGGACCAAATACAAGTTATAATTTCATCAAATGCATGTGTGATTGGGCATAAAGAAGAACTATTTCCTATCTTGTCTCATGAATGGATGATGTAACAAGTAAGAGCTATTAAATATATTGTTAAGTTATCTGATGCAATGCTCTACAATTATTTTCTTTAATGATGAAGATGAATCGTTGTGTTATTATGTGATGGATGATTAGATTAGGTGATCCAGTTGGATATCGGTGGCCACCCACCTTTTCCAACTGGCTCAAAATAGTTTTCTGACAATTTTGGCAATTTACTATTTTTAGCAATTTTAACTTCCGGGCCCATTTTGAGGGCCTAAATGAAGGTTTTTCAGGATATAGCTTCTCAATGATATATGAAGGTGTGATTGATCCCCCTACATGAATCTCCTAGACGATACCTTTCCAACGGGCTATCACATGCTTAAAACGGAGATCGTATACAAAAGTTACAACCCCAGGAAGTTGATGTACTAACTTACCCAAACGAGGCCCACATGACTTTTGGTGCTTCATCTCCTAGGGTTAGGTTTTTGGATGTCTAGGGTTTTTGGAATTCTTGTTTATTTTTTAAATTCCTTTAGAACCTCATGGTAATCATCTTCTTTCGAATGAGCGCAGCCGTCACATCTCTTCTCAGAGATAAGCCGCCACCATTCCAACAAGCTTGTTTCCGCTGCTTTTTACAGTTTCAGCTTATTTCCTTATTGAATAGAAAACCAGTTTTATTGTATCTTTGTTATTTTGTGTTAAGCACTTGTTAATAATCTGTAGTCATTTTTTTTTTCTCATAAAATCTGGATCATTGGTATCATAGCGGTCTTCTCCTTATCGTCTTGATGCATGTCCCCAACGAGGTCGGAGTACAAAGAGTTGGGTCTTGAGCTTGTTTCTCTTGAGGAAAAAAGCTCTCTCAAACCCAAGGGACCTCTCATGGCAGAAGAAAATAAAGATGATGGGATAGGAGATCCTTTCAAACTTTTGATTGAGGAATCCCTCATGCAACAAAGGAACGAGATGATGGATAGTTTCGCGCAAATCCTTCGGCGACTACCAACAGGTGACGCATCTTCTTCGAGTGGAGGTGTCACCCCCTTCAAGGTATAAATAAACTTCAATATTCCTAGATTTGAAGGTCATATAGACGCAGATGTTGTATACAAGTGGTTGAATCTACTAGAAGGGTATTTTTATGTCCATAACTTTTCGAATAGAGAAAAGATTACTTTTGCGCTCCTCAAAGTCGTTCCCCATGTCAAAGATTGGTGGGAAAATTTTTGTAAGCAAAAGGAAATGGAGGAACCCTCATTATTTATAGTCATGTCCACTTGGGATTCCTTCAGGGATGTTATTAAGGAACAATAATACGCTGTCGGAATTTATGACGAATTATAGACCGAATGGACCACACTGCGGCAATAAAGAGACCAAGCAGTGCCAGATTTCACGAATATCTTTGATACCTTGCACACCAAGATGGGTATCAAATATTCAAAGAGACATTTGGTGCCCAAGTATCGTGGTGCTCTACATAGATTCATCCATACTGAAATGGAATTTTTGGACATCTCATCCTTGGGTGCGGCCTACTGATATGTTGTCAAAATCAAGCAGAAGCTCAAACAAAAGATGCGACAATTTAGGCCTGGGAACCCCTCACAAAAATAGCCAGGAAAGGGCAGCCCCAACCCACAAAACAAATGACAAAGAAAAGATGGATAATATGAAGACAACCAGTCCAAGCTGCAAGAAAAGAAGGACACCAGAAAGACAAATAAAGATATTGGGAAGTGGTGCGACTTCAATAAGATCCCTTGGCATAACACTCCTGACTGGCACTCAAAGCAGTCGCTGGTGGTTGAAGTGAAAGCCTTTGAATCAGATGTGGGTTTAGACACTGAGACAGAACCAAAAAGGGGAAGACAGATCACTGACGTGGAACCCAGTGCCACCGTTGCTACCACCAAGCTCCAACCTGGTGAACCAAACGAGCCAGAAGAAGGAGAACACCTCTTCCATTCACAAATGTGGGTAAAAGGCACCCCGTTACACTTCATCGTGGATAGCGGTAGCCAGAAGAGCCTCATATTAATAGAGTTCGTCAAGCGGTTGGACCTACCAACAACACCGCACCCACAACCCTACATCATTGGATGGTTCCTCCAAGGAAGCGATCTTTGTGTCAGCCAACAGTGTCGACTGGCGTATGACATCAAGCCCTTCAAAGACAAGGTATTGTGTGATGTTGCTCCTCTCGAAGTTTTTGATGTTCTTTTGGGCCAACCTTATTTATGGAAACATCATGTTATATATGATTCTAGGCCTCGTAGTGTTATTATTACTTTGAATAGGAAATTGTACAGGATACCCGAGGCTGTCCCACCTAGTGATATTTCCTTGATCTCTGCTAAGTAATACAGGAAGGTCATCTCTCATATGGGGAAGTTTGTCTTCTTCATGATTCACTCTTAGAATAAGCGAAATATCACAACCACATCCAAGGTCTCTACAACCGACCTCTCCACACAGCAGAAGCAAGTAGATAAGGTCGTGGAAGAATACTCGAATATTTTCTCCTCACCTACTAGGGTACCTCTGCACTGTCAGGTCAAGCACCCCATCGATCTAACCCCCATCGCACCGCTTCCCAATGGGCCAGTCTATCATTTCTCTCTGTCAGAGAATGAGAATATCAAGTGACAAATCCAAGAACTGCTCCATAAGGGGCACATTCGTCCCAACTCATCACTTTGCAGGAGCCCAATCGTGCTGGTACCGAACAAAGATGGAACCTAGGGACTCTGTAGATGGAACCTAGGGAATTTACATTGATTACTGGGCTCTGAATAAAATCACATTCAGAAACCGGTACCCGATTCCCTGAATCGACGACCTCCTTGATCAACTCACGGGGGCCAAATACTTCAGTAAGATTGATCTGAAGTCTAGCTACCACCAGGTCTCAATAGAACAGACATATGTATGGAAAATCGCCTTCAAGTCAAAGGAAGGCCTTTTTGAATGGTTGGTCATGCCCTTTGGTTTGACAAATTCTCCAGCCACTTTCATGAGGACGATGGACTATATCCTATGACCATTCACCAATAATTTTGTAGTGGTGTATCTAGATGACATTCTCATTTACAGCAAGACTTGGTTCGAACACTTGCAACATATTCAAGAATTTTTTCACACCCTATGGCAACACAAGCTATATGCCAACTTAGAAAAATTCTCCTTCGGCATGGATAGGGTCCATTAAATGTGCTACATAATTGATCAGCATGGCATACATGTGGATCTAGCCAAGATCCAACTCATCCATGACTGGCCAGCCCCAACCACACTCACTGAGCTTCAGAGCTTCTTAGGCCTTGCCAATTTCTACTGCAGGTTCATGTTGGGAATCTTCCATATTGCATGGGCCCTTAGCCAAATAACCAGGGGTGGTGGTAAGGCAAAATCTGCATGGGGTCGGTCCCAACAACAAGCGTTCGATGATTTGAAGCAACGCTTGTGCTCATCCCCAGTACTTTCACTACCAGACCTGCAACAACCCTTTGAGATTGAGACAGATGCTTCAAACTTTGTGGTGGACGTCATTCTCACTCAGCACGACCACCCCATGGCCTATCATAGTGAGACACTATCAGATGTTGTCCCTAAGTACCCTACTTACGACAAAGAAATGTACTCCATTGTGCAAGCCTGCCGCCAGTGGAGACATTACATTCTTKGGAAAGAGACAKTCATCCACACTGATCATAAGMCACTACAGTTCATGCAGACACAAGGAAAATTGCATAATGATCGCCATCAAAAGTGGTCCACATACTTGCAACAATTCCACCTCAACATCAAKCATAAAACAGGAAGCAACAATCGCATCATTGATTGGCTCAACAGACCGTTAATCGCGACACTCACCATGGTGCTAGACTCTTRTAGCCATGAGACCTMTGGATGGCCCCAACTCTATGAGACAGACCCRAACTTCGCCAAAACCTACCAAATGTTGGGTGCAAACGCAATTGTCAATAATTTCCATCTTCTGGATGGGTTGTTGTGTCATCTGGGCCATATATGTGTTCCATCAAATGAGCGAGTGGAGTTGATCTAGGAATCCCACTACARTCGGGTGGCAGGACACTTTGGCATCGAAAAGATAGTGGCGATGCTACAGAAACATTTATACTGGCCGAAACTTCGATAGGAGGTTAGCAAGTATATAAGGTCYTGCACTGCCTGCRCTATTCCCAAACCGACCACTAAGAAATAGGGCTTGTACACC
Organism: Picea engelmannii; assembly: GCA_009831015.1. Taxonomy (NCBI): domain Eukaryota; kingdom Viridiplantae; phylum Streptophyta; class Pinopsida; order Pinales; family Pinaceae; genus Picea; species Picea engelmannii. The sequence goes on along the minus strand of ML779843.1, from coordinate 1,763,370 downwards.
CCTCTTCCTACTCCTGACAGGCCATGGGAATCCATCTCAATGGACTACATGTTGGGCCTCCCATCTATCAAGTGGGGAAATGACAATGTTTTTGTGGTTGTTGATCGCTTTTCTAAGATGGCAATTCCGGTTGCCTGCAAGAAGAACATCACAACAAAGGCCACTACCAATATCTTCTTTGAACGAGTCTGGGTACATTTTGGAATCCCACAAACCATTTTCTCATATCGGGATAGTCAATTTCTCAGCACATTCTGGTCGAGCCTCTGGTTATTGTTGGACACCAAGCTCACCAAATCCACGGCCTTCCACCCCTAGACAAATGGACAAACTGAGGTCATCAATCGAATGATTGTGCATATCCTTCGCATGTATAATTCAAATCACCCTCACACATGGGATGAGAGAATTCCCTATGTCCAACATAGCTACAATCGAGCCCTGCATATCTCAACCGGCCACAATCCCTTTCAGGTGGGGTTGGGATTCCAACCATTGGGTCCCATAGATGTTTCACTTCCCCTTGTGGTCACCTCGACCGACTCATCTCCTGCTCCAAATGAAGCTAACAAAGCCACCTAGTTCATTGAGAGGATCCAACACAACCCCCAATAGGTTCAGGATATCCTACAGAAGTCCAATGACAAGTACAAGCAACTCCATGATCGACATCGGGTGCCACATAAGTTTTAGGTGGGTGACAAAGTTTAGTTGCACTTGCAGAAAGGACGCCTTACAGGACCCCATCAAAAGCTGCACCTACTCTGTTATGGGTTGCACACCATCACCAAGGCCGTGGGAGATAATGCTTTTGAGCTCAACATTCCACCTTTCCTTGGCCTGCACCTAGTGTTCAACGCGAATCTCCTTCACCCTTATTTCCCACCATTATTGGACACCTCCAACGTAGCAGAGCAGTTGACACCAATAGAGATCAACCCTCATTGCATACAACAGGAATCCAATGATCATATTGTTGACACACAGATCAAGGGCCCTCGACAACAAAGGATCCAGCTTTATCGAGTCGTCAAAGCAGGGCAACTCCTGCACTAGGGCAAGTGGCTCACCCAGGGCCAAATTCAACAGAAATTTCCTCATCTGATGGGGGAACTCAACGCAATGGAGAAAATTGCTTCCTAAGGAGGGAGGATTAATCCAGGTGGATATCAGTGGCCACCCACCTTTTCCAACTGGCTCAAAACAGTTTTCAGACAATTTTGGCAATTTACTATTTTTAGCAGTTTTAACTTCTGGGGCCATTTTGAGGGCCTAAATGAAGGTTTTTCGGGATCAAGATTCTCAATGATAAACAAAGGAATTATTGAGACCCCGAAATTAATCTCCTCTATGATACCTTTCCAATGGGCTATCACATGCCTAAAACTAATATTGCATGCAAAATTTACGACCCCAGGAAGTTGATGTACTAACTTACCCAAACAGGGCCCACATGACTTTTGGCGCTTCATCTCCTAGGGTAAGGTTTTTGGATGTATAGGATTTTTGGAATTCTTTTTTATTGTAAAAAGGCCTTCATAGCCTCATGGTAATCATCTTCTTGTGAATTAGTGCAGTCGTCACATCTCTTCTCAGAGATAAGCCGCCACCATTCCAGCAAGCTTGTTTCTGCTGCATTTGACAGTTTCAGCTTATTTCCTTATTGAATAGAAAACCAGTTTTACTATATCTCTGTTATTTTGTGTTAAGCACCTATTAATGATTTGTAGTCATTTCATCCTGCTCATAAAATCCGGATCAGTAGGTGAATTAATTTGCTTGCCATTATCTTATCGCATATGTGTTTTCTTTCTAATAATTAGTATCTCAAACAGTAATTGGATGCTCACGTGGTTAAAATATTAGTACTAGGCCTGTGGTAGCAGGTTATCCCAAGCTCAGCCTCTTCTCCAGTAGTTAAACTTAATCTTGTTTGTTGCCAAGTTGGTTTATACCGGCTTACATCGTATATCGGTCCCACCTAAGAGAAAATACAAAAAGAGAAAGTTTGAACTGAAGGAGACTCCTTCGCAATAAAATGTAAATCCAATCGATTAAATTGGTAGGATCGTAAGATCTGGAGAACCATTCCACTATTAAATGTTGCAGAGTCTAATTGGGCCTTGGTGGTGGGTTTGGTTCCTACTGTTAAACTAAAGGGATTTAGTACCCATAAATAGGTTGGTGGGTAGCTCTCCAATGGATACAACATGTCATTATTACATTCACTACCCTGTGATAACATCTGAAGACATCACTCCCTATCAAATAGGAAGGTATTATTTCCAGACACAGACTCCAAGTCTGATACCACATGAGCTCACATCCATTGATTGTTGAGCACGCAAATCTATACATCCTCTAATATCCTTAGTGCAACATGACTTCACCCCATGCAACCAAGGTATGTGGGTAGCTCTCAATAGCTACAACATGTCCCCGGGACATCCACTCCCTAGGATGCATCATTGCATGATCATGTGCACTCATGTCTCAGTGCTAGCCCTTTTTCATGTTGTATGAGACCCACCAGACTCAGTTCCAACCCTTTTTCATGCTGGATGAGATTTTTCCATACTCAGTGCCAACCCTTTTTCATGTTGGATGAGTTCCACCTATCACTCCCTCTGAAGAGGGACCACACCAATATTGTCCTTGAAGTACTTGAACTTCTTCCTTGACAGTGGCTTGGTGACAACATTCACAACATGATCCTCGGTAGTCATGAACTGGAGCCTCATTGCTCCCTGTTGAGTCTCCATTTTGATATCCCTATTACATTATCTTATCTTCTATCTTGGTCAATTTTACCTCTGACTTATGCATATGTTGTCTATTTCTTCCACAAACCTACCTTGTGACCTTATCATATGCATAATGAGGTAACCCATGTTTAAAACATGATTTGTTTGATTTCTTGATTAATTGGGACTAAGTGATTTATTGTTTATGATCCTAATTACTTTGATTACTATTAAGCAACTTCATGACAAGGAAATCACCTCATCCAGTACTTAGCTTCAGGATTCATCCAGTACTTTCGTTGGTCTAGTACTACAACAATCAACTGTTCTATTCTGGTACTATGCTCGATCCGGTACCAATTCTGCGGTGATCCGGTACCACCTCTGCATTGATCCGGTACCAACTCTGCACCTATTCTGGATTAATGTTTTGAACAAGTACACTGGCGATGGCTCCAAGAAATTAGTTGGATGGAAGCATACTTGGTTCGTTTGAAGACCACGATAGACTTCATCACTCATGCACTTCGTGTCATGAGTATGAAGTCCATTCCTTGAGATACGCTATGATCACCAATTGTAATATTTTTTAAACATTTGATAATTAACTTCAAACCTTGATTGTAATGGATGACCTTCTTTAAAAGGGATGTTGTATAGATAATAGATTGTAAGGAATGATATACAGTGTTATGCTGGGAAATGAAATGTTGAATTACGGATTCACTTGATTGATTGAAGGAATACGAATGCTAGTTTGTGCAATTCATGGGTGTGAGTAAAGTGTTTATTCTGTAATTTCTTTAGATCTACCTTGTTGGTTCAGCAAGGGCCCACCGCCCCAACCAAGGTAAGCCTCCCTGTATATGTTTATGTGTGGACATAAGTTAATTGTGTGATTGTGCAAATATAATAGTTGTGTGTTGCAAATGATGCTGAATGTATGGAATTTCCTAAGTACAATACATATTTTTAAATAGATGCCTTTTGATTTTGGATCAATGTGAATGAACAGTTATACATTGAGCATAGTAGATAATTCTATTTATGTTTCTGTAGAGTGATAATTAGTCAACAAAGGATGGATATATGTTTGGAATTGTTAGATAAACAATTTCTATTGTTCTGAGTTTGAAAGTCTTAATAATTGTGTTCTCCTTAGTAGGTACAGGAACAACTAGACTTCATCTCTGACCCTTCATAATTCTTTCAATCATATTTATTTTCTCCTCTATTGAGGAAGATTTAATTGAAATTGATTAGCTCATGATTGGTTTCTTTCCAAGAGTAAATAAAGTGAATTGTCAATTTCTATGTGAATTCAATTGCTATAGGAAGCAAGGTCCCAGTTCATTTCTTTATTTCATGAGCCTATAATGAACAGAGTTTCTATCTGAGTAAGAACCTTTTCAACTGAGTGTTTGCTTGAGAGTTTTACTATGAAATTATCTTCTAGTTTGAAGTTGTGTGAAGTGTTCAGATATTCCAAAAACAGAGTGTTATGTTATTGGTTGTTTCTTGATTGAGCTAGATACAATAGACATAGATAGGTTACCTGTTTTCATCACATATAGTGTAACAATTCTTATGATTACGAATCTCGGATTCATATTTAAATGAGTGCAATATACTAAACATATATTTACACCAACATTTTGGCGTCGTTGTCAAGGAGTTGTAAACGGTAATAGGTAGCATTTTGAGTTTGATTGGTTTGATGATTTTGGATTGGATTTAAGGACAACCTAAGGGCGGAGAGAAGACTGTAAGATGAGAGGTAAGAACCTGCGCATCCACTTTGGTGGGGTTGCTCCAAAGTCAGGTTGTCCTCTTACCTTTGGTAGTTAAACGTTTGTGTTTCATTAGTATTATAATTTCCTCTTTTTATGAGTATACATAGGGATAGTAAGGGTAGATTTATTGCCTCCAAAATTTCAGAAAAAATAGACAAAAGAAACAACAAGAAACCCCCCCACACAAACTAATTCAGCTAATTTTTGTGCAGGAACAATTCTCGGAGGAGAAATTTCAAAGGTAGCAATTGAAACAATAGCCAAAGGAACCAAATCTAAAGCTACTATTCAGATTGAAAACATAGTACAACAACCAAGAAGGGAAGCACTGGCGACCCAATCAGAAGGAAGAGCTGGAAAAGAGACAGAGGTAGTGGTAGAAGAGGTTGCATCTGCCATTGGGGCAACACACAAGGTATTGGAACAATTGGATACACCAAAAAACCTAGTGGTTGAACCATCAATTAGTGGGGAGGCATCACCACCACCCTACAATGTGCTATTTGGAGATATCACAGATGAAGAGGGAAATGCAAACAATGAAACAAAGACATTTGGATTCCCAATATTAGACATCACCATAGATGTTTCTATAAAGAATATTCCATTGTCCTCACTACCTCACTTCCATGGTATGTCAACAGAAGATCTTGATTAATTTTTGTTTGAATTTGATATACTATGTAGGAGTTATAATTACACTGATAATGCACAAAAACTAAAACTCTTTCCAGTCACACTTAAAGACTCAACATTAAGGTGGTTTATGAGACTAGGAGAACACACTATTTTATCTTGGGATGGCATGAAGGAGAATTTCCTCCAGAAATAACAAGATTATTATAGACCTAGGGATGCTAGGAATGACATATTTAAAATGCAACAGTCTGAGGAGGAAAGTTTGGAAGATTACCTAGAAAGGTTCCTATATAACTACCAAAAGACAAAACAATTTGCCTTAGACACAACCATAGTTAGGACTATATTCCTAAAAGGTGTAAGGGATTAATGTATCGAGGTACTAAACCTCATGAGTTATGGAGATTTGTATCAGAATCTGTTTGCAGACATTGAAGAGTATTGTAAAAGGTACTCACGCAGCCAAGCCAAAACAAGAAAAAGTGTAAGGGATCCTATAAACAAAATTACTAAACCCACACCAGGAGGTGTTGCTAGGATAGAATTGGGGAATCTACTAGAATACTTCAAAACAAACATCCTCAACACCATCATCTCCCAACTCGATACCATTAAAATCAAAAGAAAACAAGAAGAAGAAAATGCTACTTTGGCAATTTTTTGTCCTCGGTGTAGGAAAAGGGATCCTAAAAAGGAATCTCCTATTAATGTTATGAAAATCTGTGGCCTCTGTACAAAATATCACCCTACTAATGAGTGCCCTTCTTTACCTGGACTAAAATCCATTTTCAAAGAAGGGGGAGAACCTCAGGAAACATCATATCCCCCCAAGAGGGCATGTAGACAACAAAATCCTAATATGTTTGTAGATCATACCACACAATATTCACAAAAACAATGGGTACCTCCAATTCCTTACCCTCAATGGTCACCTCAGCAACCACAAATCCAGCCTTGGCAACAAGGATGGAGGGGGCTTGCATATGGGAATGTTACCTTTCAGCGAACAACCTTTCCCACTTACCCACAATACCCTTCCAATATCTCTCAGTTGCTACCATGATTTAATCCACCTTCTCTCTCTCCACCTCCATAGCTACAAAAACCACTTGCATTGCCTATGAGCCCAAATCTGTAGCAACAAATGCAAGTTGCACCTATCCCAAACCCTCCTCGACCTACCCCCATTCCCACACAACCCATTGCTAATTCAAACAATAGACCTACACAACCTGTACAAAATCTTGAAGTACAAACCTTACCCACTTACGTGATAACTCCTGCTTCACTTAATGAAATTCAATTAAGATCAGGGAGGGTTTTTAATAAACCAAACCCTACTGTGGTTATTCAAGAAGAAGAACAAGTAGATAACCAAGCAGTTCAAGAAGAAGAACAAATGGATAACCAATCATATGAAGAAAGAGACACCCATGTACAACATGAAATTCCTCCTCATACTCCTCACCCATCAGAAACACCTCAGAAAAGTAATCCCCCCCTTATCCAAAAAGGTTACTTGTGAAGAAATATAAGGTACCTCTAGGGCATAATATAGAGACCGGACTTAGAAACATATGTGTAAAGATTCCCCTACTTCAAGCCATCAAGGACATTCCTATTTATGCTAATATTGTAAGGGATCTGTGCATTAAAAATCCATTATAGAGGTGGTTGGACAATTATCCGAATTTATATCAGAAATTCCATCTAAATATAATGATCCAGCAAATCCAGTGGTGACAATAGAGATTAATGGTGTTTCTTTGCCAAACACACTTATTGATCTAGGAGCAACAATAAATGTTATGCCGGTTGACACCATGAAAATGCTGCAACTAAATCACCTAAGACCAATGCAGACTTTGTTGGAATTAGCAAACAAATCAGTTATCAATCCAACAGGAAATCTATATGATGTAACAACCACTTTGGCCTCTTGGGATTACCCTGTGGATATCTTGGTGATTCATCCTAAAACCTCCAAACTAGGACATCCAGTAGGTCTTGGCCGACCTTGGTTGGCCATTGCTGATGCATTCATTAGTTGTCGGTCTGGAGAGATGACAATCTCCAATGGCATCCAAAGTCAAAAACTTATTCTCTTTCCTCCTGCCCAACTAGCCACCGAAGTTCCTTTCTGGTTGGAGGATCCCTATATGGAGGAGGATTGCACTCAACCCTTGTTAACACTCGAACAAGTAAAAGTAGTTCAAGAGAAAACTGAAGAACATATTTTAAGCATGTTTTTGTCTGATATCAAATGCATTGAATACTCTCAATATTTTCTAGAATATACACATATCTTCAGCTCTGAATTTCAGGAAATCTGGCACCCCTCCACCTCTACAGTGTCTACCATTTCACAAATAGATGAAGGGAAAGAATCAGTTGTTCAAGCTGTTGAAATCAGTCCTGGAAAATTTTTGTATATCAATGCTAGCTTAGAAACAGATCAACAACAAAAATTGATTCAAATGATTCAAGGGCAATCTGGTGCTTTTGCATGGGATTACTCTGACATGAAAGGGATTCGCCCAGACACTTGTATGCATCATATTTACACCAATGACCAAATCAGACCTGTTAGGCAACCCCAAAGAAGAGTGAATCCATCCTTAAAAGACATAGTGAAAGAACTCCAAAAACTCTTGCATGCCAATTTTATTTACCCTATATCGGATAGCAAGTGGGTATCCCCATTAGTTATTGTCCCTAAGAAAAATGGTAAATCAAGGATTTGTGTGGAATTTTGAGAATTGAACAAGGATACCTATAGGGATTACTTTCCTTTTCCTTTCATAGACCAGGTCTTGGACACTTTGTCTGGGAAGAGGTATTTTTCTTTCTTGGATGGGTTTAGTGGTTACAATCAGATCCAAATTTCACCAGAAGATCATGACAAAACCACATTTACTTTCCCATGGGGTACCTATGCTTATAGGGTTCTTCCTTTTGGTTTGTGTAATGCCCCTGCCACCTTTCAAAGGGTCATCCTAACCATTTTCTCTGATTTGACCCATGACTTTGTAGAATTCTACATGGATAACTTCACAGTATATGGGGATGATTTCCAGCAATCATTGGACAATTTGGAGAAAGTATTGATAAGGTGTAAAGAGACCAGTCGTTCCCTCAATCATGAAAAATCTAGAATGATGCTCACTGAAGGAATTGTTTTAGGTCATCACATCTCCGATACCGGAATAACGGTAGACCCTGCCAAGATTGACATCATTTCTCAAATCAAAATCCCTAGCTCACAGAAAAAGTCAAAAGCTTTTTAGGGCATGTTGGTTACTATAGGAGGTTCATTCAGAATTTTACAAACCTAGCTGCCCCACTGTTCAAAATGTTAGCAAAAGAGGTTTAATTTTGTTGGAATGAACAATGTTAGATTTATTTTGAATTTTTAAAAACAAAGCTTTCAAGTGCCCCTGTCTTAAGAGGACCAAATTGGTCCCTTCCTTTTCATATCTGCACAGATGCCTCAGATATAGATTTGGGGTATATTTTAGGACAAAGGGAAGGCCAGATTCCATATGTTATATACTTTGTCAAGAAAAATCTTTCACCTACTGAAGTAAATTACACTGCCACTGAAAAAGAATTATTGTCAGTAGTGCATACCATTAATAAGTTCAGACACTACATAATAGGGTATGAAGTTTTTGTACATACATACCACTCAACCATCAGATTTTTGATGAATAAACCTGTTACAAATGCTAGAGTGACTAGATGGTTGTTATTACTACAAGAATTCAATATCACCATCATTGATAGACCGAGAAGATACTAGGTCTTCTTACATTGACTTGGTATGTAGATGTAGCCAACTATCTTGTAACAGGAAATCTACCTTAGAATCTGTCCTCCCAAGAAAAACAGAGAATTATCCAGCTGAGTGCCAATTACATGTGGCATGATGATTGTTTATACCGAACTGAGCCTGATTTGGTGATCATAAGGTGTGTCCAGGAGGATGAGATGCATGACATCTTCAAAGCTTATCATGATGGTCCATGTGGAGGCCATTTTGTTGATAAAATAACATCATACAAGATATGACAGTTCGACTACTATTGGCCAACTATTTTCAAGGATGCAAAGAAGTATGTGCCCAGCTGTGATGATTGTCAGAGGATGGGAAAACCTACTACAGTTGATGAGATGCATCTCCAAGCTTAGGTAGTAATTGAACATTTTTAGAAATGGGATTTTGATTTTGTAGGACCCATTAACCCTATGTATCGAAGGAAGAAATACATCTTGGTCTACACAAATTATGTGACCAAATGGGTGGAAGATAAAGCTTTATATTCTTCTAGTGAACAATCTATTGTAGATTTTCTTTTTGAAGAAATATTTGCACACTTTGGTGTGCCTCGAGAAATAGTAACTGACCAAGGAACCCAATTCACCTCCAATTTGGTCAAAGATATTACTGAACAGTATAACATTAAACATAGAAAATCTTCACCTTATCACCCCCAAGAAAACGGGTAGGTGGAATCAACTAACAAGGTGATATAAGCTATTCTTACCAAGACTGTTCAACTACATTATAAATATTGGGTTGATAGGTTGCCTGAGGCCTTATGGGCCTATAGAAAAACTTGGATAAACACAACAGACCATACACCTTATGAGTTGGTATATGGGAAGCAGGTGTTGCTTCCCATAGAATTTCAAGTGAAAACCTTCAAGACTACCATGCAATTAGGGATGGATTTGGATGAAGCTAAAAAAAAGAGGCTATTGCAGTTGAATGAGCTTGATGAGATCAGACAAGATTCTCTTCAAAGGACTACATTTATAAAAGAACATAGGACTAAATGGCATGATAATTACATCAAGAAAAAGTCTTTTCAGTCACGTGATTGGGCTCTACTATATGATAGCAGTTTCAAGAATTTTAAAGGTAAATTATCTACTAGATGGTTGGGACCCTATGAAGTTGATACGGTTTACAATAATGGTTCAATTAATATAAATATTATTGATGAGAATCAGACCTCGTTTATCGTGAATGGACATTGATTAAAGGTTTATCATAAGCCTCTATCCAAAGAGGATTTTATCAAACATGTTCTTCAAAATTCTGAAATGTAATTGATAAGCAAGGGGACTTCTCCTCCCACTGATCCACCACAGTAAGTTTGTTGTGTGAATTAATTTGGCTCTGTACATATCTGTAAATAGGTGTGTCATTAGATAGAAATTTTGGTTTTACTGACAAAAACAAAAAGTTGATTGTGTTCTCATGTAGATAAATGAATAAGGAGGACATCTACTAGATGTAGGTTTACCCCTTTATCCAGCCCTGGTAGATCATTTTTGGAAAAGGAGATAAATGGAGTTTTCTTTAAGTTTTTCAGACTCCTAAAAATTGAAAACACCGGCAAGCATGAATTGGCCTCGGCTCGACAAAAATCCATGGGACAGTAGATGGAGTTTTCTTTAAGTTTTTCAGACTCCTAAAAATTGAAAACACCGGGGAGCAGAAACTGGCCTGGGCTCGAGAAAAATCCATGGGACCATAGATGGAGTTTTCTTTAAGTTTTTTAGACTCCTTAAAACTGAAAACACCGATGAGCATTAACTAATTTGAGTTCGAGAAAAATATACATAATAGTAGTAGTTAGGATTATTTTTATAATAAAAAGGAAGTGGCAACAAGAGCAGTGATCAGCTTGGTTCCAAAAAGAGGAGAAATTTGAATCTCAACATGAGGTTGTCCAGCTACAAAGTACCTTCTTTTTACAGAGCTTGGATCCCAGTCATTGAATTCTTTTGCCTCATTTTCTGACGCTTCCACTGCAATTTCAGAGTTTCTGTACCAGGTGTTTTTTGTTGTTTTACCTCTATGGTCTTTCAATAGAATAAAATCACATGTTCTCTTCCATAGCAGCAGAAAACACCAACAATTTCTACAAAATACAGCCTACAAAGTTCCACTCTACAGAATACGCCTCCAGGTACCTTATCCAATTCTCATTGAGTATCATAATAAAATCTTGTGGTGATCCAGTACTGGATAACATCTCTATGTTGTTCCAGTACTGCAACAAATTAAACACTATGTTCATCCAGTACTGGTAAAATCTCTGTGTTGTTCCAGTACTGCAACAAATTCAACCCTGTGTTCATCCGGTACTGGGAAAATCTCTGTGTTGTTTCGGTACTGCAAAAAATCCACCCATGTGTTCATTCAATACTAAGGGAGAAGGTATGTGTTGGTCCAATACTACAACAATTTTCTGTAGTGATCCGGTACTAAGCTGTGATCCGGTATTGGTGATGAATTTTTGGTAATTTTTATCCTATACTCAAAGGTTTTTTTTTGTTGCTCGATACAAATGCTTAAGGTAATAAGAGGTATAAGCTCACTATTTTATCTTGTTTTATTAAAGAATCATACTAATTATGTATTACACATGTGGTTACTCTCATGCATCCTCCTTTCCTCAATTATTGCACGCTCCCTACCATGAACTTCTGCAAGTCCTCGTGTATATTTCCTACTATAGAAATCATTCATATACACTCTAAGATTTCGATGGGCTGGGTATGAAATGTTGAGAGTATGAGGTAATTATACCTCTAACAGGACCAATTTCATTCTCAAACATTCTGGTCAAATACTTTTGTTCATATGATGAAGGAATATCATAGTGCCATGATCCAACATCACGTCGTGTGAATTATTTGTTTAAACCATGTCTTAATGCATGTTGAACCCATTATTATTTTCTAGTCATGTTGACGTCAAACAGTTGCATAACTGTGAATTTAGGTTACATCGACCGTATCTCCTATAATCATTAAACAACACTACTGTGAAAACAATCTAACACCAAACTCCATGCGCTCCTTTAAGTTATTCATGGATACAACTTATCTTACCTTTCCATCATTACCATGGATGTGATCATTGCAATCCAAATCTTAACTTATAAACTCTCATCTGGATGAATTTTCCATCTAGATGAGAGTTATTTACATGTTTTATTGTCATAGCATCTCCATTCACACTTTTCTATGTCCCTTCATACCATTTTCATACTCTATCCCCTTCTGGTACTCCATCACGGGCTACTCTGTTCCAGTACTAAACCCTTGTTCTTTGTTTTGTTGCCTCATACATTGTAAGAATTTATTTTAAGTAAGCATGGGGGTTGATAGACACAAACCGGTGTTCCAATTATACAAGGAGATGCAGGAATACCAAGCTTGCAGGGAGAAATTTGAACAGGCCGACTGGGTTCCATTTTTGGAAAAATTCAAAGGCTATCACGAGGGGGTATCTCTTGTTTTTTCTCAGACCTATGATGGAGAGAGTATCCAGTTTGGGGAGATGAAATTAAAAATTATCGAGGACACCATAGTGGAAGCTACAGGCTTGCCTTCCTCTGGAGAGAAATATTTTAAGGGGGTGATCATTGACAGAAATCTTTGTTAGAAGTTTCAAAGGACGGAGCATCAAGATCCCGACTGGACCAAAGGTATTCCTCAAAGTTGTATTAAGGAAGAGTATTGTACAATGCTCATCAGCTTGCAGACGTTTCTCAATTGTGAAGGAAGGTATGCCGTGACCTTATTATACCATTTAAAACTCTTGTCGTATTTTGAAGGAGGGCCACAAATTGAATTTCCCCATTTCCTCTGGATGAGTCTAAACAAAATGGTGAGAGGAGTTAAATCAACATATAAGAAACCTGAAACTAGTATCCATCACCATGGTTTAATAAAATTATTGGTTCTCCATGCATTGAGGAAACAAGGCAATAGTTGGAAACAACTCCTTCAACAATTTTTTTCTCGAGAAGGAGTTTCTAAATCTACAAAAGAACATGAAACAAAGGCATGTAGTGAGGGGTCCAATAGAAAGAGAAAGGAAGGGAAAATAAAAGGGAAGAAGTTAGGGGGTGAAGAAGCTCTTGTTACACCTATTTCATCCCAACCCATTGATAGATTGGACAAGGATAAGTCTGTTATGATAGAGGAGCCTACTGCATCCAAGAAAAAGAATACCTCCCAATCTCAAAAACCAAGTCCAGCCATGACCCCTAAAACTAAAAGGCATCAAAGAAAGAACTTTGGTCAAGGTGAACGCTTAGATAGTGCTCCTGAGGAAACCATTGAATTATCACCGGAGCCAATTAGAAAGTTAGAGAGGGCCCATGAACTAAATATTCAAAGCAAGAAAAAGTTTCAAAAGAAGGATGTGCCAGAAGAACAAATTCCAGAGGATCCCACTACATCTGGAAAGGAGAGGTCCTCCCAATATAAAGAACCAAGTCCAGCCTCGATCCCTAAAATTCAATTTCCATGAAGTGAGAGGTGGAAAAGGAAGAAATCGGGTCAAGATGAAGTTTCATATCGTGCCCCTTAGGAAACTATTGAGTTTCCTTAAGAGCCAGTTAGTGAGTTGGAGAAGACCCCTGAGGAAACTATTGTGTTTCCTCAAGAGCCAGTTAGTAAGTTGGAAAAGACACCTAAAGTGAAAAGTGGAAATAGGGGGAAGCTTGAAATAAGGAAGGTACAAAAGAAGCAAATCCCAAAGCCTACACATCTGCCCTCCAGAGTGGAAATGAAGAGTGTCCAGTAAGAACAAACTCCAGAACCTACACCTCAGTCCTCTAAGGTGAAAAAAAAATCTATACAGGAGAAACAGTTCCCAATGCCTATGTCTGCTACTAAAACAAAGAAGAGAAAGTTGTTTGACGAAAAATCCACTCATGTCAATAAACATGAGGAAGCCTCACATCCTGTATGAAGAACTACAAGAAGCATGGATAAACATATAATAGTTCCACATGTTCCTTCCTTTCTAGAGGAGCCTATTAATATTCTGACTTCTCCAGAGAAGGAAAGTTTCTATGGAGCAAAGATTAGTGAGACTGAGGGGTTAGTCACAGAAACCTTAAAGGGTTTAAGAAAGGAAAAGGAATCCTGAGGGGAGGTAACTGAACAAGCAAACATATTTGATCATGTCATTTCCTTGAGAAAGCAACAGTTGATATTGAAGGTTGGGAAACTTACAAAACAGAATGAGAAGTTAAAACAAGAGGTTACAGAGTATCAAGTGTTGGATAGGCACATTAAGGTAGAGAATGCACAATTAAAAGAATATAACCGAAGGTTATAGGATGCGCAAGAAGAACTCTCGGGTAAGCTTAACAAAGTTCTGCATTTGATCCAGTACACCAGGGTGATTAAGAAGGAGCTTAGGAAGGAGGCCTCTAGTTTCAATATTCTACAACCAGAAAAATGATGTTCAGATAGGGTGGAAGACAGTTTCAGTTTTGCAAAATTTTGAGTATCAGTTTTGACATTTTTGCATGAGGACATGAATGACTTAAGCATGGGGGAATTGTTGAGTCTCCATTTTGACATCCCTATTACATTATCTTATCTTCTATCTTGGTCAATTTTACCTCTGAATTATGCATATGTTGTCTATTTCTTCCACAAACCTACCTTGTGACCTTATCATATGCATAATGAGGTAACCCATGTTAAAAACATGATTTGTTTGATTTCTTGATTAATTGGGACTAAATGATTGATTCTTTATGCTCCTAATTACTTTGATTATTATTAAGTAGCTTCATGACAAGGCATCACCTCATCCGGTACTCATCTTCGGGATTCATCCGGTACTTTTGTTGGTCTGGTACTCATCTTTTGGATTCATCCGATACTTTCGTTGGTCTGGTACTGTAACAATCAACTGTTCTATTCTGGTACTCTGTTTGATCCGATACCAACTTTGTGGTGATCCGGTACCAACACTGTGTTGATCCGGTACCACCTCTGCACTGATCCAGTACCAACTCTGAACCTATTCTGAATTAATGTTTTGAACAAGTACACTGGCGATGGCTCCAAGAAATTAGTTGGATGGAAGCATCATTGGTTCATTTGAAGACCACGATAGACTTCGTCACTCATGCACTTTGTGTCATGAGGATGAATTCCATTCCTTGACAAATGCTATGATCACCAATTGTAATATTTTGATAATTATCTTCAGACCTTGATAGTAGCGGCTGGCCTTCTTTAAAAGGGATGTTGTATAGATAATATATAGTAAGGAACAACATACACTGTTATACCAGGAAATGAAATGTTGAATTACTTATTCACTTGATTGATTGAAGGAATACGAATGATAATTTGTGCAATTCATGGGTGTGAGTAAAGTGTTTATTCTGTAATTTCTTTAGAGCTATCTTGTTGGTTCGGCAAGGGCCCACCACCCCAACCAAGGTAAGCCTCCATGTATATGTTTATGTGTGGACATAAGTTAATTGTGTGAGTGTGCAAATATAATAGTTGCGTGTTGCAAATTGTTATGAGTGTATGAACTTTCCTAAGTACAATACAGATTTTTAAATAGATGCCTTTTGATTTTGGATCAGTGTGAATGAACAGTTATACATTGAGCATAGTAGATAATTCTATTTATGTTTCTATAGAGTGATAGTTAGTCAAAAAAAGCTGGATAAATGTTTGGGGTTGATAGATAAACAATTGCTATTGTTCTGAGTTTGAAAGTCTTAATAATTGTGTTGTCCTTAGTAGGTATAGAAACAACTAGACTTCATCTCTCACCTTTCATGCTTCAATAATGAAGTATTTCAATCATATTGATTGTCTCATGTATTGAGGAAGGTCTGATTGAAATTGATTAGGTCATGATTGGTTTCTTTCCAAGAGTAAATATAGTTAATTTTCAATTTCTATGTGAATTCAATTGCTACAGGAAGCAAGGTCTTAGTTCATCTCTTTATTTCATGAGACTATAATGAACAGACTTGATATCTAAGAAAGAACCTTTTCAACTTAGTGTTTTCTTGAGAGTTTTACTATGAGCTTATCTTCTAGTTTTAACTTGTGTGAAGTGTTTAGATATTCCAAAAACAAAATGTCATGTTATTGATTGTTTATGGATTGAGCTAGATACAACAAACATAGATAGGTTAGTTGTTTTCGACAAATATAGTGTAACAACTCTTTTGATTACAAATCCTGGATTGATATTTAAATGAGTGCAATATACTAAACATATATTTACACCAACACTCCCCTTTGTACCATATCCCTGATATAGTAGTATCTGATCTCATATGGCTTCGACTTGTCATGGAACGTCGGGTTCTATGACAACTTCATGCAACTCTGGTTATCACACCAAATGCAGGTTGCCTCTAGTTTGACACCAAGTAACCCAGACAACAAATTTCGAAGCCACATTGTTTCTCTACATGTTGCACATGCTGCCACATATTCATCCTCAACCGTACTAAGTTCTACACATGATGCTCCAAAAAACCATATTGGAGCCTAGACTGAAGAAATATGTCGAAGTACTTTTTTGATCAAGAATATTTTCGGCCCAATCTGAATTTGAATATCCATATAACCCAAACTCATGGTCTATCAAATATATGAGACCATAATCCAATGTACCCTTAAGGTACCTCATCACATGTTTTGCTTTGACCAAATGAACATGTCTGGGTTGCCCCATATATTGACTCGGGGTGTTCACAACAAAACATATATACGGTCTTGTGTTTGTCAAGTACATCAATGAACCCATCATCTGACTATATAAAGTAACATCCACATTCTTTGAAGTCGTATCGTGCAACAACTTCAAATTTGATACCATAGGTGTAACCATTGCCTTGCAATCCAACATCTCTAACCTCTTCAGTATTTCCAATGCATACTTCCCTTGATTCATAAAGATCTCATTAGTTCTATACCACACCTCTAGTCCCAAGAAGTAGTGCATCATACCAAGGTCCTTCATTTCAAACTTAGAGGCCAACTCCCTCTTTTTACAAGAACCCTCTTGCCACATATATGTGCACCCTGCTCTTTATTTCAATCCAACTTTGTCTAGGCTCCATTTTCACGCCCCTATCTTTCATCAATTCTTGCACCTTTGCAACATCTTCCCACATGCCAGCAACAATCTGGATGGTTGATATAATCCCATATGTTGTAGGGTCTTCTGGTTCCATTTCTAGAATATTTTATGCTACACGTTTTCCCATCTCCATATTTCCATGGACTCTGTAGGCCACAAGCAAGGTTTGTCACACCATTGAGCCACATTCAAGTCGAATTTCCTTGATTAAGTTCTCTACCTCATCCAAGAATCTAGCATGACCAAGAAGTTCCACCATGTAAGCATAATGTTCCACTCTTGGAATGATGCCATAATCTTGACTCATAGAGTGAAAGTACTAATGACCTTTGCTCACTAGGATCTCTTGGTTGCGTGAAAATAGAACACCAACAAACGTGACATTATCTAGATTTTTGCTAGAAAGTTGCATTTGTTCAAAGAGTTCAAGGGCCTCCTTCCCACTATCATGCATAGCATATCCTGCAATCATTTCATTCCATGACACAACATCTCGCTTAGACATTTTCTCAAACAATTCCTTGGCCTCGTAAATACATCCATTATGAACATATCCAACAACCACAATATTCCATGCAACCACATCTCGTTCATTCATTTTGTCAAACACTTTTCAGTAATCCCCTACAATCCCACATTTTGCATACATGGTAATAAGAATGTTCGTCAAAATGACATCCTCGTATTGGAATCATGTCTGAATGATGTGGGCATGGATTAATTTTCCTTCTGTCACCAAATTCTTTCTGATGCATTCCTGCAATAAAGGATCGTAAGTTAAAGAAATCAAAGGTCGCCACATGATTCTCAAAACCCTTATTGCCTCTTTCAATCTACCCTTCTTACAAATCACTTTCACAGAGCTATTTCCCTCATTAGATTATATTCTGGTTACGATAGTGGTAGTTTTTCTTATCTGAAACTGATCCTTTTGTCCAATGAACAAAATTGTATTCCTCTTATTCTCCGTCACACAGACAACGACATCAACATCTTCAAGCCAATACCATAGCCCCTCCCAATGCCCCAACGAGCACAACTTTGTATCATTAGCCATATCGAAGCACCTCACCACACAAGTCCTGTATTACATCCCCGACCTTCTCCTCCTCCTGGCATATTAAAGCGCAAACCAGGCATGGACTACCCATATCACCATCCCACTAATATGGATGTGGAAGATCAACAATTTATTTGGCGTCTTCGCCAGAATAGAGTCAATCACAAGGCCTGGCATGGGATAAACCAACCACGAAATTGGTAGAATGATGGACTTGTTTACAGTTTTACCATTACGAGACAAAGGGAAACTCTGTGATAGAAAACTCATATTTCATGTCCCAGGGAAACTTTAAATGGAGTGCTTATTATTTATCCAAAACCTAGTGTACCCCATCTGTTTTGTCATTCAGAAGTCGAGATTCCTATTATTTTTGGAGAATGGTGGAATGCAGATGTCGAACAACTTGTTGCTAAAGAAAATATTACAGGAAGAACACCTGGCATATCAGACACCTCCATAATAAATGGGCTTCCAGGATTTTTGTACAATTTCTCATAATAAGATTCAATAGTCGGACTACTTGTCAGTTGGGGTAAAACTCATCTCCTCTGGATCATCAATGCTTCACTCAATCCCAAGCTTTTCTTCTCTATAGCCGATCACATTCTCACAGTTGTTGTCGTAGATGTTGTCTATGTTGATTTTTCACTTTAGAATCTGTGTCTTGCATTTAGATTATTCATTGCCAACTTCTTGTTGAGATGAGCTTCGAATTCAAACACAAGATATCTCTTATTTTCCCAAACTCTCCTGTGAGGGAGTTAAGCCCGGTCCCACTCTGATACCATGTTGATTTTTCATAAGATATGATATTATATGTGAATATATACACTCAATGATATTATTACAATGATGAGTGTTCCATATATATAGAACATATAATGACCATCCATGAAATGATGTATCCCTTGGATAATAAATATATATATGGAACACTCATCATAAATAACTATTTATTTGTGATATATATTTATACCCTTTATAAATATATTATGGCATTAATAATATTGTTTAATAATTATTAATCTAGTAGAATTTATTTCTGATGTTGTCCAAACATCAACAATAGTTGCATAAGAATTTGTTAAAAATGGTTAGAATCCAAAATTGAGTGGTAGTACAAACCCAAGCTACAAGTGAATGCATCGTAATCAATTTTAAATATACCTCATTTACCAACTTGGAGAATCTTTTCAAGTTTATTATAAATCGATGACAGTTACCCATGTTGATTTTCAACATCCATTTTGAGGTTGTACTCTTCCATTTGTAAATGAAGTATACCTTGAAGGTATAGATGAGGACATATCAAAATAATATCTTCATAACATGATCATGTCTTCCTCCATTTTCATTAAAGATGATCAATGTGTTCGACCACCATTTGGTATCTTTTTCATTGTCATTGTGTCCCATCTTGACCCTTTTTGTCCATCCCTTTTACCTCATCATTGTTCCTTTTTATCATATTCCCTCGTAGTTATCAAGATAAGTGTCATTGCAAGCTTATAAGATGTTTAGTTGTTAATTTCATTAATTTCCCTTATTTTGATGAATTAAAAGGAATTAGACTTGGTCTTTCTAATGATGGTTTATGCATTCCAAATCGTGTAGCATAGATCTACTACCAAAATTCCTATAGCAGCTTGTTTCTAGAAGCATTTTTTCCACGGTCCAGACATATGAAGACTAATTTGGAAAATCCAAGACATGGGTTTTGTGAAGAGCATGATAATTCGAGTAATGAATGAGCCAATTTCTCAAAAAATGTATGACTGGGGAAATATGGGCAGATCTTCAAGATGGATTTTCTAAAAAATCATCTAACGCCCTGAATTCCTGTAGCACCTCAATATTCAGGATAGTTGTGCCTCTTATGGACGAATTTGGGACTATTGGTTTTCTCAAGGATCATGTTGTTGTGCTTCTATGTTATTCAAAAAGTTCCAACAACCATTAGTTAACCTCCATTTCTTTAATCAAGTTTGTGTTGGTTGTAGATCCATGCATTTGGGATCTGGTCTCCTTTTGTTGTAACCACTTCCCTTCTATGATATGTAAGATATATGTATATAAGGGAGATATCAGAGTAGGGTATATAGTTATAGCTATATATAGGAAGGAAAAGGGATGAGACTCTCTTCAAACAATGTACCTTGGTTTTTATAATGAAATACAAGACAGTTCTATGTGTGTTCAGCTTCTGGATTTATGAGTTCATAGGTATGTAGTGGGCATACTTTTGAGTAAAGGTAGGACCCCCTTCATCTTAGAAGTAGCGCCCTAGCTTAGCTTTACTTGTGCATTAGAACATGTGAATTTATTTTCTTACATAATATTTGCATCTTGTAGTTTTGATTATTTTGATTCTTGTATAAGGCATGACATGATTCGATAGCGGATGTTGCTTGACTAATGTTGTAGTTTTATTTATATTGTGTGGCTTGAAACCAATCCTTGTTGGATCATGATCCTCATCTTACTTGTATGTCAATGTGAATAGTGATTCTTTGAACAAGGAGTTGTCAGAGCTGCAATCTATACACACACATGTCACTAATTCTTCATTGGTTGGCATCTTCCCATAATAAGAAGCTTGCCTGCATTAATCAATTTCTTATTTTGATTGTTCATATTAATTTGATTGTAATTTGATTCAATGTTGCATGATTTTATTTAATTTTTGAGTGCAATTTCAATTGATGTTGTGTGGATTGAAGAATTAGTTTCTTGTGGATTCAATATCAACATGCTTCATTATCAATCCCTTGGTTATGAACAAGAACAGAGTACCCTCTGAACAATAAATTGTTAAGAGTTGCATTGTGATGCAGGAGCATTGTTATCAAAGCACAAGTGGAGGATAGTTGGATACACACCAGCACGCATTTTGAACATGTTTTGAAATTTAAAGATGAAACATTAATGTAATAGCTGGGAGGACATAATTGTTCTTAAATGTTTTGGGAATTGTAATGCAGATATTGAGTGTTGATCTCATCTGTCGGTTGGAGGCATTTAATGTAATAAATGTAAAGTAGTTGTAGACTTTAATTTCGATAAGATAGCTTAGAGTTGTAGGAGGGAAAACTCAAGAAAACTCCCTCGTAGTTGTATGGTATCATTATTCTCAATTGTATGAGTAGAGCAAGAGATCATATGAGAGCAGAGAAGAACGGAGACAATAGAAGTTGTTTGAGTAGATAGTTGTTGCTATAGAAACCATGTACAAAAGCATTTGAATAAATATGAGAAGGCTTTAAATCCAATTTCATGGTGTTTTTATGGTTATTGTTTGCATCTATTGAATGGTATGTTTACAATTTTCTTATATGTTGTGTTATGCATTTGTTTCAATGCTTTATGTGTATGATTTCATGTTGAATGTATGAAGTCTGTGAGAGGGAGAGTATAAGTTTCAATTTATTCTCACCGTGAGAATTCCTGCAAGGAGTGCAGTGAAGGTCCGCAAGGAGTGCATTGACAAGACTCTGAGTTTTACCTCAGAAAATCTCAGGAGAGATAGAGTTGTTATTATACCAACATAAGTTCAAGTATAACATGGAGCCGTGCAAGGTGTGCGCAGACCAGGTTGAAGTCTTAGACTTCTCCAAGACTATGTTTACAATTTTCTTATATGCTCAGTTATGCATTTGTTTCAATGCTTTATGTGTATGATTTCATGTTGAATGTATGAAGTTTGTGAGAGGGAGAGTATAAGTTTCAATTTATTCTCGCCCTGAGAGTTCCTGCAAGCAGTGTAGTGAAGGTCCGCAAGGAGCGCGTTGATGAGACTCTGAGTTTTACCTCAGAAAAGCTCAGGAGAGATAGAGTTGTTCTTATACCAACATAAGTGAAAGTATAACACAGAGCCATGCAAGGTGTGCGCAGACCAGGTTGAAGTCTTGGACTTCTCCAACCAAGTGAGTGGTTGAATAACTTCTATCGCAAGGAGTGCACAGAGTTGGGAGATATTAGATAATCAGAGATTATCATGAAGGCTGTAAGGAGTGCATGCAAGAATCCCTTAGAATCCTTGAGTTTGCAGCCAAAATCAAGCTTAGAAGGGATATAGACTTGGAAAGTCCAGAAGACAAACGAGGGTCGAAGTCACCTCACAGAAACCAAGCTCAGGAGGAAAGACACAAAATTGGTTGGCCAGGAGTCTTCGAGCACCTGAACGGATGGTTGGAATTCTTGGAGGGAGAAACACCAATTTTTCGTGGACCATCATATCTAGTAGATCTGCAGGAAGGATAAGCATAGAAGGGCTTCCGCGGTGCAAGATATTAGATATTATTTTGGGGATTAACTACGTAGTGTAAGTCATTAATCTATGACCCATATCCATGAGTATTAGTCGCAACTGACCAATAATTCTCATGATTTGAATAGTCCACTTAGAACTCATTGCATCAGGTGATGCTCACAGGGGTGAAGAAATGGGATTGAAACCAACGAAATGAATTGCATAGCATCAATCATCACTTCTGAGGCTTGCACCCGGTAACCAAGACTTCCCAGGTGGTCACCCATCCCAAGACACCTATGGCTCAAGCGTGCTTAACTGTGGAGTTTTCGCCACAATCAAGCCCACTTAGCTTGTTACCCCATTTGCAAAACCTTAGCAAGTATCGTGCCTTATGACTACCTAGTTAGAGCTCCCTTCACTCTTATTACTTAACCATAGAGGGGCTTCCGCAATGCAAGATATTAGATATTATTTTTGGGATTCACTGCGTAGTGTAAGTCATTAATCTATGACCCATATCCATGAGTATTAGTTGCAAATGACCAATAATTCTCATGATTTGAATAGTCCACTTAGCACTCATTGCATCAGGTGATGCTCACAGGGGTGAAGAAATGGGATTGAAACCAACAAAATGAATCGCATAGCATCAATCATCACTTCTGGGGCTTGCACCTGGTAACCAGGACTTCCCAGGTGATCACCCATCCCAAGACGCCTCTGGCTCAAGCACGCTTAACTGTGGAGTTTTTGCCACAATCAAGCCCACTTAGCTTGCTACCCCATTTGAAAAACCTTAGCAAGTATTGTGCCTTATGAACTACCCAGTTAGAGCTCCCTTCACTCTTATTATTTAAGCATAGAGGGGCTTCCGCAGTGTAAGATATAAGATATTATTTTTGGAATTAACTACGTAGTATAAGTCATTAATCTATGACCCATCCCAAGATGCCTCTGGCTCAAGCATGCTTAACTGTGGAGTTTTCACCACAATCAAGCCCACTTAGCTTGCTACCCCATTTGCAAAACCTTAGCAAGTATTGTGCCTTATGAACTACCCAGTTAGAGCTCCCTTCACTCTTATTATTTAAGCATAGAGGGGCTTCTGCAGTGCAAGATATTAGATATTATTTTGGGGATTAACTGCGTAGTGTAAGTCATTAATCTATGACCCATATCCATTAGTATTAGTCGCAACTGACCAATAATTCTCATGATTTGAATAGTCCACTTAGCACTCATTGCATCGGGTGATGCTCACAGGAGCGAATAAATGGGATTGAAACCAATGAAATCAATCGCATAGCATCAATCATCACTTCCAGGGCTTGCACCCGGTAACCAGGAATTCCCAGGTGGTCACCCATCCCAAGACGCCTCCGGCTCAAGCGCGCTTAATTGTGGAGTTTTCGCCACAATCAAGTCCACTTAGCTTGCTACCCCATTTGCAAAACCTTAGCAAGTATTGTGCCTTATGAACTACCCAGTTAGAGCTCCCTTCACTCTTATTATTTAAGTATAGAGGGGATTCCGCAGTGCAAGATATTAGATATTATTTTTGTGATTAACTGTGTAGTGTAAGTCATTAATCTATGACCCATATCCATGAGTATTAGTTGCAACTGACCAATAATTCTCATGATTTGAATGGTCCACTTAGCACTCATTGCATCAGGTGATGCTCATAGGGGTGAAGAAATGGGATTGAAACCAACGAAATGAATCGCATAGCATCAATCATCACTTTTGGGGCTTGCACCCGGTAACCAGGACTTCCCAGGTGGTCACCCATCCCAAGATGCCTCTGGCTCAAGTGCGCTTAACTGTGGAGTTTTCGCCACAATCAAGCCCACTTAGCTTGTTACCCCATTTGCAAAACCTTAGCAAGTATTGTGCTTTATGAACTACCTAGTTAGAGCTCCCTTCACTCTTATTATTTAAGCATAGAGGGGCTTCCGCAGTGCAAGATATTAGATATTATTTTTGGGATTAATTGCATAGTGTAAGTCATTGATCTATGACCCATATCCATGAGTATTAGTCGCAACCGACCAATAATTCTCATGATCTGAATAGTCCACTTAGCACTCATTGCATCGGGCGATGCTCACAGGGGTGAAGAAATGGGATTGAAACCAATGAAATGAATCGCATAGCATCAATCATCACTTTTGGGGCTTGCACCTGGTAACTAGGACTTCCCAGGTGGTCACCCATCCCAAGATGCCTCTGGCTCAAGCGCGCTTAATTGTGGAGTTTTCACCACAATCAAGCCCACTTAGCTTGCTACCCCATTTGTAAAACATTAGCAATTATTTTGCCTTATGAACTACCCAGTTAGAGCTCCCTCCACTCTTATTGTTTAAGCATAGAGGGGCTTCCGCAGTGCAAGATATTAGATATTATTTTTGGGATTAACTGCGTAGTGTAAGTCATTAATCTATGACCCATATCCATGAGTATTAGTCGCAACTGACCAATAATTCTCATGATTTGAATGGTCCACTTAGCACTCATTGCATCGGGTGATGCTCACAGGGGTGAAGAAATGGGATTGAAACCAACGAAATGAATCACATAGCATCAATCATCACTTCTGGGGCTTGCACCCGGTAACCAAGACTTCCCAGGAAGGATAAGGCCGAGTGTCTTTCAACACTCGCAAGCTCAGGAGAGATAACAACCATTAGATCCCAAGGAGTATGAGTCATCAATTGGGCGCTCTAAGATTTCAACATTTTGAGAGTTGGGAGTTTGGAGGAAACTGTTTTTGGGAATCACGAGTCACAAAGTCCAGATAAGAGAAGGAAGGATCTAGAGCGTTGGATTACGGGGAATCAGTACCATTGATCTGACAAAGCGGTCATTGCAATTTCAGATTTTGGGAGAAGGGGAGAGGGCTACTTCAGAAATCCCCGATAAACAAAATCCTGATGCGATCTGGACCACCAGATCATGGGAGAATCGGGACCGTTGATCTGTGGAGAGGAAATTTCAACATTTTGGGATTTCAAAAATCGGAGGAGTTGTGTTGCCTTGCAATGGAAGTCCCGACATCGCAAAACCCGATGTGCCTTTTGGAGTTTAAGGATGTGGTCATTTCGATGGTCACGTGGAGTGGAGGTTCGCATCTAAGTGAATGTTCATGCGAGCGGAGATTAGAGAAGGACCTATTTTCATTAAGTGTTGAAGGTTCCAGCAGGGACCGAGAAGCCATTTTGGCTTGGGAATTTGAAGATCCAAAGAATGGGAGGTCAAGCAGACCCTGCTGAGGTGGGGGTGCTACGTTAGGTGGTATCAGAGCTAACAAATTTTGTTTTCTATAGAGGGAAGACAGAGTAAAGTTGTGATTGAATTCTGTGTGGACAGATTCAAACAATGCTGCCAAGAAGACGTCCATAAAGAAATTTACACGATCCAGCCATGGAAAGGGAAATGAGAGACCTTCGTGCTTGATTGGATGCTATGGAGATAGCATAGAGGAAAACACATGATACTGGAGATATCAGTGAGGCCGAAACTGAGAACGACACTAGAGCCGAAGAAGAAGTTGTAACCCAAGATGTTGCAGAGGAACATCGATTCAAAGTTATTGCAAGAATAGGGGCCAGAGAAAAAATGGACATCCCGATGTATGAAGGAAACTTAGATGTTGAGGACCTACTAGATTGGTTTAGAGATCTAGATAAATACTTCGATTATGAGGATATCGAAGAAGATAAGAAAGTAAAGCACATAGTCACTAGACTGAAAAGGCATGCAACACTGTGGTGGGATGAAATCCAGGTTGACAGGCATTGCAAAGGAAAACAAAAAATTAAAAGCTAGGACAGGATCGTCACCAAGATGAAATCCAAATTCATACTCATAGATTACCAAATTAATCTATTCCGAACAATGCAGAATTTGAGACAGAAATGGATGATAGTGAAGGAATACACTGAGGAATTTTATAGGTTAAACATCAGAGCTGGTCATCACGAGAGTGATGATGAAAAATTCACCAGATACATGAATGCCTGAGATATGAGATTCGGGATGAGATGAGCATGGTGACAATTAGGAATGTGGAAGATGCTTATTAGATTCCTTCAAAAGAATAAGTGAAATTGGCCTGAAAGCAAGGTCAAAGGCGCAGAGGTAGAAGTCAGAGCAGAGGCAAAGAAATTGCCCAGGACAAAGTACAGAAACCCAAGGATGAATAAAAGAAACCTCATAACCACCCATAAAGGGGAGAAATCTCACAAGGAGGACAATATGTCGATAGGAACACTTTTCCTTGAGCAAGAGGAAGAGTAAGAGGCAGAGGAGGTGAAATAAAGTGTTTTTTCTGTGGAAATATTAGACAAATCTTTTGAATGTCCCACTAGAAAAAGGGATGGAGGAGCCGAAGCTCACATTTCAGAAGTGCAAAGGCGAAATTTTGAGGCAGAAGATGTAGAAGGTGGAATATCCTTAATGATGAGGAAAATTCTCTTAAAGCCGGAGAAAGAGATGGAGAATCCAATCCAGAGGAACAACTTGTTTAGGACTGCTTGCAAAACCAAGGATAGGGTATGCAAGGTGATTGTTGACAGTGGAAGCACATATAATATAGTATCCACAGAAATGGTGGAAAAGTTGGAAATGGAGACACACATCCAAGCCCATTCAAGGTTTTGTGGTTGCAAAAAGGACATTAGGTAACAATCATTAAACAATGTTTAGTTGAATTTAAGATAGGGGGATATAGAGATGCGATCTTATGTGATGTTATTCACATGGATGGTTGTCATCTTTTGTTGGGAATACCATGGAAATACGACATAAATGTTATTCATGATGGAAGAAAGAACACATACACCTTGGAGAAGAATGGTAGGACACATATGTTGCTGCCAATTGAGGACAAGAAGGTGAAAGAAGAAACAAGCAATACTATACTTCTCATGAGTGGGAAGGAACTTCTTGATGAAGTCAAGAAAGATGAAGAAATGCAGTTTGTTGTGGTGAGAAAACCTAGAGTCATCTTGACTAGTACCTCAATAGATGATATACCTGAGGAGATTCAGGAACTGCTGGAGAATTTCGCTAATATAGTGGTGGATGATTTACCTTGTTCGTTGCCACCCATTAGGAGTATAAGCCATCACATCGACCTTATACCAGGAGCGAGTTTACCAAACAAAGAAGCCTACAGACTGACGTCACATGAGAATGAAGAAGTTAAGAAGAAAGTCTAGGATTTGATGGAAAAAGAGTTGATTAGAGAAAGCTTGAGTCCATGCGTTGTGCCAACAGTGTTAAGTCCAAAGAAGGATGGTGGATGTATAATGTGTACAGACTCGAGGGCTATAAACAAAATCACCATCAAGTATAGATTTCCTTTACCCAGGATGGATGACTTGATGGATTGCTTGAGTGGGGAATTTTTTTTTTTAAAAATTGACTTAAAGAGTGGATATCATTAGATTAGAATGAGGGAAGGTGATGAATGGAAGACAACATTCAAGACGAATGAAGGATTGTATGAATGACTTGTCATGCCATTTGGCTTGACAAATGCGCTAATTACTTTTATGAGATTGATGAACGAAGTCTTGAAGGATTTCATTGGGAAGTTTGTAATTGCATATCTTGATGATATACAGATATTCAGTAAGACTGAGGAAGAACATTTGAGACATTTAACTCTAGCGATGAGAAGTTTGCAGCAAGAGAGTTGTTGATAAATATGAAGAAGTCGTCTTTTATGAAGACAGAGCTTATTTATTTGGGTTTCATGATCTCTTTGAATGAATTGAATATGGATCATGAGAAGGTAAAAGCAATCAAAGAGTGGTTGTCACCAAGGAATATCTTTGAAGTCAGAATATTCCATGGACTAGCTAGTTTTTACAGGAAGTTCATCAGAAATTTTAGTGGAATTTCTGCACCAATGATGGACACAGTCAAGAAAAGACATAAATCTTTTCATTGGACAAAGGAAGCAGAGAAAAGTTTCAATTTGTTAAAGGATAAGATAACTAGACAACCAGTTCTGGTTATGCCAGACTTCAGTAAAACATTTCAAGTGAGATGTGATGCAAGTGGATTTGTGATTGGAGTAGTCTAAAGTCAAGACAATATACCAGTTGCATACTTCAATGAGAAGTTGAACGATGCTAAAAGAAATTATTCCACGTATGATAAAGAGTTTTATCCAGTCATACAATCATTGAAGAAATGGAGGCACTACCTGGTTCCAAAAGAGTTTGTTTTGTATAGTGACAACCAAGCCTTACAGTTTATAACCAGACAGGAGAAACTGAACCAAAAACATGCAAAATGGGTTGAATTTATGCAGAACTTTACTTTTGTTACAAAGCACATTTTTGGAAATGCTAACAAGGTTGTTGATGCATTGAGCAGGAAATGTTTGATTCTGCAGGAGTTTCGTGTGAAGACCTTAGGTTTTGATAGCCTTAAGGAAATGTAAATAGATGATTCAAATTTCAAGGACGCTTATGAAGCATGTGAGAATCATATTTTGAGAGATAGAAGCCAATGGATTGAATAATTGATCCAGGATCGACTTTTGTTTAAAGGGAATTAGTTGTGTATCCCAAAGAGTTCAATGAGAGAAAACCTTTTGAAGGAAACGCATAGTGGGGGATTGGCTGGACATTTCGGCCATGATAAAACATTTGTGCAACTGAACGTATTATTGGCCAAGGATGAGGACAGATGTCAAGAAATTTTTGAACAGATGTAGAACTTTCCATCACACAAAGGGGAAAAGACAGAATACAGGATTGTATCAACCATTGCCAATACCAGAGAGGTCATGGGATGCGGTAAGCATGGATTTTGTGTTAGGAATTCCAAGGACATAGAGAGGTAGTGATTCCATATTTGTGGTAGTCGATAAATTCTCAAAAATGGCACATTTCATTCCATGTCAGAAAACCAGTGATGCAACACACATTGCAAATCTTTTTTTCAAAGAAGTTGTTCAACTTCATGGTTTACCCAAGAGTATTGTTTCAAATAGAGATACCAATTTTTTTGGTCATTTCTGGAGGACACTATGGAAGAAGTTGGAGATGAATATATCTTTTAGCTCAACATATCACCCTCAGATAGATGGAAATACTGAGGTAGTAAATCAAAGTTTGGGAGACTTATTGAGGAGTTTAGTAACTGAACATCACATTCAGTGGGATCAGATTTTGCTACAAGCGGAATTTGCATATAACGACTCACCTAACCAGAGCATAGGACAGAGCCCATTCCAGATAATCTATGGAATGCAGCCAAGAGGAGTACCCGAGTTGAGAGACTTGGAGCAGAATGAGTTCAGGAGTGTTGGAGTGAAATATTTTGCAACAGAGATGCAGGAGCTCCACAGTAAGATTAAAGAGCGGTTGCAGAATTCCAACCATGAATACAAGCACAGAGAAGATCATCACAAAAGAGATATTCAATTTGAAGTGGGAGATTTAGTCTTAGCACATCTAAGAAAAGAAAGGTTCTGGAGGGGAACATATAACAAGTTGAAGATGGAAAAGATAGGGTTGTGTAAGATTCTGAGAAAATTTGAGGCAAATGCTTATGAGATAGAATTTCCATATGATGTGGGAATATCACCCATATTCAACGTAGTAGATATGTGCCCTTACAGATCCGATGAATCTAGAGGAGAAGAGAATCAAAAGGAAGTTTAGTGGGTCAAGTAGATGCCTATAGCTGAAAATTCACAGATGGAAAAGATCATTGATCAAAGAGTTGGTAAGAAAACCTAGAAGAAGACATATTTTGAATATTTGGTAAAGTGGAAGGGACACTCGATTGAGGATGCCAGTTGGGAAAGTGAAGCAGGTATCCAGAAACATGGACAAACGGTGCAGGAGCTCATGGACAAGAGTCCATGAATTTTTCATCTAGAGGAGTATGATGCAGGAGCATCACCAACAAAGTGCAAGTGGAGGACAGATGGATACGCACCAGCATGCATTTTGAAGACGTTTTGAAATTTAAAGATGAAACATTAATGTAATAGTTGGGAGGACGTAATTTTTCTTAAATGTTTTGGGAATTGTAATGCAGATCTTGAGTGTTTCTCTCATCTGTCGGTTGGAGGCATTTAATGTAATAAATGTAAAGTAGGTGTAGACTTTAATTTCGATAAGATAGCTTAGAGTTGTAGGAGGGAAAAATCAAGAAAACTTCTTCGTAGTTGTATGGTATCATTATTCTCAATTGTGTGAGTAGAGAAAGAGAGCATAGGAGAGCAGAGAAGAACAGAGACTGTAGAATTTGTTTGAGCAGATAGTTGTTGCTATAGAAACCATGTACAGAAGCATTTGAATAAATATGAGAAGGCTTTAAATCCAATTTCATGGTGTTGTTATGGTTATTGTTTGCATCTATTGAATGGTATGTTTACAGTTTGCTTATATGCTCTATTATGCATTTGTTTCAATGCTTTATGTGTATGATTTCATGTTGAATGTATGAAGTCTGTGAGAGGGAGAGTATAAGTTTCAATTTCTTCTCACCTTGAGAATTCCTGCAAGGAGTGTAGTGAAGGTCTGTAAGGAGTGCGTTGACGAGACTCTGATTTTTACCTCAAAAAATCTTAGGATAGATAGAGTTGTTCTTATACCAACAAAAGTGAAAGTATAGCACAGAGTCGTGCAAGGTGTGCACAGACCAGGTTGAAGTCTTAGACTTCTCCAACCAAGTGAGTGGTTGAAAAAATTATGTCACAAGGAGTGCACAGAGTTGGGAGATATCACATAATCAAATATTATCATGAAGGTCGTAAGGAGTGCGTGTAAGAATCCCTTAGAATCCTTGAATTTGCAGCCATAATCAAGTTCAGAAGGGATAGAGACATGGAAAGTCTAGAAGACAAATGAGGGTAAAATTCACCTCGTAGAAACCAAACTCAGGAGGAAAGACACCAAATTGGTTGGCCAAGAGTCTTCGAGAACCTGAACGGACGGTTGGAATTCTCGGAGGGAGAAACACCAATTTTTCGTGGACCATCAGATATAGTAGATCTGCAAGAAGGATAAGGTCGAGTGTCTTTCAACACTCACAAGCTCAGGAGAGATAACATCTGTTAGCTCTCAAGGAGTGTGAGACGTCGATTAGGCGCTCTGATATTTCGGCATTTCAGGAGTTGGGAGTTTGGAGGAATCTTTTTTCAGGAATCGCGAGTCGCAAAGTCCTGATAAGAGAAGGAAGGATCTGGAGCTTTGGATCATGAGGAATCAGGACCGTCGATCTAACAAAGTGGTCATCGCAATTTTGGATTTCGGGAGAAGGGGAGAGGGCCACTTCACAAATCCCTGATACGCGAAATCCTGACGTGATCTTGACCGTCAGATTGTGGGAGAACAAGAACCGTTGATCTGTGGAGAGGAAATTTCGGCATTTCGGCATTTTGGGAATCGGAGGAGTCGAGGTGCCTTGCAATGGAAGTCCTGACATCACGAAACCCAACGTGCCTTTTGGAGTTTAAGGCTGTGGTCATGCCAATGGTCATGTGGACTGGAGGCTCGTGTCTAAGTGCATGTTCGCACAGGCAAAGCTTAGAGAAAGACCTGTGGTCATTAAGTGTTGAAGGTTCCAGCACAGAACGAGAATCCATTTCATCTTGGGAATTTGAAGATCCAAAGACCGGGAGGTCAAGCAGACCCTGTTGAGGTGGGATTGTTGTGTCACATACCTGTCATTTAATTCCTCACTGATTAATTGCTCATGCAAGATAATATTGTGTGTTTGTAATTAATATTATGAGTGTTTAATTTAGTTTCTGCAGTGTGGTGTGACCTTTTAAAAAAGTTTTTGAAATACTTTAAGACTGAGCTCTGCATATATTGTGCCTAGCACTTCATAAGTTTACAAACTTGAATTGATGATAAAATGTAATAGAATTATTATCATATAATTTGAGTAACATTTTTGGCATCATTGTCACGGAAGTGCTTAAGGAGTTAGTCTTGAAGCAATTGATCCGTAAAGATCTTTTAATGACTGTGGTTGAGTTTTTAATTGCATGTGTTAATTAACCATTTGAGAAGCTTAATGAAAGAATGGGGAAATAAGAGGAATTATGAAATCCATATACACATATGCAGATCTGAAATGAAGTAATAAACAACAAACCATAGCAAGAGAATTGATAACGGAGTTCGGCACAACGTTGCCTACATCTACGAGCCTTTGTTTCTATGGGGGACGCTTCTTTATTTCTGTTCAAAGCTCAAAAATACATCACAGCGGCGCAAATTGGCTATAGGAATGATCTGGTCATGTTCTTCCATATCTCTAGAACCTAGAAAAAGAAACGGCACGCAAAACGGATAACCGGAGCTCCCAGAAATGGCCCGCAAGTGTCTGCTCCCTAACAACTTCCCTGCATAAAAATGGCTTTGGCTTGGCTTCCCTTTAGCATAACTCTACTCTGACTGTCCTCCTTGGCCTCAAACAAGCTTGGTTTTTATAGATCTAAAGTTGGTTATCCATCCCCAACTTCCTCCCAAAATCTGGCCTCCAAAAATGCCCAATATCTCCCAATAATGGATAAAATCCATTAGTTACAGGCATAAAATCAATTAAAAATCCATAACTATATAAAAAAACCACTTTATGTTTAATAATAGGTCCTAGCCCCCTCTGTCCAGCGTGTGCCCCTAAATGCGGTCATATGGATAGGTATGTGGCCAAGCGCCAGCCCAAAGGGTTGTGCGTTGGCCCCTTTCCCGAACTTTGTGGTCATGTGGCGCCATTCCATAGGACCGCGCCCCCCTATTCTGCGCTTGGCCTATGGTCTTACCCCTGGTCTTATGGCAGAGGGTGCGCCCTCATCTGTGGCCCCTACCCAATATTCCCGTGCAGGTTAAACCCCCCGCGTTGCTGGTTATATGGGGCGGTTACATGCAATATAATATACCGTGGGCTGGGGCTAAGCCCCAGCCCTTTCCACCTCTGTTTAAACTTTGTATCAAACTCAAATGTAATTTTTTCCATATAGTTATTAAGTAACACCAATGGAGTAGTCGGTTAGCCCGGTCCTGCCAGTCTGTAGCTTGGAGGAGAAGGTCGAGGGTTCGACTCCAGTGGAGACCCCATATTTTTCATAACCCAACGAGCCAACCAATGGGTGCCACGTGGCAGCCCATGACTGGGCCACGTGGCACCTCAACAACCAATCAGACACTGCCACTTGTCAAACACTGATTCATCCACCTCTCTGTCGAGTTGTCAGCTCCATACTGCCACGTCACTACCCTGTCAGCATGCCACTGTGTCTGCCACGTCAGCCTGTGCCATGTGTCACCCTTACAGTGGTGACACGTGTCACCCTCTGACTGGTCCAACTGTAC
>ML779843.1:1699727-1729522 GCA_009831015.1 Picea engelmannii | reverse complement strand
CTCGCTGTGAGAAGCTCTCTTTCTCAATCCAATTAATGGATTCTCTGCAACAAGATCGCCTTCACCACACTGTAGCTTTTCCCTGGTTAACATGCAAAACTCAAATCCAAACGTCAACTAGCTCTGATACCACTTGATCCGTAAAGATCTTTTAATGACTGTGGTCGATTTTTTAATTGCATGTGTTAATTAACCATTTGAGAAGATTAATGAAAGAATGAGGAAATAAGATGAATTATGACAGCCATATACACATATGCAGATCTGAAATGAAGTAATAAACAACAAACCATAGAAAGAGAATTGATAACGGAGTTCGGCACAACGTTGCCTACGTCTCTGGGCCTTTGTCTCTGTGGGGGAGGCTTATTTATTTCTGTTCAAAGCTCAAAAATACATCATAGTAATGCCAATTGGCTACAAGACTGATCTGGTCATGTTCTTCCATATTTCTAGAACCCAACAAAAGAAACAGCACACAAAACGGATGACCGGAGCTCCCAGAAATGGCCCGCAAGCGTCTGCTCCCTAACAGCTTCCCTGCATAAAAATGGCTTTGGCTTGGGTTCCCTTCAACATAACTCTACTCTGACTGTCCTCCTTGGCCTCAAACAGGCCTGGTTTTTATAGATATAAAGTTGGTTATCCATCCCCAACTTCCTCCCAAAATATGGCCTCCAAAAATGCCCAATATCTCCCAATAATGGATAAAATCCATTAGTTACAGGCATAAAATCAATTAAAAATCCATAACTATATAAAACAACCACTTTATGTTTAATAATAGGGCCTATCCCCCTCTGTCCGGCACGTGCCCCTAAACTCAGTCATATGGATAGGTATGTGGCCAAGCGCCAGCCCAAAGGGCTGTGCGCTGGCCCCTTTCCCGAACTCTGTGGTCATGTGGCGCCATTCCATAGGACCGCGCCCCCCTATTCTATGCTTGGCCTATGGTCTTACCCCTGGTCTTATGGTAGAGGGTGTGCCCTCATCCGTGGCCCCTACCCAATATTCTCGTGCAGGTTAAACCCCCCGCGCTCCTAGTTATATGGGGCGGTTACATGCAATATAATATACTGTGGGCTGGGGCTAAGCCCCAACCCTTTCCGCCTCCATTTAAACTTTGTATCAAACTCAAATGTATTTTTTTCCATATATTTATTAATTAACACCAGTGGAGTGGGTGGTTAGCCCAGTCATGCCAGTCCGTAGCTTGGAGGAGAAGGTCGAGGGTTCGACTCCGGTGGAGACCCCATATTTTGCATAACCCAACGAGCCAACCAATCGGTGCCATGTGGCAGCCCATGACTGGGCCACGTGGCACCTCAACAACCAATCAGACACTGCCACTTGTCAAACACTGATTCATCCACCTATCTGTTGAGTTGTCAGCTCTGTACTGCCACGTCACTGCCCTTTTAGCATGCCACTGTGTCTGCCACGTCAGCCTGTGCCACATGTCACCCTTATAGTGGTGACACATGTCACCCTCTGACTGGTCCAACTGTACATGTCGTATGCCCCATCA
Organism: Picea engelmannii; assembly: GCA_009831015.1. Lineage (NCBI taxonomy): Eukaryota > Viridiplantae > Streptophyta > Pinopsida > Pinales > Pinaceae > Picea > Picea engelmannii. The sequence continues at coordinate 1,727,994 of ML779843.1, read as the reverse complement.
CCTGCCACATGTCATCACCAGGAGCTACCATGTCAGTTGTATGACTGTACGACCTGTACAGTCAGCCTACCACGTGGCACTATATGGACTGTACAGTCACCCATTTTTTTTGCCTGTTTGGCTTTTCGAACAGAATGTGATATCTTTCGCATACGAAGCCTGTTTGATGAAGTAAATATATGGCCGGAATCAGGAAGACAAGATAGACGCAATGGCATTGGTTTTTTCAGATTTCGAGCACTTTCATTTTTTATCCTTTTTAGCCTTGTTAGGCTCCTGGATCCGATTTTGGATCAATAATAATGTGTGCTTGTTTGAAGTTTGCACATTCACTACAGTGAGTCACTCTGAGACCTCATCATGTTGGCATTGTAAGTGTTCTTTCTTTTAGTTTGACTCATGGAAAGGAAAAAATAATCATGTTAACATGGTCTTAGTGACAATAGAGTCCTGGTAGCATGAGGATTCTGAGTACATGATTGTTGAAATTTTCTTGGTGTGTTTGTTTCTACAAAATTTCATTTATTTATTTTACATTTTTTGGTGTCATAATAACCCCCATACCATAATCCATGTGCAAGACAAGTATTATCAACCAACAAGTAGAGATTCATAATGTTCAAGAATTTCCTACACCAAGAACTTTCTCAAATCCTAGCAATAGTTGGAAACATCTATGCATCTCAAGAGGAGAAAATCATGATAGCATTCAGGGACATACTTTCACTCTAGGAAGTGAGAGAAGACCAAAAATTTCATGAGAAACATCAAGAAGAATACCTAGAAGAAGCCAAATAGCCATGGAAAAAATTTGATGGAGGGAAGATTTTAGAGCTTGAGATCGAGGAATTTCTACCATGCCTCTTGTCAGATCCTTTATGCATTCAAGAGACCAATCAACAAAAAGTATAAGATCTGCATGTCATGACTAAGGAGGACATACAAACTAGTGATAATGAACAAATAAACCAAGGGATGAGTGACTGCATTGAAGAATAGTTCTAGACAATTAGCAGGTTAAAGCACCACTTCATTCTCCAACATCTCTTGGCATCATATCAATCAGATCAACTAGTTCCTCATATTCTAGTATTTATCAAAACATATTTTTCAAACTTGAATATGAGTATATTTGTAATCATGTTACACACATGGCTCCATTGGAAGTATTCCTACACTTGAGAGGAGGTTTTCATTTTCCAAGTAGGGTAGGACATTGTAATAAATAAATAAAATAGTAAAGAGAAAAATAAGTCTAACTGTGAAAACGAGGATTCCTAGTGCATTTAGACATGGACTTTGTTTGAAAACAAGGTTTCTTGTTGGCAAGGTTCGCAAGAAAATTTTGCATACAATTATTGGTTTAATCTTTCATTTATAGTTCTGCAATAATTTTGAATTAATATCGTGTTGGATTATGGGGGATTCGTTAAGGCCCTCCTTCCAACAATCTTGGCCCATCGACTCCAACTCTTTATCTGGATTCCAAGATCAAAGATTGTAATAATGCCTTGCAACCTGTATGCCTCAATGGCAAGTTTCCTTGTTGGCAGCAGTGGGGAAGCATTAATGCTTCTTGATTGTCAGATCCTGCAAGTTATTTGACTTCAACACATCCATTTTTGCTTGATAGGATGCATTAAAGTACCTTGATGCTCATTGACATTATTGGTGAGTAATATCTCATCGGTTAACAACATCCATCAACAACTGGTAATCCAATGATTCATCTCTGTGTTTGACTTCAAGAAAAATCTATTTGCATGGAAGGGAATGTACAAAAAGGGGGTAAGGATGAATAATTTTTGCAAAAGTTCAACCACATCAAATATACAAACATTCAATTTTTCAGTTTTTGTAGTATTTAGTTTCTTGTTCATGTTGCAACAATATTTCATTTCTTGAATATTTTCTTGCAATTGTGTGAGTTCCAAAATTTATTTTTGTACCATTTCTGGTAAATAAAGAGTTACATGGGATCTCCATTTTTAGTTGATCTTATATGTTCCTGAACAACATAGAAACCATGTGAATTCAAGGGTACAAATGGATTGCTTCTGAAACTTTATGCAAAAATTTCAACACATATTATCCTACAACAGTTCACAGTACATATTCTACTCCAAGATTCTGCAATAAGAAGTTGTTAGATAGTTATTTTATAGGTTCAACATATATATATTCAACAACAAATCATTCCACTCCATCTAATACTTTCATCAAAAACCTCTTCATTCTTCCAAACAACAATACAACAACAAAAGTCAAGGAGTACAACACCATTCAACATGATCAACATGCAGGCTTGAAAAATTTATGTTTAGAATGATGAATAAGTGCAAGTGTTATAATTTTTAATATGAAAATATTAGCATCATCCTCGGTATTTAAAATATTAACACCAACACATTAGATTCAACACAGACCTCCTTCATTACATCATAATGACCAAGATGGATCAAAGACAGAGTAAAAGGATTCCAAATTAGCAGATCTTTGTTTATGTAGCATATTCCTTTGTTCCTTTAGCAGAATTCACATAGCACTTCAATCTCTTGACAATTCATTAAAGATTCGGTCATCTCCTTTCAAAGTCCAACATGATTAGATTCAACATTCAAAGTTTGTAGCAATGACAGGTAATCAAATATCAGATATCAAAAGGATGCTTGAAGACATGCATCATCCTCAGTGTGTGAGAGAGAGAGAGAGAGTATTGAGTTCCATATTTCAATCCAAGCTTTCAAAGAGGTAAACTTGAGGTAAAACCATTTTTATAACTTTGTGATTTGTTAAAATTTTTGGAAATGATGATAAGCAACTACTTAAGCTTGAAATTTATTCTTTGTGATAATTTCATCCCCTATATTTTCACTTTGTAAATCATCCCTCTGACATGTTTACTCCTCACCCCTGAACTCTTGTGTCATCATTATACTCCATTGTGTAACACCTTTCCTTTCACTCTATACTTTCTTCATTTTTTGATCCACCGTGATCTAGTATAAATATAAGAATCCAACATGATGTTTCTCCTTTTCAAAAGACATCATTGGCATATTATTTTATGATATGGTAGAAAACAGGGATTCAAACACACAACATACTATTGATTGACTGAAGGAAATATCCTTTTAAGATGCAATGGGTAGAGAATAGACAAGTCTTGTATGAAAATGGGTATGATGGCATGACAACAATGAGTTTCCCCCCTTCACACTTTTTAGATCAACACATTTATAAATTGCAAGTGAAATGAAGAAGATAGTTTCTAAGTGATTTCCTCTGTGTGGGGTATTTTTTCCATATCATTGAATTTTTAAAGTGTTCCAATGATTAAAATCAACACTAAAAGGATCCTACGACAATTTTTTCCTTTAATTTTCAAGCTAATCTTTTGTGACAACATTAAATTAAGCATACAAAAAGACTTATTTATGTTGGATTTATTGTCATCAAACAAGGATTGAAGAACTACCTTAGTAGATGAGACTAATTTCACCCTCTTAAATCAGCCAACAGTCAAAACATTGTTCCAACATTATTTCAGCAGGAAGCATCCTTCAAATTTACCAGTAGACTAAGGTAATTTTGTTGATTTGAAATAGTATTTCCAAGAGGTTTTACCCTTGATAAAGAAGAGAATTAGTGGCAGCTTGAAGACTACTATTGGTATGTTTGAAACCATCAGATACACTTCTCAGAGGTTCTTTGTCATTACTATAAAACAAATATCAATGAGACTTTAAGTCGAGAAACTTATTTTCAGAAATGGAAAAGCATTGCTAGAAATGAGGTAAAAGCATGTCTTTCTATCTCGGTCTTAAGTAAGGCCACTTTAGTAGTATGAGCCAATGATCTAAATGAGCAGATTTAAAGATTAGATAGGATGCATGATTTTATAATAATTTGGCATCATCCCTTTACTTGAGTATTGGGAGACACGTGATATTCATCCTTTAATCTCATGTTTGAGTATTTGGGTTTGACTCATGGAAGATATTTTTTGCTTAGCTTTTGATATTCATGGACCTTTCATTATCACATGTGGGAGCTCTCATAGTTGAAGTTTGTTTGCACTTTGAGGTTGTTGGTAGACCTTGTATTTGACCCTACTACACTCACATTTGATAGCCTTGACCATCATATAGGGTATGACTAGGAATATGAAATTGTAGATGTTTTTGAAGCATCCAAAAGGAGAAGAACCCAATTTTCAAAATCTAAAATACCCCCACTTTATAAGATAGAACACATTGAGCCTAGTATACCAAAATTTAGAGATTTTAACTATTAGAACATGAAGATCCAGTCAAACCATTTGTGTGTTCCAACTCCACTCATGCTTTAGTCTCCTTAAAGTCGAAGAGGAAGAACATGGAAATTAAGAGGATGAGGGAAGAACTCAGAGAATACATTGTCTTGGGTTAAAGAAGTAGTGTAAGAAGTTACAGAAGGTCAATGAAAAATTGTCATCCAAGGAAAAAAAGTTATGCAAACTTTCCAAGAGAACATAACACTAGAACATGAACTTGAAGCATGAAAGAAGAAGCATGATCCAATTGTAATATATTTAAATGTTGTCAGGTATTGTTGAGATAGTTGGGTGGTATAATGTTTTCAAATTTTGCAAGGTATCAATTGCCTACTTTGTTGCACGAGGACATGGATAAACTTAGGCATGGGGGAGATGTTGGGCTGCCATTTTGGTATTCTTTTCATTGCCATTGTGTCCCATTTTGACCGTTTTTTTCCATCCCTTTGACCTCATTATTGTTCCTTTTACCATATACCCTCGTAGTTATCAAGATAAGTGCCATTGCAAGATTATAAGATGTTTAGTTGTTAATTTCATTAATTTCCTTTATTTTTGATGAATTAAAAGGAATTAGACTTGGTCTCGCCAATTATGGTTTATGCAGTCCAAATCCTGTAGCACAAATCTACTACCGGAATTCCGGTAGCGGCCTGTTTCTAGAAGCAATTTTTCTAGGGAATTTACAGACAGATGAAGATGAATTTGGAAAATCCAAGACATGGGTTTCGTGTAGAGCATGATACTTTGAGTAAATTGTGGGAACATTTCTTAGAAAATGTATGACTGAGGAAATATGGGCAGATCTTCAAGACAGATTTTCTTAGAAATCCTATAGTGCCCTAAATTCCTGTAGTACCTCAATGTTCATGATGGTTGTACCTCTTGTGGACAAATTTGGGAATATGGGCTTTGTCAAGGATCATGTTGTTATGGTTTTATGTTATTCAAACAAATCCAACAACCATTAGTTAACCTCCTTTTCCTTAATCAAGTTGTGTTGGTTGTAGATCCATGCATTTGGGATTTGATCTCCTTTTGTTGTAACCGTCCCTTCTATGAGATGTAAGCTATATGTATAAATGTAAGGGAGATATTAGAGCAAGGAATATAGTTGTAGATAGAATATATGAAGGAAAAGGGATGAGATTCTCTTCAGACACTATACCCTAGTTTTTATAATGAAATACAAGACAATTCTATGTGCGTCCAGCTCCTGAATTTATGAGTTCGTAGGTACTTAGTGGGTGTACTTTTGAGTGAAGGTGGGGGGGGGGGCTTCATATCAGAAGTAGCACCCTAGGTTAGTTTTACTTTTTCATTAGAATAGTGTGAATTTATTTTCTTGCATAATATTTGCATCTTGTAGTTTTTATTAGTTTAATTCTTGTAGCATGCATGACATGATTTGGTAGCGAATGTTGGTTGATTGATGTTGCGGTTTTATTTATGTTGTGTGGCTTGATACAAATTCTTTTTGGAATAGGATCCTCATGCTTATTTGTCTGTCAATTTGAATAGTGATTCTCTAAACAAGGAGTTGTTAGAGCTGCAATCTATGCACACACTTGTCACTAATTCTTCATTGGTTGGCAACTTCCCATGATAAGAACCTTCACTACATTAATAAGTTTATTATTTTGATTGTTTATGTTAATTTGATTGCAATTTGATTCAATGATGTGTGAGTTTATTTAATTTAAGTGCAATTTCAAGTGATGTTGTGTACATTGAAGAATTAGTTTCTTGTAGATTCAAGATCAACATGCTTCGTTATCAGTCTATTGGTTATGAACAAGACCGAAGTACCCTCTAAAAAACAAATTGTTAAGAGTTACATTACTACACATACCTTTCATTTAATTCCTCACGGATTAACTGCTCAAGCAAAAGAATATTGTCTACATGTAATTAGTTATGTGAGTGTTTAATTTACTTTCTGCAATGTGGTGTGACCATTTAAAAATATTTTTGAAATACTTTAAGACTTAGCTCTGCATATACTTTTCCTATCACTTCATAAGTTTACAAACTCAGATTTATGATAAAATGTAACGAAATTATTATCATATAATTTGACTGACACAATGAATATTGAAAGAAGTAAATCCTCTTATATGTTCTCTATATCCTTTTCAGTAAGAATTTTGTCAAGTGTGCTAATGATGATTTGTTGTTAAGAGTTAATATTTTAGTTCACAAGTAAGAATTATACCTCAATATTCAGAAGTAGTGTATAGGTATATTACATGAACACTTAGGTGGAGACTTCTTTGTAGCATTGAAACACAAATTTAAAGGAATGCCAAAGATAGAAAAGAGAGAGATTGTTCAAGTAGGAATATGAGGCATCTAACGAGACCAAGTAAACATTAGTAGTCTCAATCAAACCCATAGATGTAATATATAGAAATATCTTTCTTCTTATTTTTCACATATTCACTCACCCACAAACTTGTTTAATTATACTTGACAATTTGCTAGATCTCCATGAAATTTGGTTTGCTAGGTCAAAGATGATTATGCACGATGGTCCCAATTTGTATATTATTCCATAAAATATGCTCAAGAAATTAGAAAATTATCTCCTTAGGAGGTCCTTCTGACTTGATTAAGACCAATTAAGTGGATTAGTTGACTAAGAAAATTATTGATTAATATCTACCTAACTCCGTTGACTACTCCAAAATACTCTAGTCGTCCCATGAACTAAGGCTGATTACTTTCTCAAATAGCTCCAAAATTTGGGTTGACATATTCCCCAATATCATAATATTCTAGCACAACTCCTCCAACACAATAAGAGGATCATAATTTTTCATTATATCAACACCACCCCTTCATGACAACTTCCTAATCATGGAATCCAAGGATCAACCAAAGTTTCACAAACTTAGCTTCAGTCATTGACATAGTAAATATATTTGCAATTTAATCAAGTGTACTACAATAAATAAGAGATATCACATTCTCCTATAAAAATCATCTAGCATAATGTGCATGAAGTTTCACACGATTCATCTTACTACCTATGAAAAGATTATTATATATCTGAAACACACTTTGATTATCATGATCTATATTATAATCAATTATCTGTAAGGAAATACAATCTCGGGGATCAGATTGTGAATCCACATAATTTGTGTCATTGCATTAAATACACCTCTATATTTATCCTCTATGTTCTACATTGGAATATCATGTTACTCCTTACACAACCACACAATTGGTCCTAACCCAAAGCTAACTACATAACCAAAGGTCAACTTGTAGTTGTTTATATCACTAGCCCTAATTTGAGCCAATATACTTGATCAAGATTAAAGATTTGTTGGTGCAATATTTAATGCCCAAATGATATGTTCCCTTCAAATAATCAACAATCCTATTGAATTCTGTCAAATGGATTTCCTTAGGATCATGCATGAACTTAGAAACCAAGCTAACAACAAATGAAATATCAGGTCAACTACGAGTCAAACAAATCAAACTCCCAACAAGTTTCATGTATAAAGTACCATCAAGTTTTATAGAATTACACTCCTTAGTCACTTTAATGCCTAACTGAAACAATGTTTTACAAGGTTTACCGTTGTCTATCTTGAATATTTTCAACAAATCAAGTTCATATTTGGGTTTAGAAATTAAGATACCATCATCCACTTGTAAGACTTGGGTCCCTAAAAACAAATGCAATAACCCTAAGTCATTCATTTCAAATGTATCCTTCAATTTATACTTTAAATGAAAGAAAAAACTTTAAATCAAAAACAAAATCCCAACAACTACCAATAATAATCAAATATGCCACATAAAGGACCATATTTTAATACCATACATGAGGTTTTTTTTCAAACCATATAAATATTTCTTCAATCAATAGATCATCATCCCATCCTACACTAAACCAAGTGTTTTCTCCATTTAAACATATTCATAGATATCCATGCAATAAAGCACTTTTTACATCCCTCTAATGTACTTCCCAACCAAAACTAGTTGTATGTGATAGTACAATATGGATATAATTCAACTTTTCTAATGTGTAAAAGGTATCTATGTACTCGATTCATTCCCACTAAGAAAAACCTTTCTTCACAAGTTGAGCCTTATGTTTTTGGACAACTCCATCCAATGCAAACTTGGTCTTACAAACCCACTTACATTTTAAAATGTTTTTATCTTTAGGACATGAATCTAATTTGCATGTATCATTCTTCATCAAGTTATATTATTGAGTGGTGGTTTCCCATTTTGTTCAATTATGTGTATTTTCATATGGGTCATGATCACATGTCTAATACACATGCATCATGAGTACAACATTAAATCGTTGTTTATGACTTCAAGTTCTCCTCAAATCAATTATTTTACCAACATCAACAGTATTGGTTACCCATTTAGGACAACATTTATCCTTTGCAATCGTTGTCCTTGCAACACACTATGGATAAGTAGATTTAGCAATATTGTTAGTCAATGATAGATTTCCATTCGATTCAAGTTTATATATTAGACTTGAATATAGTGTTGAATATGTAAAGTATTATAAGTTACAATTCTTGACTAAAATATGACCAGAGGCATCACCGAGTTCAAGGAGACTTGCTCATGAATTTTTTTTAATGAATACAATATCTTGTTGATATACTAGTTCATGCTTGACTGAATTATACAACCAATAATACTTTGAATATTTAGAATATCCAACCATAATGAAAGCATGACTCTTTAAGTCTAGTTTCGATTGCTTGTCAACGAGTATATGTGCTCATGCAAGACTACCAAAGGTCCTCAAATGTCTAATGGAAATTTTCTTGCCACCCCATTTTTAAAAAAGGGTCACATCCTACAGTTCTCTAGTCAAAACTTTGTTTAGAATATAGTTTGAGTAGGCTACTACTTTTTCCCAAAAGATATATGACATACCTTTTTCTTGAAGAAAACATCTATCCATCTTAATTAAATTTATGTGTTTTCTTTCTGCAACTACATTTTGTTGAGGAGTATATGGTACAAATCTCTACCATGAAATACCATTATGAGGCAAGTAACCTCCAAAGGCACCACTCACATATTCTCTTCTATTATCATACATAAAAAAATTGTATAGGTCTTCCTCAATGTGTTAAATTAGCTAATTCCATAAATTCTTTAGATTTCTCAAACAATATTATTTTTCTCCTTAAGCAATGTATCCAAGTATATCTATAGATATCATTAATAAATATCAAAACCAACCTTGCACCATCTAGGAATGGATTATTCATTGTACAAAGGTCATTGTGTACAATCTCCAATTGATATTTAACCCTTCATAACTTTCCTTTTTCAATTTTTTCTCGATGATGATTTCCAAGCATACAACCCTTACACACTCCTTCACGAGGTGTAATCCTAGGTAGGCCATGGACCATATATAGGCAAACCATTAGTTTCATATTTATGTAGTTTATATGCCCTAATATTTCATGCCAAACACTACTTTTGTCATCATCGTTAGTCACCAATGAAAATGGTCCAATAATATACACCTCTATATCTTTGAATTCATAGAATTTGTATAGTCTATCTTTAAGATCAATGTTTTTTTAGCAATGACATCAAATTTATTGTTTGTGTCCTTCACAACAAACCTATTAGGCCAAAATTCTATCTTCTTGCATGTTTATATGATTTGTCGTACCAATAGAATATTAGCATTGAGTCAAGGTACATGATACACATCAATGATTACACCATTATTGCAATTGATTTCACCACGTCCTTTAAATTTAGTGTGTAGTCATATGTAACAAATATATTCTCTTCCTTGGCTTTAATCAAGGAGTTAAAGAAAGAAGCATCATTATCCATGTGTTGTGAACAACCAGAGTCCACTATACTCCTTATAAGAAGTACAAGCACAAATTGCATGAGAAGAACAAATATAAATGGTTTGATTACCAATACCTCCACCTTCTTGAGGTCAACATTCACTTGAAATATTTTAATCTTCTCTTCTAGGTCATTCATCTTCTTCTAGCAACCCCTTTAAAAATTCCCCAGTCTTCTAGACTAATGACATGTTTCCTTGTTCTTCACCTTTTTGGATTTCAATTGATCATCACCATATTGCTTCTTCCAATATTCATGACTGTTATGGGATTAATCGGTAAATGAAGACATAAACATATCTCCCTAAATCCACCTGAATCTAGAATAAAACATAACAAAATATGATGCTTTCCCTAAGCTCTAACTATTGAGTTTACTAGTTAACAAGAGATAGGCAACATACCGTTTAAATGTCACTTCCTCTTGCCATTGTCATCCTAGCTCCACTCCAGTGCTCCTGTGATACTAAATCTGCAAGGGAACACAAGCCAACCAAAGTGGAAGCAATCCAATATACTCAACAGGAACTTATGCATGTGATCAAGGAATCATACAATAAAACAAGACAAGTTGTATGGGAAAGAAACATATCACTATATTATATTAAAGTGAAAGTGGATATTACAACCAAATCCTTGACGTCACAAAGTCCCCTTTCGATGACCCTTTTCTCCAACACACACACTTGCTCCAATCTTGAATGAAGAAGATCCACAATGACTTGATGAACTGAAATGAAGCTCTCAAGTATGAGTTGAAGTAGACTTCCTCATCCAATCCTTAGCCTATTCTATCTTAACCTTTCTTTGCTTTGCTTAACCTTTTCCATTAGAGATCCCTCTTTATATAGGGGAAAGAGAGATGGTTTGAAGAGATTAGGATGATCCCACCAAATCAGAGAAGCAAGTAAGATCCAAACCATTCGGACGCCACCTCATCTTCTAGAACATCCCCTTCTAGAACTTTCGTGAAGTTTGACTTTTTCTTGGATTTTGACATCTTCGCACCCTGGCTATAGAGGATCCTGCAGAGACGTCACAGTCCAACTCTAGAGCAGGGAGCGATGATCAAGCATCATTGAAACCTATTCCTTTTGCAGTCTGCAATGGCCTTCTTTAATAGGGTTTTTGAGATGAGAAAGCAAGTCACTTTCCTCATGGAAAAAGACTCTTTTTGGGAACATGAACATATGTTTGTCAATGGATCACTGTGGTGACCAAAATAATGTGTAACAAAATGCCCCCCAAAGTATGAGGCTGGAACTCATGACAACCAAAATACTTTGTAGAATGTGTGTGTCGGAAACAAGGAGCACATCGATCGGGAACCTGCAAACAATCAAGCATCATCATAATGATATACCATTTTATGAGGTAGGCATTTGCATACTCATATTACAAAATGTCAAGTGAGTCATGGCCTCTAAATATACACTATGAATCCATGTCATTATGAATCGACATAGCCACCTAGAATACATTGTGGATCTATGCTCTAAATAATTCAAATTTAGACATAGCCACAAGACATACAAAGTGCATCTATGTGTCAATACAAATCATGAATACTTCGTCGCAACCTCGACCGAAATGGTATGATCGAGGGTCTTCATTTCCTTTGTCCTTAAGTATGAAATTAACCATGCGATTACAGTTGTTGAAGTCGAACATGGTAGAAACCACTTGATTACTGGTCATTAATGAAAATCATTAACATGCGCGAGGGAAATCACCATTGATGTTAATAACTCCCAAGGTACCCCAGTACAATCCAACAAATGTGAATAAATGAGTTGAAGTTGAACACTCGATGGAATATTCCAATCAAGGGTCAATGATGTGAACCCATTGTTGAAAGCAAAGAAACCTACCACTGAGGCATGCAGGCTCTAAGGTACTGAATGACTTCTAAGTATGGTTCCCGGATAATGAGTTGAAGTCGACAAGAAAAGACTCATCACATGAGGGCCTTAAAGTATCCCCCATCAATGACATGAAATAAGTAACAAATTTTAAGTAGATAAGAGTATTAGGCTATTCGTAACTGACACCAAGAAGGACGACATGGTAGAAAATTTATAACTGCAGAAGGCCGACTCAATAGAAGGCTTGTTTAGGTTGGACTTATCTTGAGCATATGAAATACACGACAATGGTCTTGGTTGCATTAGATCAAGGAGGACCCAACATATGGACATGCATATGGTCAAACGAGAGAAAAATGGATTTCCCAACCCGGATACAATGATCAAGGGGGGTGTCATGTTCAAGAATGACTATTACTGCCACTAACATGGATACAGAGACACATTTCTTTCCCAATTCCCCCCCACCATTTCTGGCGAGTACCTCTTTATTTTTACTCAAGCTTGAGGAGGATAAAATATGCTTGTTGATGTATGCTCATCCTTTGGATGAGTCCCTCAGAGTATATTTAACAAACCCTAAGAAGGAGTGGTTCGGTCCCATATGGGTCTTTCGATGTTTGTTTAATGAGTCCAAAGAGAGAAAACTCGGGGGTTTTTCATGTTTAGAGAGTCTGGAAAACACTTAAAAAGAACTCCATAAGTTCTTTTTTCATAAATTAATCTAATGAGACCGAAAAAGTGATAACCTACCACTCATCAAATGTTTTCTTCAAATACTTTTACGAGCGTGAAAAGAACAAGGTCGCTCGACAATCTTTTCATTTTTATGGAGTGTGAAAAGAGCTTAAAGGATACTCCATAGGTTTCATTTTTCGTGTTACCATTACGAGTCTGAAAAAGTGATAAAATCATACTCGGTTACATTCTCATTGATTTACGAGCACGAGAAAGAACAAAAACTAAGCACGGAGTTTTTCCTGAAAAACCCTAAAAGAATCTGTACATGCGACAAATGTATAAAAACAAGCCAAAAAGTGTATCCTTGTTCAATGTTTCACTCCTATAATTTTCATCTGCAAAAAATCAACACTTGAAAAGTCGTTAGGACTTTAGGGTTTAGGTAAAATATATAAAATAATATAAAATACAAATGAAAGAGTGAAAAAGTCAATAAAAATGGGTAAAAAATTCATTGCACTATTCCATTTGTCATTTCACCCAAACTTTGCTCTAAAACCCCCTATTTACCTCGATTTTCCTCTGCGGATTGTGGAGGGTACAACTGATCATTTGACGAACGGTCTCCACAGAACAAGTAATTTTCATCTCTTTCAACTTTCCGTGGATCAAAATTTGTTTTTCATTGGTTAAAAATAAACTTTTGAGTTAAGTTTTTTAGGGAACCTATGCACGGAGGTCATCCCAGGTGCCCTATATCGGGACCTACGATGATCTAAGATCGTCGCAAGAGGCCCTATAGCCATCCTGTGATGACTCTACACTGTACGAATGCCTAGGCCTGCGACGTGCATAATTCAAATTTTTTTTAAGATGTATTTGCCAATAAAAAGCCTCTAGAGAAGAAGATAAAGATGCTAATCTCTCTTTAATGTTCCATTGCAGGTTTTCCATGGTAAAAATGTTGGAATGGTGAGAGAGAGAGCACGAGGAGGAAGACTACTTTTTCGGGAATGACCCGAGAGTGATAATGGCCCTCCAACAATGTGGATTGTTAAAAAAATTCAAACTCCAGGGTATGAGGGCCCAACTGAGATTACTCGAGTACCTAGTTAATATGTGGGATGTGAACGAGCAGGTGTTTTATATGGGTGCTCACATTCTTATGATAGATATCAAGGATATGTACTTCTTAACCGGGCTATCTCATCATGGGTCCCAAGTAACACTTACAGGTAGCAGGGGAGGCGATGAGCCTATGAACCACTATATCAGTGCACATTGTGTGTCAGGTACTCAAAAGCATAGCGGTAAAGTCACTATAAGAGATGTCTGAGACTTGCCTCTATGGACCATCCTTTGTACCATCACATGCATGGAAGGGAGTGCAGCTCCCCATATGGCTCTTCAGAGTTATTTTCAGTATGCACTGGAATGTATGGAGCCCCGAGTTTTCAACTGGTGTGAAGGGGTTCTCAAGAGTATGAAAAAACAACTGACCAAGTGCAGGAGTGGTGAGCTTAAAGAGTTTGGATACGGTTCTATTTTGGTATCCTTCTTCCTAGAGAGGGTCTCAGTTTTGTGCTTACAGGTAGAGTGGGGTATACCTGCCCCATGGGATTTGAGAATGAAGAGGTGGGTCGACCTCATGGCACGGCATGCAGCCGATCCCATCGTTAGATATAATGATGTCTTCTTCGACTGGTTGAGGGCTCAGATGCTCATGGTCGACGATTATGCATATGTCGGGCTGGACTTCTGAGGAGATCTAGACTTAGCTCTTCCTGAGGGTTTCTAATGGGGGGACATAGGTAAGAAGGACATTTTGTTTATATGATTTTTTTGTGATTTTCAATGATATAAAATGGTTTTTATGTTGTTTATCTGATGACTAATCAAACTCTCTTTGATGATGCAGATGTGGGACCTTACCATCCTCCAGGTTCATCCCCTATTCAGAGGCGAGGGGAGAGAGGAGTCGTAGCAAGAGTAGTTGCTACCGACTACGAGACCATAAAACAAAACCTGGAGGGGCTCACGATGAACATTCCAGATGCCTCTATTGATGATGTCCCGTGGCATTACCAACGCCACACAGTGGGCGTGTCTACATCCATCGGTGGACTGCTCCATAGAGTAGCACGAGCAGTCGCATGTTATAGCAAGCAACATCCTTGATGCTCTATTGTATATGAAGCCATGTGCTTCACATTTTTTATATTTTGGTCTTCGGACAAAAACACTTTTTGTAAAAACTTTTATCGTTATATATATATATATATATATATATATATATATATATATATATATATATATATATATATATATATATATATATGAGGCTTCTACTAGCTTACTTGTTGTATATACAAAGTGTGATTGGATTTTATAAATGTCTCAAATGTATGTCCAACACATAATTATCCAATGCATCTATTAATGTACTTAGACATCTAGGAATGTGTTGATATTCAATGTAATCCAAATGACGTTCCAAGAGGCGAATTCATAAATGTACCCTTAACAACATAGGAGTTTGGATCAAATACACATTACTCAACTGTAGGACTATTAACTGTGAATCCAGTCATACAACAAGATGAAAGATTCCAAGTGAAACAACATCGGTCAATAATTCGATGACAACATTGTATTCTGAAATATTGTTAGTTGCACGACCAAGGCAAACACCATGTAGACTAATCAATTCATCTATAGGTGCATAGATTGCCCAAGAAACAGATGCTAAGTTTTGAGTACTGTGACTAGCGCCATTGGCGAAGCCAATGTAGGGTAGCAAAGAAACCGACACCTGGAAACCAAGCACAACACAAGGTAAGCAACTAAAGGTTGAAACTAAACAACGACAAAGAACACAAGAGTATTATACACTAAAATACAAGCATTCATGCAAAAATGACTTAAGCATAGTACTTATTTAAGTAAAGCCCATTTCTGGGTTCACTTAAAGGGATTCCATCAAAACCAACCAACTCATAAGCTTCCCTATCCAATACTCATTTGACAATATAAGGACCCCACCACATGGACTTGAATTTATCGACCCTAAGCAGATCACAATCTTGCTCGTAAAGGAGAACTAGATCACCTTCGGAAAAAAATGTGTGGCTTGACATGTTTGTCATATTGGGCTTTAACATGTTTCTTTTGAGTTTCAATAACTGAGGTGGCATCGCGATGGGTTGTGTCTAGTTGCATCAAATACAAAAGACGTTCCTCTTCATCAGAGGTGTTCGGGAGAAGTTCAACAGCTAGTTTCAAAGACGGTATTTCACATTCAATTGGAAAGATGGCTTCGATACCATAAACTAACTGGAAAGGTTTAAATTTCGTGGCAAACTTAACAGATGTCTGATAGGCGCAAAATGTTGAGAACAACATTGTGTGACAATTTGTCTTATGAATTCCTATCATTCATCGAAGCATGGTAGTGAGAACCTTGTTGATCGCTTCAACATGGCCATTGGCTTGTGGATAATAGGGGGTTGATTTTTTATGGAGAAGACCCAAATTCTCAATAAGTTCAGACATCATAAAATTTTGAAAATGACTATCGTGATCAATAACGATGGCTTGAGGGACACCAAATCTAGTAATGATGTGATTGAATATGAAAAATGTTGCAGTTTTCCCGGTGTTATCAAATGTAGGCATCGCCTCGGCCCATTTAGGGAAATAATCCACAGCTACAATGATGTATCCATGCCCCCCGACCGAGTGAGGGTTACATGTTATGAAGTCAATGCCCCATTTGGTGAATGGACCAACGGAAACTATAGGATGTAAGGGACATATGAACGCCACATGTTCCAGAGTGACATTCATTCAAATATTTCTCAGCTTCATTGTAAGTGAGACAGCATCGAAAAATGGAATCAACACTGCGGCGGTAAAGAGTATCACCAAGAATGATGTATTGGCGGGCTTGATATTGTATACGAAAATGATTTGTACTAGATATATCAGGCTGAAAAGTTTGAGTCTGGAGATAGATAACAATATCTATGTACCATACGTCATCAAAACTGATCAGAAAAGGGGATTCATTAGGAAAGGAATCCTCTTCCACATTTTTTGTCTCAGTAGAGGGAAGGTCACATATCAGTTTGGCAAAAACCAAAGATTTCTTTGACTTAGCACGTCCAAAATCCAAGTCAAACTCCTAGAGAATCACTATCCATTTGGAGTACTTGCCCCCTAGCAATTGTCGAGTAAGGATATATTTCAATGGGTTGCAATCGGAAATAACAGTGGTTCTACATAATAAGATATAATGGAGAAAACGTTGGGAAACTTGAAAATTTGCCAAGGCCAATGTCTCCACATGTAAGTATTTGGTTTCAGTAGTCTTAAGACTTTGAATCAAATAGTATATCACATGTTCGTCATTTGAATCATCCTCTTGGACTAGGACCATAGCAATGGTAGAGTCTGAAGAAGCTAAATAGAGGAAGTAATCTCGGCTATAGTCAAGGGGAAACATTAATGGTGTACGGGTTAAGGAAAGTTTCAAAGCTTCAAAGGCTTTGTTTGTCGTATCATCCCATACAAACTCGTAACCTTTCTTGAGTAGCCAAGTGAATCCTTTCGTCAATTCAGCGTAATTGGGGATGAAATGACGCAAAAAGTTTGCCTTCCCTTGCAAACTTTGGAGCTAGTGTAGTGTGGAAGGAGGAGGTAGATTAAGAATAGCCTCAACTATCAAGTGGTCTATTCAAATCCTATGGATCGACACGATAAAACCAAGAAGTCGGTCAGACTCCACACAAAAAACACATTTGTGTGGGTTCGAGCATATGCGATAATAACGACAGCATACACAAATGGCCCTTAAATGTGTCGGGTGATATTGGTGATGCATGGAATGTGTCAGGGGGTTGTCAAGATAGGGTTGCACAATGTGCTTAATATCAAGGAAATCGTAATATATAGCACGCTAAAGGTCGCACCAACGTTCTTGAGGCCAAAGGGTAATTTTCGGTAGGCAAAGGTTCCCCAAGGGAAAATAAAAGAAGTCTTGTGTTGATTCACTAGTAAAATATTAATTTGATTATAACCAGAGAAATTGTGAATCAAGGAGGAGATTTCACTCCCAGCACAGTCGTCAACGATCTAGTCGATGAAAGGGGTAGGATAATTGTCCTTAGGACAAGATTTATTGATATCCCTATAATATACACAAACACGGATCGCACCTTATTTCTTATTCACCGGAACAAGATTGGATACCCAATCAGTCAAAGCCAGAGGATAAACAACGTCAACTTTAAGAAGTTTTTCAACTTCAAGCTTGATAGAAACGACTTTACGTGGATGGACTGGGAGAAGTCTCTATTGAACAGGTTTAGCATCCGGATATGTCTTAATCTCATGCACAATGATATCAAGATCAATACCTGGCATTTCTTCATAACTCCAGGAAAAAACGTCATGGAATTCCTGAAAAAGGGATTTATAGGTGAAAACCTCGTCACTAGAACATGAGACAACGATATGGACATTTTCCATGACTCTAGGTTTAACCGATATGTCAAGAGGGACAGTAGGTGAAATGTTACTCAGGTTCCCTTCATACAAGACATCGTGTGTTGACTCAGGAACTGAATAAATAACAACAATGATCGACGAAGTCGAAATCTGTTGGTAGCTCTCTATGGTATCACGTTCTAGGAAAATAATGGAATGATGATGTCCATCGTCCCATGGAGTATCTTCTGTAGACATGACTGACATGATCATCTCATCAGTAAGAAAGATCACATGNATCGACGAAGTCGAAATCTGTTGGTAGCTCTCTATGGTATCACGTTCTAGGAAAATAATGGAATGATGATGTCCATCGTCCCATGGAGTATCTTCTGTAGACATGACTGACATGATCATCTCATCAGTAAGAAAGATCACATGGAACATGTTAGCAATCAAAATGCAATGGTATCTTTAAGAGTGTTTTCATCACTCTCGACTTGATTTATTGTTTTCTCAAGCCTTTTGGCCAGTGTCCTAAACCTTCAGATTATTCATCAAGCTCTTGTTGATCACTTTTGCCCAGAAATTCTTTGGCTTTGTCCTCTTGATATGCAAATAATTGGTTAGAAATATTTTATTGAAGTTTGTCATATCTTTATGATAGGTTTGTCATAAAAACACTTTTACTATAAAAACCAATGTTTTTATTAAATATATATATAAATAATGTTTTTCTAAACTATTTTATAGTTTATGAATTATATTATTATATATTTATTTCAAAAAAAAGTGTGTGCTCAAATGATCTTAAGCTATCCTAGCCAACTCACAAGTCATACACAAACCAACTTATATGTCAAAGAAAAAGTGTTGTTTACTTAACCCTAAGCCTTATCCATTGTCTCAAGCTACGAGCTAAAGACTAGTCGACACTCAAGTTAAGCCACGGATCAAGTGATGAATTAAGTCACCAATCATCACATTAAAAACTAAGCCACAAGTTAACGCACAGGCTTTATACGCATACAAAGGTGCCACGAGAAAAAGGGATGGGTGTTGGAAATAGCATGCAATCAAGTAAGATAAGGACAGGTGTAGCGTTGATTTCTCTGAGTGAAAAATAAACATTTGCCAAACGCCTGATTTGTAGGTAGAGGATTTGTGCGCAGATGTTCTTGAGTAAGTATAGTTGGATGTTTGATTATTTGACAGGTTGAAGATATCAAGTCATGATGCAAATCCATGAGGAAAGATCAAAAAAAGATATCATTGTTTCTTGAACATCAAAAAGGGCCAATGCGATTGCTACAATGATCATGCCCCGCCTATGCATGAATCATTTGGAAAATATGAGTTTGCAGATGATGGTAAACTACAGGAATGAAGAGAACAAGAATTATAATGGCACTTGAAGGCTAGAACTTATGCAATAAAATCGGTGAAGAAGTATCGGGAATGGGCAGTCCTCGATATGCAGATCGCTCCAACTCTAAAATTCTAGCATCAAGAAGGTGCAGAGTCAATAATAGAGTCAAAAGGGTTTTGGGAGTATCAGTTTCTGGTATTGAAACAATTTTGAAGACTTATGCTTTTAGTAGCTTAGACAGATTCCAAAAGGCACTGTTAGCTGCTGAAAGCAGAGCTTTCGACAGCTAATCCCACTCTGTTTCAGACACATAAGCTATCGAAAGCGCAGAACTAGGCAGAGTGCTAGTATTTTTTCTCAGATCGAATCTTTTTTAGACCAAATCTGTCAAGGCGAGTTCCAAATGATTATCAACACTAAAATGGATAAAGATTACTTTCTTCTTCAAAGATTTGAGGAAAATACAAAAGATATTAGGCTCAAAAGGGATTTTATTTGTGGTTGACGATATGCCCGGGTGTCAGAAGAAGATTTTGATTAGCCTTATCATATCCCTGAAGACTGCAAGGAAGAATAGTTGTCAAATAAAGGATTCAAAGTGTTTTATCATTTATTGAAGACTGTTAAGGAGGTGCTGCATTTTTTGCGAACGCTACCTAATTTCTCTACCTAATATCTAGCAGGGGTGAAATTTAAACACAAGCGCTACCTAATATTTCATAGAGGACAAAGTTTTCACAGAGAATAAGAAGGTTGGGTGCTACCTTTTCTACTTGTCTAGTTTTGAAGTACGCTACCCATACTGCTACCCAAAGAAACTACCAACAGACACCAGGGATGCAGGAAGATCAAGCTAACAACTTTTTTGATAGCTGATGATGGAGAATATTGCAGAAGCAACATTTGGCATCATGAGGACAACCACATGATCTTGAAAAACACATGGAAAACAAGGAGCTTCACAACAAAAGGGAATCGAGTCAGTTTGAAGATTGGTTGGATTAGTCACCAACATTTTTCTATTTTATAGCATAGGTTGTTAACCAAGTTGTTAAGATGAAATAAATTCTGAGAGATTTTCAAGGGAAGGAGGCCAGCTCGTACCTCCAGCTGTTGCTTCCGTTTTTGTTATAAATAGATAGATGAAATGCTTTAAGGGGTTCGAATGGTTGAGCTGAGGCTCCCATATTGTAATTTTGTTTGACTGGGTAAACTGTTCTCTGGTTATGTACTGGACCTGAGAATTTTTTATTAGTAGAAGTCAGTTTTTCTTTACATCATCTTGTTACCTCTTATGTTGAAGTATTCATGATTAGAGGATCCACATGAGTTTGTCATGGTTGTGTTATAATGAATGTTTTATTATAACTTTGATGTGATGTTCTTTAGTTTTCTTTAAACTTTGAATTCAAGAGGATCTTGTGTTTGAGTTTTTCTTCCTTGGGCTACTTGAAAACCTGATGTTAACAGCAAACCTTTACACCTCCATCACTAAGTCTTCCTCCTATTCACTTTTACTCCTATTCACTAACTGAAGCTAATCAAGACCTCATTTGTTTGTGCATGATTAGCCCAGATTTCTAAGTTAAAGTCTTATTATTTTGAGTCTTGTCCATTTGACCTTTTAAAAAACTCATTTACATTTACAAAAATTTTGATGTTACCAAGCTCACCTGATTACATTCTAGGCTGACTTTTGGAGTGATAACATAAATGGCGTCATTGCCAGGGACAGATTTGAGAAGATTGAAGAGTTCCCTGGTAAAAACAACATAGATACAGCTCTTGATGGTAGACAAGAGAGGGATACAGAAAATTGATTGTAATCATCTACCTGGCGACTCCATGAAGACGAACCTGTTGGAATACTCCACTGTGGGAACAAGCTTGGATAGAAATGGAAGGCAGAGGCAAGTTCAGGTATCAAGTTTTGAATTTATTTCTGGAACTTATGCTCTTTATCCTTCATTCTTTCTTGAATTTCCCTTTACACATTAGGAGAATCATAATCTGCTTTTTATACTCTAAAGACCACCGACCTGCTTTTGCATATTCCTTTTTCAAACAAGTAGATTTACCCCCTTCCCATGTCATTGATGTTAAGGATATCCATCCACTTCAAACACCTGAAGAAGATGAGGTTCATAAACACTTTTTTAATTATCCTAAACCTTACGATTTCTCCCTTCTCCAGATTTCAAAGTTGATTTATTACCTTCTACCTTTCCCTCTATTATTAATAACCAACCTGTTGAAATTCAGCATGCACCAAATGATTTTTGTCCTTTTGCAAATAACAAAACTAATTCAGTTCAGGCTGCCAACTCCTCTGACCTTTACCAACAACCTTCTAGTGTTTAGCAGCCCACTGACTTCCAGTTTAAGGTTAGGGGAAAGATGTTTGGACCTCTAAAGCTGCCATCCTTTCTTCATCCTTACCCTCCCTGATTTGTAGACTACCTACCAACTTTTTCTGGAAAAGATAACACTACAGGAGAAGAGCATTTGTCAGCCTTTCAAGACTTCATCGATAATCTATAAATCTTGTATGAAGATATTATCATGAGGCTTTTCTCTAAATATTTGATTGGAGATGTTGCCTTGAGGTTCAAGAATATGGAAGTTTCTTCCATTGTTTGATGGGATGAACTATATGACACCTTTTTAAAATATTGGGGAGAGAGAAAGTCATTTGATCGGTACCTAAATGAGTTCATTACTTTGAGAAGGGGAAAAAACGAAGTTCCGTATGTTTTTAATCGAAGGTTTTACATCTTGTATTGCAACATGCCCCTGGAAATTAAACCTTCTGAGACTGCTGCCATGGTGTATTACATAATGTCTCAATATTCTAACCTTGTTTTGTATCTTAGGGAAAGAAAATCGACATCTTTATCACAGTTATTCATGGATGCTAAGGAAGTGGAGGAGAACCTTCGAGCTTGTGGCAGGATTCAAAGTTAGTGTCATGTCAAATCTGAACATGAGGCAGATTTTATTTGTTGTCCCTATGAAGAAAACATAGTGGATGATTTGGTCCTCGAAGCAGGTATCTTTGACAGCCTTACCTCTGAGGAAGTCATTGTCTCAAACATTGACCAAGAGTAGCTTTTTGTTGACAAACACTTTGGTAATGAATACTTTGTTGTTAGAAAGAATCATGAAACAAGACATTCTGAATGTCAAGAGTCAGAGGTTTGTTATGGACAACCTATTTTTGATGGAAATACCAATGATGGTGATGAACATAATTTTTCTATGATTTGTTTGGAACCGCTTAGCACTATTCTGGTATATGATAATTATGCTCCTAATCATTGTAAATTCTATGGAGGTGTTGAAATGGATTTTCATATAAATCTAGTCTCTTATCCATCGCCAACAAATGAACAACCCTGTCTTAATAAAAAACCATGTGTATGAGCAACAAACTATCCCCATGGTATATGTAGAGATGATCATCAATCAACCAACAGGTGGTTTTGAAGTTACGAAGCATCTATTCAACCCACAGATTCTTGTGTTTGTCATTCAAACAAGTGTTCCTATAGAAGACATAAAACAATCTGTCAACAACTTTGAAACAATGAAGTTAACATTTCATAAATTAATCAGGCATTGATTTCAGTTTCATGACCCTGTCAATGAGTACCTAGAGTTACACTTTTCAAATTCTTTGGAGCATGTAGAATTGATATTTTTATCAGCATGTCTGGGTGAGTGTGGTTTCTTGGATGAATTTTTATCATTGTTGTTACATTTCACACATCAGTTGTTGATTAGTGACAGAGACAAGGTTTCTTCAATTTTAAAATTGCTTGAATGGTTTTTATGGAAGGAAACATTTACCTAACCAATTGCAGAGCTGGTGAGAGTAGAGTAGGGTAGGAAATAAGTTCGTTGCCTGAGCATTTCTCTTCTTCTAGTTTGCAGCAGAAATATCAGTCAACTTGTGTGAAAAAAGGCCTGTTTTGAAGGTATGCAGAGATCAGTTGCACAGGTCTTGAGAGTTTTCAGAGATTGGTTTCATAGGCCAGATGACTCCATAGCCCAACAGATAAGGCAACTAGAACTACTAGGTTCTTGGAGCCTCGTAGGGAGGTCTCCATCCTAGTTGGATCCAGATGTTAGCAATCAAAATGCATTGGTATCTTTGAGAGTGTTTTCATCACTCTCTACTTGATTTATTGTTTTCTCAAGTCTTTTGGCCAGTGTCCTAAACCTTTATATTATTCATCAAGCTCATGTTGATCGCTTTTGCCCAGAAATCCTTTGGCTTTGTCCTCTTGATCTGCAAATAATTGGTTAGAAATATTTTATTGAAGTTTGTCATATCTTTATGATAGGTTTGTCATAAAAACATTTTTACTATAAAAACCAATGTTTTTATTATATATATATATATATATATATATAAATGATGTTTTTCTAAACTATTTTATAGTTTATGAATTGTATTATTATATATTTATTTCAAAAAAAAGTGTGTGCTCAAATGATCTTAAGCTATCTTAGCCAACTCACAAGTCATACACAAACCAACTTGTATGTCAAAGCACAAGTGTCGTTTACTTAACCCTAAGCCTTATCCATTGTCTCGAGCTACGAGCTAAAGACTAATCGACACTCAAGTTAAGCCACTAATCAAGCCACAGATCAAGTGATGAATTAAGTCACCAGTCATCACATTAAAAACTAAGCCATAAGTTAATGCACAGTCTTTATATGCATGCAAAGGCGCCACGAGAAAAAGGGATGGGTGTTGGAAATAGTGTGCAATNCCACTAATCAAGCCACAGATCAAGTGATGAATTAAGTCACCAGTCATCACATTAAAAACTAAGCCATAAGTTAATGCACAGTCTTTATATGCATGCAAAGGCGCCACGAGAAAAAGGGATGGGTGTTGGAAATAGTGTGCAATAAAGTAAGATAAGGATAGGTGCAACACAGAGTTCTCTGAGTGAAAAATAAACATTTACCAAACGCCTGATTTGTAGGTAGAGGATTTGTGCACATATGTTATTGGGTAAGTATAGTTGGATGTTTGATTATTTGACAGGTTGAAGATATCAGGTCGTGATGCAAAGCCATGAGGAAAGATCAAAAAAAGATATCATTGTTGCTTAAACATCAAAAAGGGCTGCTGCGATTGCTACAATGATCATGCCCCGCCTATGCATGAATCATTTGGGAAATATGAGTTTGCAGATGATGGTAAACTACATGAATGAAGAGAAAAAGAGTTATGGTGGCCCTTGAAGGCTAGAACTTCTACAATAAAATCGGTGAAGAAGTACCAGGAATGGGCAGTGCTCGATATGTAGATCGCTCTGACTCTGAAATTCTAGCATCAAGAAGGTACAAAGTCAATCATAGAGTCAAAAGGGTTTTGGGAATATCAGTTCTTGGTATTGAAACAATTTTGAAGACTTATGCTTTCAGTAGCTTAGATAGATTCCAAAAGGCACTGTTAGATGTTGAAAGAAGAGCTTTCGATAGCTAATCCCACTCTGTTTCAGGCACATAAGCTGTCGAAAGCGCAGAACTAGGCAGAGTGCTAGTATTTTTTCTTAGTTCGAATCTTTTTGAGACCAAATATGTCAAGGAGAGTTCCAAATGATTATCAACATTAAAATGGATAAAGATTACTTTCTTCTTCAAATATTTGAGGCAAATACAAAAGATATTAGGCTCAAAAGGGATTTTATTTGTGGTTGAAGATATGCCCAGGAGTCAGAAGAAGATTTCGATTAGTCTTATCATCTCCCTGAAGACTGCAAGGAAGAACAGTTGTCAAAGAAAGGCTTCAAAGTGATTTATCATTTATTGAAGACTATTAAGGAGGTGCTGCATTTTTTGTGGGCGCTACCTAATTTCGCTACCTAATATCTGGCAGGGGTGAAATTTACACACAGGCGCACCATAGGGGCCCTACCTAAATTCTCTACCAAATATTTCACAGAGGACAGAGTTTGCACAGAGAATAAGAAGGTTGGGTGCTACCTTTTCTACTTGTCCATTTTTGAAGTACGCTACCCAGACTGGTACCCAAAGAAGTTGCCAACAAACACTAGGGATCCAGTAAGATCAAGCTAACAACTTTTTTGATAGCTAATAATGGAGAATATTGTAGAAACAACAATTGGCATCATGAGGACAACCACATGCTCTTGAAAAACACATGGAAAACAAGGAGCTGCGCAACAAAAGGGAATCGAGTCAGTTTGAAGATTGGTTGGATTAGTCACCAACATTTTCCTATTTTATAGCATAGGTTGTTAACCAAGTTGTTAAGATGAAATAAATTCTTAGAGATCTTCAAGGGAAGGAGGCCAGCTTGTACCTCCAGCTGTTTCTTCCTTTTTTGTTATAAATAGATAGATGAAATGCTTTAAGGGGTTCGAATGGTTGAGTTGAGGCTCCCATATTGTAATTTTGTTTGACTGGGTAAATTGTTCTCTGGTTATGTACTGGACCTGAGAATTTTTTATTAGTAGAAGTCAATTTTTATTTACATCATCTTGTTACCTCTTATGCTGAAGTATTCATGATTGGAGGATCCACATGAGTTTGTCATGGTTTTGTTATAATGAATGTTCGATTATAATGTTGTTGTGATGCTCTTCATTTTTCTTTAAACTTTGAATTCAAGAGGATCTTGTGTTTGAGTTTTTCTTCATTGGGCTGCTTGAAAACCTGATGTTAATAGTAGACCTTTACACCTCCCTCGCTAATTCTTTCTCCTATTCACTTTTACTCCTATTCATTGAATGAAGTTAATCAAGACCTCATTTGCTTGTGCATGATTAGCCCATTTGAACTTTTAAAAAACTCATTTGCATTTACAAAACTTTTGATGTTACCAATCTCACCTGATTACAGTCTAGGGTTACTTTTGAAGTGATAACAGAACAAATCAAGAGATGAATAACAGAAAGAAGGAGGAGAAGGGGTTGTCGATTGAACAGCTTGATAAGCTGATTCGACCGGAGTTGAAGGAATTTTGTCGCCATAACGAAGGTAATTACCAGAGCTAGGTACTACCCATGGGTCATATGACTCAGGGGTTTCACGAACAGTGGTTGAGATCATGTTAATTGAGGCAACAAAAGGACGGGGAATATCGGGTGGTGGGATTAGAAATGTACCTATAAAAGATGAATCTTTCAAAAGACCCACTCTGATATTCTTGTGACTGGGAGGTGTCTTCAAGATAAAGTGAACGTTGCTAGTACGGGAATCAGATTTAAA
The DNA here is from genome assembly GCA_009831015.1 of Picea engelmannii. Classification (NCBI taxonomy): domain Eukaryota; kingdom Viridiplantae; phylum Streptophyta; class Pinopsida; order Pinales; family Pinaceae; genus Picea; species Picea engelmannii. The sequence continues at coordinate 1,701,144 of ML779843.1, read as the reverse complement.
GAAGGCCTGTTTGTCAACAGTAACGACCTTTCCTTGGTGCGGGAATCGTAACACACGGAAAAGGGTAGACACAACTACACACATGGAATCAATCTAGCTACGGCCATGTAAAAGGTTATAATCAAGAGGTGCATCAAAGACCTCAACCTCGACATTGACCGATTTACCTTCCAACGTAATAGACAACGAAGGAAGAACATCGTAAGGTTTAAAACCTGTACCATTGAAATTCGTAAGTGTATTGTGTGATTCGGTGAGGGTAGGAGAGCCAATAGCTTTCCATTAAGTAATAGACATAACACAAGTCGAGGCTCCTTCATCAATAATAGTTCTATAGATATTCTTTTTTTCAACAACAACTTGGATCTGAAACGCTAACTAAGGAGGAAGCCTTGGAATGTGATCTTCCAAGTCAAAGATTATTAAATTGGTATATGTGGGATCAATTCCACCAATGTCCTTTAACATTTCCTTCCGTTGAGTAGGAAAAATTTGAAGGACTTCGAGAGCTGACATCGAAGAGGGTGCTTGCACAAGGTCTTCTAGAATACTGTAGTTTTGGGTAGCACGTGCGGGAGGATTGAACGTAGACTTTCGAACAACACCCTTGGGAGGAGGGCGAAGAACTGTATCGAGACCCGGTATTTTGAGATGAAGAGGACCGTTTGGAGGTGAAGTTGGAGGAGAAGGTTGGACCAACGAAGGTGGCATATCATCAACTTTCTCTTTTGACAGAGAGTAGTCTTTGGCTCGAGTTGCGAATACAACTTCGTTATTTTTAGAGTCACCAGTACACATAAGGACATAAGATGAGGTAGAAGGAGAAGCTTGGTTATGAATGGCCAGTTGGGCCTGCTGCTGAGAAAAAAAAGGTTGTGACAAAACGACAAGTGTAGAAGGATTCCCGGTCCCTTGGAGGAACTTAGTAACCTTAGCGCGTCTCGGAAAATCTTTCGTGTAATGATCATCACCACAAATAAGACAAGGGTAACGAGGTTTACGTTTATATTTCTCATTAGCGGTCTATGTTTTGGCTTTGTCAGATTGTGGATTATTATTCTTGTCCTCCTTATTCTTACCCTTCTCTTTCTTTTTATTTTGATTCTTTCCGGTAGGTGTGGATTGAACCGAATTAACTTCAGTAGTCTTGTTGGAGGGAGGAGTAGGAGTATTTTGTACATTAGAATTATTGAATTTGGGATTGGTGTGACTGGTGTGTGTGGATTGAGTCTCAGCATGAAAGGTGCCAATCACACCATCATCAACATGAGAAGTTGTTGGAGGTGTTGGGGTAGGATTTTTGGAAGGACGAGGAGCATTAGGGATCAAGTCGTAAAGTGTTCCCGTTTGTGAATAAATGAGATCTAGATATTGAGAACGACTAATCGCCTGCTCTTCAGTGACAACACCACCCATG
>ML779843.1:1642988-1665304 GCA_009831015.1 Picea engelmannii | reverse complement strand
ATGAACAACGAGTCACCCTTGAGCTAAGGCTATGAGTCCACACGGATATTCAGACCACTGGTTGTCCACTCTCCACACACAACAACCCCAAAACCTAGGTTTTATTCTCACAACAATTCTAATACTCCAGCTCTCTCTTTTTCCCCACAACTTGCACTACCCAAGGAATGCACCCCCTTCATTTCTCCTGGTCCCTTGGGTTGTATCATTCATTTATCATGGTCCCTAGTGCACTCAGTTGGCCAAGAATTTCTCAACTGGGAACTCTAGGAACTCATTCTTCAAGATCTCTCACAGTAGCCTTCATAATGTTCTTAAGTCATTTCCTCAATAGAAAAAAACACTACAGGATTACAACCCACTTTTACAGGCACACATGCCTCTTTCTCAACATTAAACACAACCAAAAAATGGCTATGTTCACTATACCATGGTTGGTCCTCTTCCCAGCCCTTTTCTCTTCCTCTACAACTACCCAAAAACTGTTCTCCATCCAAAACGTGACTGTCCAAAAACTCTCCCCTTGGCCATACAATTTTTCTCTCTTTATTTGTTTGCTTGTCTTGACTTACACTCTTCCCCAAGATGATTGTACTTATGCCCATGCTTGCCAATAAAGACTCCTCACACCCACCCTCTTACAAGAATTAAATTATTAGCTTTCAACACACTCCACATCAAATTGGAAGGCTATATACAATGATAATGATTTAGGAAAGTGGGTTGGATTAATACCTATGAATAAATCCCCCCTGGACCCCCTGTCTCTTATGGAATCACATCCCCCCATCATTCTTCATTCGTTTCATATCGCAATGATAAATTACTACTTTTTATTAATCATTTAAATGTACATAATATACAATTGGGCCCTTGGCCATATTAATTAATACAGGCTCTTCGCCCCAAGCATATCGGCTCACCAACCTAAATGAAAGTTATACAATTACATTATAATTTGCAGAGATTAAAACCGGGGATGTTACAAATCCCAAGTGACAATTATGGAACCAAGGATGAGAACATAACCCACAATAGACTTTCGATCACCAAGGTCACTAGTCTAATCAGAATTAGTGAAACCAACTAACAAAGGAGTCCCCTCAAACCTGTAATGAATCCTAAACTAAGTTGTACCATGGATATATTGAAGTATCTTTTCCGCTACTTCCAATGGCTCTCATCGAGTGTTTGCATATACCAGACAACAAGACCAACAACAAAGGAAATATCATGATGAGTACGAGTCGAATACAAAATGCTACCAACTAACTGATGGTACAAACTTTAGGGGAATTTTGAGGTTAAAAACAACACTCAAAACAAAAAAATGTATTATCAAAATAAACTTTAAAAGAACCAATAGCAGGGATAATTTTAAGGATGAAAATTTATATTAAAATGTAGAAACTTGAGCTAATCTTACTAGTCCTTAATATGCAAAATGTAAAATGTTTGACGATAGTTTTGTAAAAATATTCAAATTTTTAAGTATTTTATATAGTTTCTATAACATTTTGGAGATTTTTAAGGAAAAATAATTTTATTCTATGGAATTTGGGCGAATCGTTTTTAGAAAAAATGGAAATTGGCGAATAGTTTTTTGGGAAAAACTATGAAAAATTAGTCCATTGGCGAAATTTAGCCCCTAAAATCATCTATGGGTCCAATAGAATTCAAGATGATGTTAACCATAAGGGTAAATATTTTTTGAGGGAAAGGAATATAACTATTTTTTTAATTGTATTTTTGACTTGTCTTCTTATAGGTTTACTCAAATTTCAAGTGTAGGCAGATGTTGGATGCAAAATTAATTTTTGCATCCAACAAATATACACTATGCATACTTTTGAGATACCCATAGTGAGATAAACTGGAAATACATGAAAAAAATGTGCTTATGATAAACTAGAAATACATGAAAAATGTGTTTATGATAAATTGGAAATTCATGAACAAAAAAGAAACACATTTTTTTATGTATTTTTAGTTTATCCCACTGTGAATCTATCAAAAGTATGCAGAGTGGATACTCATTGGATGCGGAATTTCATGTATTTTCAGTTTGTCAAAAACACATTTTTTCATGTATTTCCGTTTTATCAAAAACACATTTTATCTTGTATTTCCAATTTATCTCACTGCGAGTCTATCAAAAGTATGCAAAGTCTATGAAAAAAACATGTTTATGATAAACTGGAAATGCATGTAAAAAACATGTCTTTGATATGTAACATCCTCGTTATAATCCCCAATTTAATTAATATCTAATGTAGATATGAAATGTGGCTATGGCCAAACGATGTAATATGCAAATTGTATTTTTGTTTTTAAATAAATAAAATGTAATACCAGTTGTCGACAAACATGGACATAGATGGGAGGTGAGTTTTCCACAAGAGAAGGGAGTGTCTAAGAGGGGTCCAAGGGGGGAAATTATTTATGGGTGTCAATTCAAACCCACTTTCTTGAATTTTATTGCCATTGGGGACAACCTTCTATTTTGCTATTGAGTGTTCTCAAAGCCAATCATTAAACTCTTGTAAGAGGGTGGGTGTATAAGTCACATCCCATAGTTATTGGGAGCATGGGGATGAAGTACAATCAACATTGGGCAGAGTGAGAAGACAACTAGCTTGGGGAAAAGGAAATTTATATGGTTAAAGAAGACAATTTTTAATGGTATGTTTTTGCATGAACAACAAACAAAGAATAGGGAAGAAGAACACTAGAGATGGAGCAATAAGGCTGGGTGAATTTTGGAGCATGTTGGAGCATTTTTTGAGTGTTTTGGAGATGAATACTAAAGAACTAGGTTATTATGCCCAAAGAGTGAACTCCTGGGTGAATTGCACTATAACAACAAGTGATTGTTGTTGTTTTACTACTAGTTTTTCCTAGCAGTGAGTTCCCTTGAGATCCTAGTAGTGAGATTCTCAGTTACATGTGCTAGAGAGACATTGATAAATGAATGGGACACCATATGGACTGAGAGCAGTGAAGGGGTACAATATTTGGGTTGGGCAGATCAAGAGGAAGAGAGCTGGTGGAAATCAAGATAGTTGTAGGAGAATAGCAAATGGGTTGTGGGATATTTGAGTTGTGATTGGACATTGAGAGACACCCTTTTTCCTTGTGGATTCCTAGCCCTAGCTTGGGGGTGACTTGCTATTGAGATCTGGAACAATGAGTTTATGGTTGGGTGGAATGTCCATTCCAAACAGTTGGTTGCACAACTATTTTAAAAAGATAAGTGTTTATATGTTCTTATGAGTTATTCTATGAGTTTAATTGTTGTGCATTTTAATTTGTGAATAGGAATGAATTATATGTTGTTGTAACGAGTTAAGTAGTTGCATTCATTTTTAATTCAACATGTTGTAGATGCATTAAGTTATTGGTATCATAATGGTTAATCTGTGTATAATTCGTAACTGGTAAGTTACATGAATTTAGTTTGCAGAAACATTTCGAATTTATGTGTATTCTGCATAGTAATGTTCCTTAGTTAAGTTGGGGGACATTACATGATAAACTAGAAATACATGAAAAAAAACATGTTTCTTGAAAAGATATATGTTTTTTTTTCATGTATTTTTAGTTTATTTCAGTGTGAGTCTATCAAAAGTATGTCAAGTGGGTACTCATTAGATGCATAATTTAGTTCTACATCCAATGAGTACTTACACTTGAAATTTGAATAAACCTATAAGAAGATAAGTCAAAAAAATGATTAAACAAATAGTTTTCTTTCTTTCCCTTTGAAAATTCATAACTTTTATTTTGTTATTTTAACTATTATTTTATTATTTTCTTTAGGAGGCCCATTTAGACCTCAAATTTCCTCTAATGGTGGAATCTACTTTAGGAGCAGTATAGGTGGCAACAAGTTTAACTCCAAATTGGAAGGGAGATGGGGTTGGCTTACAATCTTCCATGTGAAAGTGGCGAAGAAGGTCACACACATACTTAGATTGTGAAAGGAAAATTTCTTCCTTGGTTTGAAATACTTGGAGCCCAAGGAAATAATGCAAAGAACCTAAGTCTGTCATTTCAAATTTCTTCTTAAGATTGGATTTCACATGGTTTAAAAGTGTAGGGTCATTATCAGTGGGGATAAGGTCATCAACATAAAATAAAATAAAAACAAGTACAATGAAATGGTTTCCTACTTTTTTGGTATAGATATTGGGGCTAGAATGACATCTAGAAAAGTTGGTGTTAAGAAGAAATCTATCCATTTTAGCATACCAAGATCAAGGAGCTTGCTTAAGATTGTAGAGAGATTTCTTAAGGCGACAAACAAGGTTGGAGTTATTTTGAACATAGTTAGGAGGTTGTTTCGTGTCGATTTCCTCTTGCAGATCCCCATGTAAGAAGACAAATTTAGCATCCATCTAATGGACCGCCCATTTATGTTGAGGTGACAAGGGAAAGAACAAGGTGAATGGAATCCATTTTGGCTATAAAGACAAATATTTCATTATAGTCAATTCATTCAACTTGAGAAAAACCTTTGGAAACTAATCAAGCCTTATATCTTTCAACACTTACATATGATCCATACTTAGTTTTTATATACACCCATTTACATCTAACAAGTTTTCTTCCTTTCAAAGATCAACACTTCCATATGATCCATACTTAGTTTTTATATACACCCATTTACATTTGACAATTTTTTTTCCTTTCAAAAGGGGTACAAGATCCCAAGTATCATTTTCCATTAAGGAATGATATTCTTCATTCATTTTTGTGTCCTAATCTGGATGGCTAGAAGCTTCTACAAATATTTCTAGATCATGAGTCTCTAAAAGTTGAGCCAAAAGATAGGAGGCTTGTTGGAACCATAAACGCGTGCAACGATGATCTATAGGATCATTAGAAAAATCACCAATTTCTTTGTGTGTTGTACAGACCTATCTGAGAAATTGTGGTGTTGGTGTAAGTTCATGTTCAATGAAGTCAACTGGAGGAAGGTGAGCAAACGGAGGTGGATTTTCATCCTCACTGACATCATCTGAAGAAGAAACCATAATAGGATCACTAACACAAAAATTGGGAAGAGAAGATGGCATAAGCACTGAAGATTGCATAAACGTCGAATTAGGCTTGGAAGTCGAGAGATCCAATATCCAACAAAAATGAAATTCTCGCTTTTAGGTTGTAATTCTTTCATTTTCTCATGAGGATTGTGAGCCCATGCTTTACTACCAAACACATTAAAGTGGCTCACATATGGTTTAATTTTATTCCATGTTTCTTCCAATGTTATATTTTTTAAAGTCTTTGTGGGAGAGAAATTTACTATGTAATTAGTACAATTGATGGCTTCCACCCAATAATGAAGACTTAATCCTTTACATTGGATCATACAATTTTCCATTTCCTTTAATCTGAGGTTCTTTCTCTGAGCAACACCATTTTGTTGTGGCCTATATGAACAAATATGTTGTATTTGAATGCCCTGTGCAATGCAATAAGTTGTAAATTTGTTGTTATCATATTCACCTCAATTATTTGTTCTTAACCTTTGTAGTGGATGTCTAGATTGAATTTCTACAAGGGCCTTGGAGGCCAAAAACCATGTCAAAAAATTCACTCTTAAGTTTTAAAAGATAAACTCAATTGTGTCTAGAAAAGTTATCAATGAAAGTTAAGAAGTGCTTGCACCCAAACAACGAAGGATAAGAACGAGAACCACACAAATCACTATGAAAAATATGGAAAGGGGTTGAGGTGTGCCAAGAGACATGTTTGTCAAAATGTCTTGATGATATTTTCGAGAACACAACTGACACAAACACCATCTCTGCAAGAAATGAGAGGAAGATCAGTCACCATATTTTGGTCATCTAACGATGTTAGTTTAGATGAGGGTAAAATCATGAAGATGGGTGTCTATTTTGCTTGTTTTATGAGAAAAAAAACTATATTTTCACAAGTACTTCAACTTCCGGTATACAAAAGTATTTTTTTTATTTAGAATTTCACTTTACAGTAAAAATAAAACTTGTGAAATTTGGCTTATTTAAAATAGCTACAGAATTTTGAATCTCCTTCTATTATGAGCATGAGGAGCGCGACCTAGCGCATGAGGAGAACAACGCAGCGAGCAGGGGTTCCCCAGCCATGGATGCTGGTGGGGGCATCGTCCCCACCCCTTCCCCTTTGCCAGAGTTTGATGCCTTCAGGAAGCTCGTTGCCGAAGCTTCCAAGAGACCGTTGTTAGCAGCACAACAGAAATTCGTAAAGAAACTGGAATGCATCCCAAGCGTAGAACTGCCTCTAGAAGAAACTTGTAGGTCAGCAGTCAATCTAGCAGACAGAGGTCTTATCGGGCAATTTACCAGGCTCTGGCCCTCTCCCAAATCCGTCGAAGCTTGGGTGCAGAGGAACTGGAGCCTGCTCATCTCAGAAGGAATAAAGAGTCATTTTGTAGGGAAAGGATACTTTGTATTCATCTTCGAAAACCCTGAAGACAAAAACCTCATATTCAGAAATGGCCCATACTTCATGGGGCCACAGGGGTTATATCTGAACAAATGGACCCCAGATTTCGATCCAGCCTAGGATGTGTCATCTGTCGTTCCAGTGTGGGTTCGTCTACCTCATCTCCCTTTACACTTCTGGAACCAAAAATCATTGCATGCAATCGGTAATACTCTTGGAAGGTACATTGATCAAGTGGTGAGAAAAGACCAGTATTCATGTGCTCGGATCTGTGTGGAGGTCGATCTGGAAGTGGGATTACCAGAGGCAATCAAACTAACTGTTGCAGATTGGATGCATATTCAGGAGCTAGATTATGAGCAGCTACCCTTTAAATGTCGGCACTGCCACAGCTATGGCCACTTCGCAAGGCACTGCAAAAAAAGGAATGCAAAGGAGATTGAGAACACGAAAGCAAATCAGGGGACCACAGTCCAGAAAACAGGGACAGCAAAATCTAGAAGCAAAGGAACAACGAAGAATTGCAACCCCAGGAAACTGGGGCAAGAGCAAATCGACGGGAGCTTTAATCCCACACCACAATCAGGACCTCAAACAAAAAATCCCAATAAGGACACAGAAGAACCAAAATCCCCCCCAAATGGGAAAGACACAGGGGAACAAGGGCAAACGGAAGGAACCCTGGATGTAGTCCCCTCTCCCTCATACGCTGACATAGCCAGAAAGAAAGTACTAGAACCATCAAGCTCCTCGAAGGATGAGATCCTAGAAAGGCCAGCCAAAAGAGCAGGAAGGAAGTCCCGCAAAGAAGCAAGGGACGAAGAGGCAGAAAGAAAAAAGACCCAAGGAAGCCAACCTACCATAGAAATGTCAATCAGTAGAAACACAAGAATAAGGTCTCTAAAAGGAGGAGGCCCAACCACCCCCAACAGTAAGTTATGAAAATCGTCTCTTGGAACTGTAGAGGTCTGGGGAATTCGATGAAAATTGAAGCGGTCAAGGATCTGATGAAAGTGGAACCAGCAGACATCCTCATGCTCCAAGAGACAAAAATCGAAGGGGAAGCCCTTCTAGGGATTAGCAAAAATAAATGGCAGAAGAACATAGGGAAAACAATTAGTGCAAGGGGCTCCTCTGGAGGAATAGAAACTCTGTGGAAGGAAGAACAGTTCAGCCTTGTCAACTCCTACAACACCCAGCATTGGATCTTTACAGAGTTGAAGCACATAGCAAGTAATTTAACCATCGCATTATTCAATTTATATGTACCGACTTTGCATTCTGAAAAGAAATATTGTTGGAAAACTTTAAATGAGTTTCTAGAACTAAACTCCCCAACCAACATAATCATTGTTGGAGACCTTAACCTAGTCATGAATGGAAAAGAAAAGAGGGGAGGAAGGACCAGCAAGGATCAAATGATTTATGTAGTAGAAGACATGATACAACAATGGTACCTTATGGATTTTAAACCACGCAAAGGGCTTTACACCTGGACCAATAATAGGACAGGGGAGGAACACATATCTGCCAGATTGGATAGGTTTTTGGTCCAAAGCACTTTGCTGATGGAAAGGAAGCTAAACTCCACAGCCATCCTCCCCAAGCTTACCTCAGATCACAAACCCATCCTGCTTTCGCTAGAGGAAGAAGAAAAACTAGGCCCAATCCCGTTCAGATTCAGCCCATTGTGGAAAGAAAAGAGTGGCTTTGCAGAGATGGTCCAACTGGCATGGTCCACCTCAGTTACTAGCTCTCCCAACTTTGTCTGGGAACAAAAATTAAAAATAACTAAAAAATCCCTCAAGGAATGGAGCAAACTCCCGATAAGCAATCCCAATACCCAAAGAAAGGAGTTAGTGCAGCAGTTAGGAAAGCTGCAGAATGAAATGGAAACAATAGATATTGCCAAAACAGATCTGGAAAAGGAGCAAGAAGCCTAATGTAAAACTCACCGCTCCTTCAGAAACGAAGAAGAATACTAGAGACTAAAATCTCGCAGCCTTTGGCTGGAAGCTGGTGACAGAAATACATCTTACTTCCACCATCAATTTAAAGCCCACCTCTCCAAGAACCACATCTCTGAAATCACAACCAACGACGGGAAGCTTGCAAAAGAATAGACCAAATAAAGGCCGTTGTTATCTCACATTTCCAACATCTTTACAGCAAAGAGAATGATGATAATGAAGAAGGACACAAGGAATTCCTCAAGAACATCCCGGCTCTGGTCACAAAAGAAGATAACATGGCATTATTGAGCCCAACCAACGAAGAAGAAATCAGCAAAACGATCTGGTCCATGGATCCTAACAAAGCCCCAGGGCCAAATGGGTTCACTATTCATTTTTACAGGATATGCTGGAATATAATCAAACCTGACCTCATCAGAATGATAAAAGGATTCCTACAGAAAGAAAAACTAGGAGGCAGCACCAATTCAACTTTCCTTGTTTTAATCCCGAAAGAAACAAACCCCGCCTCCTTTGATAGATTCAGGCCAATCTCCCTATGTAACGCCTCTTATAAGATAATTGCAAAACTCCTTGCAAATAGAATAAAGCCTCTGTTGGGCAAGYTCATCTCAGAATCGCAAGGAGGATTCGTCAAAGKGAGACACATCCTGGACAATGTAATCCAAGTTCAGGAAGCTATKCATTCTAGCAATCTCAGAAAAGAGAAAGGCATGTTGATCAAGCTAGACATGGCCAACGCCTTCGAAAGAGTAAAGTTGTCCTTCCTTTATCAAGTGCTTCCTTCATTTGGATTTGACCAAGAGTTTGTAAATCTGATACAAGCATGTACCCATAGCCCATGGATAGCCCCTTTGGTAAACGGGAGGCCAACATAATTCTTTAAATCTTCGAGGGGGTTGAGGCAAGGCTGCCCCCTCTCTCCATTTCTATACATTTTAATGGCGGATACACTCAGCAAGAAGCTGGAGCAGGAAAGGATAATAAGAGTTGCCCCAGGCTTGAGAATAACAAAGGATCTTAAACCTATAAATCATGCTATGTTTGTGGATGACTCTCTCATGCTAGGAGGAGCCTCAAACAGAGTAGCCTATGCATTCAAGGGCACTCTTCAAGTTTACTACAAAGTGTCTGGAGCTCTGATAAGTGAAAGGAAAAGTGTTGTCTACAGTTGGAATGCAACAGAACACAAAACACAAATGATAGCACACACCCTGGGGTTCAAAGGGAATTCAAAATGGGAAAAGATACAGTACCTTGGGCTGCCATTATCATTGGGCATAAACAAAGTCAACCTGTGGGAAGGAGTTTTAACAAAAATTAAAAGTAAAATCGATGCCTGGGGAGGACATTGGCTCACCCACGAAGGTAAATTAACTCTGATAAAAGAAGTCCTTTCTTCACTGCAGATCTACCAAGCGGCCTACCTCCTGGCACCTAAATCGATATCTGGGCAAATCAACAAATTGCTGAGAGACTTCTTATGGCATGGTGGGAAAGGGAACCAACGTAAGTTTCATTTGGTCAGTTGGGATACAGTAAAGCAGCCTTTGAGAGAAGGCGGGCTACAGATCCGAGATCCAGCTCTTGTCAATACATCACTTGGTTGCAAAATCCTGTGGAAGATGCACAGCGACCCCTTTCACCCTGTCAGCAAAACGTTAATGCACAAATACATACCAAATGCCAAAATTAGAAATCTACAAAACACCACCAACAGGAAGAGCACGCTGCTATGCCAATTGTGCATCAAAGGGGCGCGATTCTTCACTCAAAACCTGTATCGCGTCCCTGGAAATGGCAAACGAACCAATCTCTGGACAGATCGGATAATGAGGAATCCGCCCTTTGCTTCAAACGCCAGCCTGACTGAAATCCACGATTTTCTTGATCATAGAGGAATACAGAGCATCAATGACATTTCAAAATGGGACGATAATGGCTCCTGGTCAGATTGGCAATTCAGCAACGTCCCAAATCGCCTCCTCCAGCAACTTGAAATGCTCAAAGTAGAGCTTCGAGAGGCAGCTCCTGTGCATAAGACAGAAAAAGACAATTGGGGTTGGGGACCCACAGGAACATACTCCGCAGCCAAAGGCTATACTCTGCTACAACTACAGAAAGACAGACCACTCCCTGCAAGATTTTGGATGGAGGTATGGGACTCAATGGCGATCCCCAAGGTAAATTTCTTCTTCTGGACTTTAATGCACAAAAAGATCCTAACCGGTGAAAATTTAATGAAAAGAAATATTACCAGTCCACACAGATGTACATTATGCAAAGAAGCCATGGAAACCTCGGATCATTTGTTTGTAGACTGCCATTTTGCAAACAAAGTCTGGCTTCTCATCCTCCATGGCCTCAAGGTCGTTGCCCCCACTAACATCTCAGTAGTAGATCTATTCACAACTTGGAAGTATTGTTACCCTTCACTCTCAATGAACACAGTATGGGCCAGAGTCTGGATCTCCATCCCCAAGTATGTGTGTTGGAAGCTTTGGCTTGCAAGAAACGAGCAAATTTTCAACAATACAGCATGGTAGCAGCGAAAGCAAAAGGCCTCCTCCTAGAAACTTTGAGCTCTCAAAACAAAAAAACTGACATCTCGCTGCAGCAGCAGGAAAAGAATTGGCTCGGTACCTATGTTCTTACCCTTCGGATTCAAAGCACTGAAAAACCCCATTCCGAAACAAAATGGAGGCTAAGAGATAATCACGACACATTCCAGAGTTGGTGGCAAAAGCAAGGACTAACTTCAGTCTTCTTTGATGGCGCCTCCAAGGGAAACCCTGGGATAGCGGGAGCTGGAGGAATCATTTACTCCAGCGAAGGGAAAATACTAGAAACCTTTTGTTGGGGACTCAGACAGCAAACCAGCAACCAAGCAGAAATCCTGAGTTTGATAAAAGTCTATCACATAGCCAAGGAAAGAGGACATCGGGAGCTACAAGCGTTTGGAGATTCTGAAATCTTGATCAAAATGATACATTCGAGAGGACAGTTTAATGATGTTGGCCTAAACAAGAACCTGCAAAGGTTAAGACACATTCTACAAGACTTCACCTCCTTAAATTGCTATCATATACTTAGGGACTCAAACAAAGAAGAGAATAAATTATCCAACAAAGGATGCCTCTTGGCCCAAGGAGAACTCAGCATAAATGATGGAGACCCAGTAAAAATTTGTATTCCTTGAAAAGGACAACAGCTTGTAAAAGAACGCAGAAGGCTTTTGTGAAGGTTGTAAGGCTGCGGCCAGCTGGAATTCCCAATTAATAAAATTCATAACCGTTTTAGTTAAAAAAATAATAATAATAAAACTTGTGAAGAATTTTGTTAACTTTCCACTGACTATTTTTCAAATTTTTTTTTAATGATATTTGATATGTCAATTTGACAATTGTTTAACAGTATGTTCCTTAAACATGAAAGGAATGATAATGAGTTATTTTTTCACCCAACAATGTATCTATTATTATATTTTTGTTTTTGACAAACGAAATATACTGCAACAATCTACAGAGACTCTATTTTATTATGACTATAATTTTGAATCTAACAGATTAATATTATAATTTCTAGAATTTTTTGAAGTTGACCAAGCTGAAAACATTGCAGATTTTAAACACATGTTTTCCCCCACCTTGTATCTATCTTAATTTTTACTTAAAAGTAAAATCTAAAAATACCCTTTTAAAAAGAATAGTTTAAGGATTCTGAATATATTTTTTTCTAAATTTTTCACTGTGTATTTTTAGAGATACAAATATTTAATTTCACTGAATCATAATGTCAGCTGAAAATATTATGTAGTGATTTTAAAAAATAAATAAATAAAAATAGATAAAATAATGAAAATGAAAATAAAGTATATCCATTGAAAGTCAATTCAATTTTGCAAATGTTGGTATCAATTTCGAAACTAAATTATTAGTATTTGCAGGAGTCCACAACCTCCAAAGTTCAGGTAAGCTAGAGGGAATTCCCAGGTTCCTGCAAACAATCCCATTCGCTTTTTTTCGAGCGAAAGAATCTTTCGGCTGAAAGAAATTTTTTTCGACCGAAACATGTAATTCTAACGGAATTCGTTAAAAATAAACGGTTTCCTAGCTTTTCGGCCGAAACAACTGTTTTTCGATCGAAAGGTGGGTGAGAGAATTATGTCGGTCGGAAACAATGAAGAGACATGTCGTATCATTTCACTTCGCGCCAAATCTTATAAATACGCTTTCGATCGAACACATTTAATACAATACACTCGCTTGTTTCATGGTTTTCTAGAGCACCTAAACAATGTTTCGATACATCTTTTTCGTTTTTTTGAACAAGGTAGTTGATGTTTTGAATGCAAAAAAAAAGTTAATTTTTTTGAAGTTCAAGTTTTCATTGAAATAACAATTTATATATTGAAAGTTAAATATTGAACATTTTTTCAAGGTGAAGCCTTTGTTGAACATAAAATTATTGATATTATTTTTTAATAATTTTTGTGACAATGAAGTTTTTCTGAGACTATTATGAAATGTTGATTTTTCTAAAAAAATTTACAGATAACTATACTCGTGGGAAACAAATGTTTGCGCAAGAGAAAATTTGATCGCACTCGAGATGAAACCATAACGAACAAAGGAAAGAGCATTATTGGAGAAATAAACGAGAACATGCAAATATTGAAGAAAGAAACGATGATGTTGTAAATAGAAATTTTCAACAAGAAGAAGTTCAACTAGGTATGTATGCACATATTGTCTATACTAAAAGTATAGAATTCAAATTTAAAATATTGTTTAATATAATTGATTGTAATTCCGATTTGATGTTTTTCAAAAAACATAAATAGATTTGTCTTATAATGTCGATGAAGACGTTGAAACCGAAATTGAAGTAGAAGTCGAATCACCTATAGGTATGTACATAAATTTAGATAATACAAGAATAAAACTTGTATATAGTTTAGTGAATTTATGTTCAGGTTTTGTTTTTTAATATAAACTTTAAATTGAAATATGCAGGAGAATCAGACAAAATTGAAATTATAAGTTAGAAACTATAATTTGATAACTATCGAGATCTCTCATCACTATAGAATCAACTCCACTATATTCCGAACAGCCACTCCCACGCCCCTTCTTGCGCTTACCGTAAAATTCTCCATTGACAAAGTGCTCCCCAGGATGTCGTGATATGTCTACCTTTTTATAGGCTCACCTCAAAATGCTCAATTGTGCATGAGGAACATACATCCCACGTGATTGTGAGCCTTTAGGGAAGAGAATCAATCACATCTTTCAACCCTCGGAATCTCTGAGTGTCATTTGGGGTAAGGGGCTCCAAAGTGGGAAACTATAATTTGATGATTTGTTTGACTATTTTCAACCATATTTGCAAATCAAACAAAATTGACATTATAAATTAGAAACTATAATTTGATGATTTGTTCAAGACTATTTTCAACCATATTTGCAAATCAAACAAAATAGAAATTATAATTATAAGTTATAAAGTATAATTTGATTATAATTGAATGATATGTTTGACTATTCAACCATATTTGCAAATCAAACAAGATTGAAATTATAAGTTGTACTTGACATAGTTCAATGATGTCTATAAATAAAATGAAATAAAACATTTTTAATTTCAGCACAGTATCATAAAACATAAATTAACCTTTTACCAGATCATAAAAATTGAAATTATAAGCTCACCATAAAACATAAATTATCCTTTCACCATCATAAAAATTGAAATTATAAGTCATTGACTATTTATAAATGAATAAACAATATATTTCACCATCATAAACAATATAAGATAAATCAAAGATGAAACAATAAATGATATATTCCACCATGATAAACAATATAAGAGAAATCAAAGATGAAACAATAAATTGATATTTTGAGTTCCATATATATATATAATGAAAGTTTGAATAGTTACACCGCCAAATAGATAGGTTCCACATCCATTTTAGGATGATACCAAAAACTAAGAGGCTTGATTAAAACATTTAACTCCAAAATTCTGGACTCTAAGCCATTGCTTTAAGATATATCACTTCATACTTGCAAAAGAAAACATTCATCGAATTCAAAATTTAAAAACTTACAATAAAATATAACTACAAATTTAAAATAAAATGTACATATGTACCATTTTAGATAAATAAAACAAATTGTTATTAAAGAAAAATTGACATACATACCAAAAGAGTTAAGTCTCATTCTCCAACATACTCCTTTATGTTGGATCATGTTGTCATTCATGCCAAAGGTTTGATTGATTGATGTCAAGTGATTGAGTAATGTCAAATGATTGATTGATGTATTGTCATAGCATATTGTTGGTCACTGTAACTGCTTATTTAACTAAACAATCAAGTGCTACATAAATTGTCAACCCAGGGAAGTCTATTTATTTCAAAGGTAATCACACACTGTATATGCTCAATCTCAAAAGCAATCTAGAGTTGTAGTAAAAGTATATTAATCACACCTTGCCTTGAACAAACTGAAGTCCTACTTTGAATTACAGAAAAGCAACCTACCTATTGCAGAGTTCAAAGTTTAAGGAAATAATTATCCGAAGAATCCTGGATTACATTAAGAAATAATAACCTAGGAAAGAAATCTTTCAGGATACTGCAAAAGGAAAGACCAACTATTCTGTAACAGAGAACAGGACCCTATTCCCTAGGCAGGAATCTTTAGCACCTGTTTCCAATTATCACACTTTCGTGAACTCATTACTAAAAATGATTGACACACATTGAAGGCTAATTATCTCTTAACAGAGAACAGGACCCTATTCCCCAAGCAGGAATCTTCAGCACCTGTCTTTGATTATCACGCTTTCATAAATTCACCAAACAGGATTGCTAATTAGAATGATTAACAGCTACCCAAGCATGAATTATATGAAAACAATGTATAATCAATAAAGCAGAGTTTCAGTAAAGTAGAGTTTCAGCAAAACAGAATTTAATCAAGGCATAAACAAAAATAATACTAGCACACTACAGAACTAATGGGTGAATCTTGTGAAGAAGGTGGGCCCTCCCTTCTCACAAGATTCCCCAGAAACGAAAGGAACTAGGAAGGAATGCTCAGAATAATCTTTTATTCATCTATCAACTATATCATGTTACAATGTCTGAAGTAAACACGTCCTTCTCTGTGATTCCTTTTTTAGCCAAGCAAAGGTCCCCTTCTAATGATGATTTCCTCTTATTTAAAGAGGAGAATCCCCTCGATACAATTTGATCATCAAATTACATGTGCACATCTGAATCCTATTCTTAGTCAGATCTAATCTCTATACTGGAATAGGATATCCTAGTCTCCCGTAATAGAATGCTATTACAATAGTTGAAAAGGTGTTGAGTGAGGTGTAGTTGTTGCGGCTGGAGTAACAGCTTCTTTATTTATCTTCTTGTTACTGTTGTTGTATACTGTTTCAGCATCGCAAATCGTGGATTGTTTCAGCAACGGGATTTGCGTTCTGACTGTTTCAGCAATGTGGTCTCACGCAGCAGCGATGGTTAATTCTGGCTCAAGGTGCGGCTGTTGTGGTCAGTGTAATAGCTTCTTCTTTGTGTGAATTGTTGTTTCAGCATCGTAGACCACGGAGAGTGTAACAACTTCTTCTTGTGTGAGTTGTTGTTTCAACATCGTAGACCACAAACTGTTTCAGCCACGGGGTTTGTGTGCTTTTGACTGTTTCAGCAACGGGCCTTCAAACAACAATGATAATCTGTAGTTCGAACTGTTTCAACACTTATATATTTTTGATCAACGGTTAAGTATGAGAGTAATGTAAAATTATATGCAAAATAGATTAAACATATAGCAAAGAGAAGAGACGTTATATACCTTTGGAAATATAGGGTAAGGTGATAATGTAAGTTTAAATGTGAGTGGAAAAAGGATGTAATGGTAGCAAAAAGTGTGAACAAAAATGTACATTATAGGGTCCTAACATCCTCCCCAACTTAAAAGGTTGGATGTCCTCAGGCAACTTCAATCTGAAYCWGAATCTGAATACTGACTATGAGTGTGCAAGTTACTTAAGCAGTAGTTGTGGAAAGTGTTGTCTGTTGGAGCTCTGAATCCTTGAACGCGTTGTAGCCTTTGACAAGCTGTTGTTTCGGCCTTCTTGGGMAACTTATGATGAACTTGATATTTCTCTGCTGGCATCCACGGAATAGGAAAATGAAACTGATAACCTATCCARCTTTCAGCACATTKCTAAACACATTTGATGTAGCTAGGTACCCTGGAGATTGTTGTCTCAAGATTAGTGGGGYTAAAGGGATTYTGTTCCTGTCTTTTCTCARCAGATTGTTGCCAAAACATGTTATTTTCTTGTAGGGCAGYGATCTCTRTGGATTTAATGAAMTGTTGACAATCCTGAAGCACTGTTGTCTATAGTTGTTGAATGTATTGAGTCATCCCTGGTTTCTTCAAAAACTGATAATACTCTGCAACAAAGGTGGCAGCATTTTGTGGTTCTAGCCGTATCCAGAGAAGGCGGTTATCCTCGTTATGCTTGGCAACTAGGAAATCATTCTGCCATATGATCTGATTGTTAAGGAAGGAGGTGAGTGCCTGAATCTGGATATCACCGACAAGAGGGTTAAGGTTAAGCTGTCGGTTCTCAGGGATGGCCTCATTATGAAGATATACCTCACAAAGGAGGTGTTGATCCATAGTAGAGGCTTCTACAAAGGTTCTAACAAAATCTGTTGGATTTAACACTGCATGGGGTCTGTCTTCTTTGATTGAGTTAATCTGAAAAAATGTAAGTCGTTCCATGAGGAACAAAGAGTAATTGCAGGATGGTTTCCTTGCAGCCAACAACTTTTGTGCCAAGTCAAACATCAGGAGCAATTTTCCTTTTAGCTCTTTATTCTATTTCTTATGGGCACGGGATTCCTGGCGTGTTTGCTCCAAAGCTTCCCAGTTTGAATAGATATGGTTTAGCCAGAGTATTCTGTGCTCCTGCAGGCTTTTGTCCTGTGTAACAGCAGACTCTTTTTTCCATTTGTCCATTATCGCCTGCTCATCCCATGGTTGAGTTTGTGTTTCAGCATTGCAAGTGATAGGCTGAGGTAGGGTCTGAGTGGATTGTTCCACAAAGGTGTGGGTATTGATCTGGCTAGGAGGGGCAGATTTATCAATAGGCAATGTTTGTACAGCTTTATTAACAAAAACAAGGGCTTCAGATTTGACAATTGTTGTAGGCCAGGGTTCATTTTTAATTTTGGAAGGTCCTGTTGGTTCTTGTGTAATAGCAGGGTTTTCTTCTTTGACTGCAAAAGTCGTAGGTGCAGGGGAAGCTCCTGGCATTGGAATTTGAATTACTTTGTAGACTGCTTGATAATATATGTCCCCACATTGACTGCACATATACTCTCTACACTGATTCTCTATTGTATTTTCCTCTGTCATGGTCGCTATGCAAGCTAGGGTGTACAATTTAAGTTCCTTCTTGTAGGCTTCCTTTACCATGACTAGCTCTTGCTTGTAGGCTTCCAGTTCGGACCTTAGGAACTCATTTTCTTGTAAGACAGAGGCCATTGTTGGTTCTGATTGTTGATATTTCAAGGGTATATTAAGAGGGGTGATTGGTTCTTGTGTAACAATCACAGCCGCACTAGCTGGTTCTTTTGGAGCAGCTACAGGATCGGCAGTTGATTCTTGTATTTCAGCTTCTTGATGTAGAGAAAGTAATGTTGCAGCACCCTGGGCATTTGATTCTTGTGTTTCAGTAACAATATCAGCAGTTGGTTCTTGTGTTTCAGCTGTAGCTGGTTCTTGTGTAATAGCTATAGATGGTTCTTGTGTTTCAGCTATTGAATGAGTAGCCGGTTCTTGTGTTTCAGCTACTAAATGAGTAGTTGGTTCTTGTGTTTCAACTACTTGATGAGTAGTTGGTTCTTGTGTTTCAGCTACTGATTGAGTAGTTGGTTCTTGTGTTTCAGCTACTTGATTTGAAAAGGATGATGTCGCAACACACTGGGCCTCTGGTTCTTGTGTTTCAGTGCCCGTGGGTGGAATAGGTAAAAATTCTGGAATTTGGGAGGTTGGAGGTGTACGGGGTTTTAGCCGGATGGGTTGGGGGTTTGGGGCAATGGCAGTAGTGGCTACTCTTATTGAGGTCCTTGTTCATTTTCTTTGTAGAAAGGACGGGAAAAAAGGAATTTGCTTTCGTTTGCGTGGGGGTTTTTCCACAATGATGGGACAGGGAGAGTTGTCTGGTTCAGAATCATCGCTAAGGATATGAACGGTAGGAGTGGATGATTTTGGTAAGATGTGGGGCTGGCTTGGTATGGTAGGAAGGTTAATTGGATTGATTAGGTCTGTAGGCGAACTGTTAGGTACTTCCGGAGGGTCTGGAGGGTTTTGTGGTTGTTGTTCCTGAAGATTTTCAGGATGTTCAACAGCTTCTTGGGGGTCTATGGGTGGGTTGTTTAGGGGAGGGTTTTGTTGGGCAAAACCCTTCTGGATAAGTAGTTGAGCGAGACAGTGATGGGTGAGGGAAAGGGCGGGATTTTTAGCCTTTTTACAGTAATGTGACATATTTCTAAGACATCCGAGCAGATAATAAGGAATGCTCACCAATCTAGCATGTCGTAAATGAGACAACAGGACAAAATTGTACTGGTAGATTACCTGGTATCGGCCTTCACAGGTAAGGTAGTGCTTGACAAAATCTGCAACTTTCGGCCAAGGAGGCGGCAACGAGCTAAGTCGAACACCCCAGCCTTTAGGCTCAATTTGTTCCCCTGGTAAGAGGAAATCCTGTTGGGCATTAAGGATGATATGTTTGCAGCTGAACCAGCAAATGCCATTGACAGGGAGACTCAAAACCTATGCTATATCCTCCTCTGTAACTGGAATCTGAACCCCTTGAACTATGGAATAATCTTCTTGAAGATTTCGAGCGAATTGAAGAACCTGTTGCTGATCAAATCCCTAGAGCCTCTGAAAATAACCCAGCCATCCTGCCTGCAGAAAAATTTGATAGACTTCTAGATATAGTTCTAACAGGGTTGTCGTGGCGGGTTCGTACTGTATAACAGGGCCTCCCATAGCTAACAGCTAAGTAAAATGCACCGTAAGAGAGTCAAGTAACCGCTTCTGTGCAGAGTAAGTTTTTCGGGTGAAGGCATGCAAATGGTGGTGAAACAAACGAAAGGGTGGTAAAAAAAAAAATGACGGTGGTTGGTTCGTGTGAAATGATGGTATAAAATTTCGATTTCCCCCCCCTCCCCCCCTCAAGTATGGATAAAATAATGATTTTACATGAGTGGTAATAATGAGTTGGGATCTTCTCATTAACCATAGTTCAATTGTATTTACATATAAAGTTTACATACCTCATCTTTACCTTTTGATTTGTACTTCAAACAAAATATAGTGCCTGTCCATAATAGTTCAGCAATAGCCATGGTGGAGACTTTTGATTTGTTAGAGAAATTGTATCAAGGATTTGTTTAGTGGAAGGACAAAATGTAGTATGAGAGCGAAAAAGCTTATTGACAGAGAATGCTGAAAAGTTGGTGTTTCAGCAACAGGGAAAGAATAAAGAAATGTTTGTTGAAGGGTGATGTTGTAGAATACTGTTGAGGAAGTGGTGTTTCAGCAGTGGCAACATGTTGCTAAGTAGTGGTGTTTCAGCGATAGAGAGAAGGGCGAAAAATTGTTGAACAATGGTGTTTCGGCAATGGGGGAAAAGGAAAAAATTTGTTGAACAGTGGTGTTTCAGCAATGGGAAAAAAGGCGAAAAATTGTTAAACAGTGGTGTTTCAGCAATGGGGGGGAAAACGAAAAATTGTTGAACAGTGGTGTTTCAGCAATGGGGGAAAATGTGAAAAAATTGTTGAACAGTGGTGTTTCAGCAATGGGGAAAAAGGCAAATAGTTGTTGAACAGTGGTGTTTCAGCAATGGGGAAAAAGGGAAGTAGTGTTTCAGAAGATGAAGCTTGGCTCTTCTTGAAGTAAGATCGTCATTTCTTGGTAGGCCTTTTCTTTGATCGAGAATCTGCAAAAATCAATTGTAACATGCCATTTCTTGACAGGGATTATTAGTAAATGAAATCTAATATAATACTAAAGAAATTAATTAAAAAAATAATAATAATAATAATTGCAATGAGGGGTTGGAGACACCTCTAAAAAGAGGTAATGAGAGTCTGCCACACATGTGGCCTTAAAATATTCTTTGAAAATGGGGCGCTGGTACAGACGGAGCCGATGACCATTCACAAGTAATGGTGTTTTAGAGTCATCGATTGTGAGGAGCCTTATTGTTCCATTGGGGAAAACAATGTCCACTTCGTAAGGTCTGAGCCATCTTGTACGTAGTTTCCCTTGAAATTCTTTAAACCGAGAATCATACAGTAAAGCCCAATTACCTTTTTGGAATTGCTTATGCTTGATAGTTTTGTCATGCCATTTTGATCTTTGTTGTTGAATCATAGTTGTCTGATGAATGGCATCTAATATTTTTTCATCCAATTCATTAAGATGTTGCAACTTGGTTGTCTGTGCATCGGTCAAATCAAGGTTGACAGCTAAAGCAGTCATTAAGGTTTTAATTTCAAATTCCACAGGAAAGACGACACTTTTTCCATAAACTAATTCATAGGGAGAAAATCCTGTAGTATTTCTCCAGGTAGTTCTGTAGGCCCATAATGCTTCAGGGAGCTTGTGAGACCAATCATTTATGTTTTCCTTCACTGTTTTTGTGAGAATGGCTTCTATTACTTTATTTGTGCTTTCCACCTGTCCATTGGCTTGGGGGTGGTATGCTATAGTCATTCTATGTTGAATGTGATATTTTTGAAGGGTGGCTTTAAAACTGTGAGAAGTGAAAGGGGGTCCCCCATCTGTAACTAATTCTCTCGACACTCCAAATCTGATGAAGATGTCTTCAAAAAGGAAATCTAGAACTGTTTCTTCAGTCGCTCTATGGAGTGCTTTAGCTTCCACCCATTTGATCATATAATCTGTGCAGACCACTATATAAACTTTTTGATTGGATGGGGGGTTAATGGGTCCTACAAAGTCTAAGGCCCATCTTTCGAATGGTTCGAGTACTATCTGGGGGTTTAATGGAATTTCATCTCTATGATTAGGTTGGCCCATTCTTTGACAGCTATCACAGGCCCAAACATATTTCTTTGCATCTTTAAAAAGTGAGGGCCAATAATACCCCATCCTGAGAATTTTATGTGTTGTTCTTTTATCAGCAAAATGCCCTCCACAAGGGCCATCATGACAAGCTTTTCGTAGATCATAAACCCCATCTTCTCTAATGCACCTTCAGATTTTTTGATCAAGTCCTGTGTGGAAAAGACACCCACTTATCCAGCTATACCGAGCACTTTGTTGAATGATTCTTCTTTTCTCCTAGTGGGATAGGTGTGGTGGTAACTTCCCTGCAACCAAGTAGTTAGTGATGTCTGCATACCATGGTGAGTGAGAAGATACTGCAAATAGATATTCATCAGGAAATTAATCATCTACTGGGGTATCATCATCAGGTGTTAACCGAGAAAGGAAATCAGCAACTACATTTTCTTTTCCTAGTCTATCTACAATTGTAATATCAAATTCTTGCAATAATAGTAACCATCTGGTGACTCAAGCATTTGTGATAGGTTTGTTCATTAGATATTTGATAGCTTAGTGATCAGTATGGACAAGAGTAGAGTAGCCAATGATGTAATGTTGAAATTTATTAATAGCATAGATAACTGCTAAGAATTTCTTTTTGGTAACTGTATAGTTAAGTTCAGCAGGAGTCATATTCTTGCTAATGAAGTAAATAGCATAAGGGAGATGATTTTCTTATTGTCCCAAGACAACTCCTATTGCA
>ML779843.1:1531866-1548692 GCA_009831015.1 Picea engelmannii | reverse complement strand
CTTTTTACTATGCAATCATAGGATGAAATGTAGCAAGGCATTCTGATCTGCAACTGAATGGTAAACTGTTTCCTGCGTGCAGCCTGATATTAAGAGTGAAATTCAGCGTATTAGGGAGACGTACAGGGGAGCATTTGAAGAGACAATTTCTGCAGAGTGCAAGGTGAGCAGCTTTTGCTATCTGATAAAAATTTTGATTTTTAAGCTGTGTACCTAAAAGAAGTTACACTACTCGTGGCAGGCAGAAGGTAATGCCCATCTGATTGAAAAGTTATGCAAATTGGAGGAGGCAAAGGTGAGAGAAGAATCGAGAAGATTAGTGGCTTTAGAGTATTATAAAGCTAACTCTGAAGGTGCCAGGACTAATTAATTATGTTTAGGCATTTTGGACACGCTTTCTTTTTACTATGCAATCATAGGATGAAATGTAGCAACTGAATGGTAAAGTGTTTCCTGCATGCAGTCTGATATTAAGAGAGCAATTCAGCGTATTAGGGAGACGTACAGGGGAGCATTTGAAGAGTTAATTTCTGCAGAGTGCAAGGTGAGCATTTTTTGCTATCTGATAAAATTTTTGATTTTTAGGCTGTGTACTTAGAAGAAGTTGCACTACTCGTGGCAGGCAGAAGGTCGAAATGTCCAGCTGATTGAAGAGTCATGCAAATTGGAGGAGGCAAAGGTGAGAGAAGAATTGGCAAGATCAGTGGCTTTAGAGTATAAAGCAAACTATGAAGGTGCCATGAAAGACGCCAAAGCAGCATGGAAAGCTACTGTAAAGGAGCTAAAACAGAGAAGAGATGCAGAATTGAGAGCCATACGAGAATCATATGAAAGTAAGAAAGCACAGGATGCTCTCGAATCAGCTGATCAAAGATGTAGAAGATATTCAATAGAAAAAATTGAATCTGCTACGGATTTCTTTTCTGAATCACTTAAAATAGGCGAGGGAGGATATGGTCCAGTCTACAAGGGCAGTTTGGATCATACCACTGTGGCTATCAAGGTTCTCCAAACAGAGTCAGCTAAAGGCAGGCATGAATTCCAACAGGAGGTATGAAAAGGATTTGGGTGATTACTATCTCTTTAATTTCTATATCTTATATCAAGTAAAGATCATGGGAGGCTAAATGAATAGAATCTAAAGAAACTTTTGGATAATCATTCCTAGATCCTTTTTGTAGGTTGAGGTTCTAAGCCGCATACATCATCCCCACATAGTGCTGCTGCTTGGCACTTGCCCTGAACGTGGATGTCTAGTTTATGAATACCTGGCAAATGGCAGTTTAGAGGATCGGTTGTTCCACAAGGGTGCCAGAGCTTCTCTTCCGTGGTTTATCCGCTTTCGAATTGCTTCAGAGATAGCCTCTGCACTTCATTTTCTTCACACCACCAAGCCAGAGCCAATCGTTCATCGCGATCTAAAGCCTGCCAACATATTGTTAGATCGCAATTTTGTGAGCAAAATCGGCGATGTGGGACTAGCTAAGCTCATTCCTTCTACGGTCTCTTGCACTGTTACTGAGTACAAGAACACACTCCTTGGTGGCACCTTCTGTTACATGGATCCAGAGTACCTACGGACCGGAACATTCCGTCCTAAGTCTGATTTATATGCCCTAGGAATAATTCTCCTGCAATTGCTGACAGCCTACTACCCGATGGCTGTTACAGAAAAGGTTGAAGCAGCCATCGAGGAGGGCTCATTCAATCGAATTCTGGACAAAACTGCAGGTGGTTGGCCTCTTGAGGAAACTATAGAGTTTGCTAAGCTTGCTCTCAAATGCACAGAGTTTCGGCGCAGAGACAGACCGGATCTGGAGACAGTTGTTCTGCCAGAGTTAGAGAGATTCAGAGATCTTGCCGATGCACATGCTGAGCACTGCACCTCCTGGCTACTTAGATTGTCCAATTCTTCAGGTGGGTTCTCCGTTGTGCAAAATTGTAGTTGAGAAATTGTCCCAGAAGCAGAAATTTTTCGGGTGGGTTCCTTTTACAAATTTTAAACACCCAGGCAGAGATTGAAGCGGTAATTTGATTATTCAAATTTCATTGGTTCACCTGTATATTAGGATTCCCTGTATAGAGTTTGTACACTATCCTTTCAGAGTGCTCTTATAAAATCTAGATAAGTTACTCCTTCGCCAATTTGAGGTCCTTATTATGTATACTGTTACATCTTTTAATCAAATGGAACAGGTCCCTCTGTAAAAATATGACATGCAATTCAAGTTCTAAGTAAAACAGCGTTCACTCTATTGCCTCAC
The DNA here is from genome assembly GCA_009831015.1 of Picea engelmannii. NCBI lineage: Eukaryota > Viridiplantae > Streptophyta > Pinopsida > Pinales > Pinaceae > Picea > Picea engelmannii. Next base: position 1,546,428 of record ML779843.1, on the reverse strand, counting down.
ATGTAAGCCAGGTTTTAAAGAATGTACAGTATATATTCCAATCGCGTATATATATATATATATATATATATTGAACGCTGCAGACTTAAAACACCTGCTTTGCTTTGGCTCACTGATGAAGTGCCAAAATTATTTCATTAAACTTCACTGGCTGTCATCGACGGTAAAAGTGGGGTGTTTCACAGCCTCCATCAAGGTTAAAGTCCGTAAGAGACATGTTTGCCCTATGTTGCGTCTCGCAGGTTCTCTCCTCTATGTAAATAGGGCATTTCTTGTGGATAGTGTAGAAATCCAGGTTTTAACCCAGATCATAAATGGGTTTAATCTCCATACTCGTAGAACAATTTAAAAAAAAGGTTGAATTTATATATTGCCTTATATTGAAATACAAAGAAAATCCTTTTGCAAACAAGGTATATCAACTTGGAAAGTAATGTATACAAATTTGGCAAGTAATTATTAGTCTCTTAACCACTTTCTATGTGCACTAACATTTTCCATAATCTTAACCACTTTTTATGTGCACTATCATCCCCCCTAAAGTGAAATGCAGGGAGTAAACAAAAGAAGACAAAAAATGTATCCCAACAATAAGGTAAGGTCTTCTGAGGTACCCATATTCAAAATGTTCAAAGAATTTACACTGGTTAGGAACCAGAATGAGTTTCTTGGAAGAGAGTAACACCAACGTTGTAAGAGTTGAAATTGAAGAATATACCACAAAAATCTATTAAATGGCAAGAGTATGAGGCCTGTGGAGGTTGATAACTCCAATCAGGGAGTTTGACTGAAACTTTGAAGATGAGGGGCAATGATGCAGAGGGACTACACACCCTTGCAATTCAGAGTAAAAACACAGTAAAACAAAACCATTGCAATTTTCATAAATCACTATAATGTTAATTCATCACACTGAATATAGGGCAATAATCAAACAATTAATTATGCAGAGAATTAAACTACTACATAACTCTGCAAATTTTATTAACCAGATTGGCCAAGCTCTCGAGCCTCCATTACATTTAGCAGCTTTGCGTGTTAAAGTTTCTCACCGCTTCACCCATCCAGAGACTTCCTCTTCTACGAGAGCTAAAAGCTTCTCACCAACTACCACTTGAAGACTTAAGGCCTACATTGCTGCAATAGTAATGACTAGCGCTTCTATCCACCACTGCAACCATTTAATGGAGTTTTACTCAGAGGCTAAAGGTGCCTTGTGTTAACATTGTGGTTTTCATCACATTGAAGGAGATTTTATGTTGGATCATTGGAGCTTTTGGATCGACTTTGGGGGGATTCATCTTCATGGCATTGATCTTTGGTTGGGGGAGTCTCACATATCCTTGGTTGGATGGTGATTGTGTTTGCCGCGTGGTGGTCTTCTCACATATGCTTGCCTTATTGATCACCCCTTGGTTGCATTTTTGATGGATGTGGAGCATACTATTTCATAATGGTGGTTTGGTATATATGCTTATCTTGGATATGGATTATGGTTCTAACCCCCCAAGGGGATAGATGATGATGGTGTTAGGAGATATATGTTTCATGATTGCTGGAGTTTTCTAGTGACTTTTGCATGATGATGTGGTATGATGTTGGTGTCACTAGGAGGGGGTGTTCTACATAGGCCTCTTGGTTGGATGCGTGATGGGTAACAGTTACCCTTTTTTGTGATGTTCCTCTCTTATGATGTTGTTATGGTGGGATGCTTCATGTTCCCTTTATGGGATTTTCTTAGGTGATTTAACTTTGTGATGTAACATTTGCTAGACGTCTAATTTATTGGATTGTTTTTCATGACGTTAGTACCCTTGTTGGTATTTTATTTCTTAAGTTTGATGGTGATCTAACCTTTTCCTAAGATTAGATGGTTTATTGATGTAATAATCTCTTGGTGGTGGTGCACCTTAGGTTGTACTTAATGTTTTGTTGTTATCATGGAGTTTTACTAGGAAGAACATCTTTTATTTACACGATACAACACTTTATTAAAGTGCACCTCTCATTGGCACACATGTTCATGGTGATTAGTTGGGAGGGGGACTATGGTTATATTTCATCATCAACCTTTGTGCACATGTGGAGGTTGATTAAATTGTTCAATGGTTAAATTAATCTAATTTATCCAAATTAAGGTTAATAGCTTGGCCACCCTACTTTAAGCTTCCTTTCCACACTCGGAGGTGGTTATGGATGATATTTATGGAGGGGCATGTGGTATACTTGGAGGGCCACATGTGTGGATTTTTCATGCATTCACTTGGTCCTATTACTATTTTTTATCATATTCTTGGAGGGTGCACTTGTGGAGACATTTCTTGCTATTCTTGGAGATATATATATTATTATTTCATGGGGTTTTGGCATAGTCAAAAGCTTAATTCACCCTTATCTCCTTGAATTTGTCTTGTGGAGACGATCCACTTGCTATTTTGGGGTTTTGACTACTTTTTTTATGGAGCGATCCACTTGCTATTTTGGGGTTTTGATTACATTTTTTGTGGAGAGCTCCATTTACTTGGCATCTTGCACATTCATTCATGGATTGAAGAGAGATCTAACTAAATTATATAATATTTGTTTGACTTGTTGTGGAGTTAGCTATCAAATAATAATATTTTATTGTATGAGAGAAGACACTCACTCTATAAAGATGAGTTGTTTCTCCATTGTAATAATGGTTGGAGATAAGGATTCTTCCCCTTGAGCATTTGTTAAATATCTTTTGAAGGATATGGAAAGCTTGAGACATGTGCCTTTTGGATATTAATTTGTTGAATATGGAAGCTAGAAATACAATTTCTTCAAGTGTGTCACGAGGACTTAAATATGGTTACTTTAGAGGAGTTATTTTGAAGAGTTAATTGTGATTATTTTTCCTTTTGGACTCTTTATGTTTATTGTTGGAAAGTGTTAATGAATGTTGTCTTCCTAATTAAAGTTTGCTGAAAATTACATTTTCTAAATTGCAAACATAGCCTCATGCTCATTTTTAAAGTGCTCCTTCATTATGGCCTTTGAAATTAGATTTCATCATTCATAGACAACCATATAAGAATATTGTAATTTGTTGTCATGTTTCCATTTTTTGATTCCCCTATTAGGTAGTGGAAATGACAGTGAAGAAAAAGGGAGTCAAAAGGGGTTATTTAATGTTACTTAGTTAGAAGATGTTATGTATTTAAAGTGACATTAGATTAAGAAGTTACTTACTATTATTAAAAATGACTTTTAATCTTAAAGTGAAGTAAAAGGGGGATAAGGGCCATATTTGATTTAGTAAAAAATTAGATAAGGGTTACATTTGATTTGGTCAAAAAATGAAAGTTCTAGAAGGCATGAAGAAATGATAAAATGAGGGGTAGAGCCTCTCTTTGGCATTATGATTTGATCTCTCATTTTGGAAGTGCTCTTGGAGCCATTGTTTCATTAGGGTTTAGCAAAATCCTTCCACTATTGGTTTTGTTTCGGTGGTGCAATATTCACCCTAGCTAGACAAGAGGAGAATCCACCCAGGATTTCCAATGAAGCATAGACAAAAGGGGAATCCATCCAAGGTTTCCATTGGTGATCCAGGTGGATATCGGTGGCCACCCACCTTTTCCAACTAGCTCAAAACAATTTTTTGACAATTTTGACAATTTACTATTTTTAATACTTTTTAACTTCCAGGGCCATTTTGAGGCCCTAAACGATGTTTTTGGGAAAACAGGGAGCAATATGGAAGTTATTTCCATATTGCCTCCAAAATGAATCTCCTCGACGATACCTTTCCAACGGGCTATCATGCGCCTAAAACGAAAATCGTATGCAAAAGTTACGACCTCACGAAGTTGATGTACTAACTTACCCAAACGAGGCCCACATGACTTTTGGTGCTTCATCTCCTAGGGCTAGGTTTTTGGATGTTTAGGGTTTTTGGTATTCCTTTTTATTGTAAAAAGGCCTTTAGAGTCTCATTGTAATCATCTTCTTGCGAATGCGAGTAGCCGTCACATCTTTTCTCAGAGATAAGTTTCCACCATTCTAGCGAGTCTTTCACTCTGTATTTTTACAGTCTCTGTACATTTATTTCATTAATAGAAATCGTGTATCACTGTATATCTGTGTTTATGGTTGCATCTCTGATGCATTTCTTTTATATTATTGAATATTTGCGATATCTCTGTGCATTTTTTTATTATATCTTCGTTCTCATTTCATGCCGAAAATAATCCGGATCAATTGGAGCTTCAGTTGAGTTGCTTTGGTTGGAGGTAGATCGGCTTGCGCAGGAGATTGTGAAACTATCCAGAGCAGGTCGATCCCAGTTTGTAGGTACAAGAGGGTTTTAGAAGGCCTATCAATGACATCCTTGCTGGTTGAAGATGATCGTCCCGCGAGGCCTCGCTAAACGCTCAACCTTGTCCCATGATGACCCCTATAGATTGTAGATTTCTACTAGGAGGATTCGAGGCATCCTTGTTGGTTGGACACCTTCGTCCTACAAGGCATTGAAAGTCATCCAACCTCATCCCGCGAGGACCTCCGTAAGAGGGTTTCGTGTATTCAGTGTCAAATTCGTGAGGGTTTGGAAGGCCATTTTTAGAACAGTCAGCATGAGAGCGGATTGTGTGAAGTTAAGGAAGCCTTGGATAAGTTTGGGAACATCTATTGGATAAGACTTTGGCATCTAGATCAGGTTTTGCTTGTATTCTGTAGTGTTGGTTATTGTTATACAACTGCTACAATAACCATTAGAACTCTATTATTGCCTTGTTTCAGATTCCATCCATAATAGTAATGCCATGAGGTCTTTTCCATATTCTTGAGCATTTGAATGTATGTAATATGTTTGGAGGAATAACCATATGGTAGAGATTAAATTACAACATTCCACATTTTTCATGAATATGTTTGACTAAATACATAACCAACCACATATAAAAGAACATAAAACATTAATTCCCTTGCAGATCCTTATTGGGGACATTACAATGGTATCAGAGTTGGTGATCTTGCCAACCTATAATTGCATGGTTTACAAAAGAACTAGAGGTAAAAATCAACATGGACAAGGAGATGATAGAACTTATGCATGCCATAAAGGGAACTCAACAGAATATGGTAAGCGCATGGGAGGAGCTACGCTTATTAGCTGAGAAGAAGGGAAAAAGGCCCAAATCTAGAAAGGTTGATGAAGCGAAAAACTCAACTCATGATGGGAGTTTGGCAAAATCATAGGGGGAATCACATGCATCTAGCCATATTGAGGATGTGTGCATAGAGGAAGACCAACTGAATATTTTTGAGGAACTAAAGGCTGACCAACATGTTTGTCTTTTGACCTCTTGTTGGGCTCTAAGTTCAAGGGTTCAAAGTTGTCCTTGTTGCTGTTCTAGGACAACAAACAAGTCTGAAATTTCTCCCCTCAAATATGCCTTTAAATTGATGATTGCATGCTCTTTTAAGGTGCCCTTGCAAGTGTTTATCGTAACCAAGGTTAGCACATGTATAAACCTCAAAATATACAATACCCTCTAGGATCTTAACAACTCCTACAATTGAAAGTAAATGAGCAAACCGTGACAAATGTACACAAGTAGTTTTTGGTCAACATGACCCTGGAAAAACCCCCACGGGGAAAACCAGTTAGAGAGATATGATATATATATATATATATATATATATAGAGGTCTCAAAGTAAGAGCTACTACAAAGAAATACAACTAAAGAACCTGTTACAATAGCAACTCCTCTTGAGATGCTTTGGAGTTCTTACTTTCCCTTTGCTTCTGCACACTTAGCCTCAAGTGTGCCCTCTCACACAAGGGTTTGCGCCCTTACTCTCTTGCACACCTCCTCCTAGAAATGCACCCCTAACTTGGTATTTTCCCACTGTAACACAAGTTTGCCTCCCTCACTCAAGCTAGGGCCTCCAAGCTCCTTGGTGCTATTAGCATCTCACCAATGCACCCCTCTACAAATCACCTCCTTAGAAGATGCGCTCTTTCTTTCTCTCCATACCATGTGCCCTTTCTTTATCTCCATAACATGCACCCTTCTCCTCTCAAGATGGTGCGCCCTCTCAAACAAGGGTTTGCGCCCCTACTCCTCTCTTGCACACCTCCTCCTAGAAATGCGCCCTTAGCTTGGTATTTTCCCACTCTAACACAAGTTCACATACCTCACTCAAGCTAGGGCCTCCAAGCTCCTTGGCGCCATTAGCATCTCACCAATGCACCCCTCTACAAGCCACATCCTCACAAGATGCACCCTTGCTTTCTCTCCATACCATGTGCCCTTCTCCTCTCAAGATGGTGTTCCCTCTGTGAAATCTCCTCAAGAAGATTGTGCCCTTTGCTCAAGTGCACCTCCCTTTGCTCCTTAAAAACCTCACTTCCTCTCCTCCTCTTCACTCAACTCTCTCAAGTGAGAATGAGCCTCATCCTTACCCTTTTGCCTCCTTTAGCCTCTCTTTGGCCAAACCTAAAAGACCAATGGCCTAGATTCAATCTAGCCAAGTATAATCAATGGGTGAGATCTAATCTCAAAAATCTCACTTCGAAACCCACTTTACTCAAGTTTCCATAGTTTGTTTTATGTCTCTTAATTCACCTAGAAAGTGAATAAATTGTCAGTTTATGACTTAAGTGACACATTTCACTTTTTGACTTAAGTGACTAAGTCAAAGTGAAATTAAATCATAAAGTAAGGGTATACGGGTAATAGTCTCCTCCTTTGTGTTTAGAGACTCACAAACACAGGGGGACCACTTTCCAAGGTACCCAAATCTCAACACTCCTTCTTATTGAGGAAAGTGTCACTCACCCCTCCAATCTTGTCCCTACAATGGACATCAGTGTGTGCTGGCAAATACTCTGTGAGTATGGTTGTACCCTAATCATCAAAAGTGGCCTCTGACTTTGATGTGCTCAACCTGCATGATCTCTAGATGGAAGTCCATATCCACCTATCCAAGACCTCCTTGAATCAAAGTCCTTCTTGATCCAAGCCTTGATCTTGGCATCTCACCAAAGATCTCTACCTTCACATCTCACCAAGGATATCTACCTCTTGGCATCTGACCAAGAGTCTCTCTCTTGGCATCTCACCAAGAGTCTCTCGATCTTGGCATCTCACCAAATATCCTCACCTTGGTCTCTCACCAAGGCACTTCCTTCTGAAGAGGAGTCTGAAATTGATCTGCTCGTCTCCATATCCAAGTGTGACCCAAACCTCTTTGGCACCCTGCTCACACTCATCAATCTCTGATACTCTGAAGCCCCTACAACAACTATCTGTCTACTCGATAAATCTGAAACTGAAGTTGTCCCGGGTGGACCAGTCACCCCTGAATATGGTGTACTCAATAACTGAGTCTGCGTCCCATGAGATACATGAACACTCTTAATTTGTGAGACCTCCTCAACTCTGTCTATGCACCAACTGCTGGATGGTGTCTCAATTGTCGAACAACGGGCTATGAGAGAACACTCCCTCTCAAACTGAGTAGAGAACTCTTCCTCCTCTTCTATCACTACAGTACCACCCTACCGCTTCTTCTTCTTCTTCTTGGGACATTGTCCAACATAGTGCCCCAGCTTGCCACAATCAAATCATCTCACTTTGCTCATGTCCTTCTACTGCTCACCCTGTCCTCTCGATTGCTGCTCCTTGGCCCCAACTTTGGGCCCCTACTTGGTCTTCTTCTTTCCCTTAGCCATAAGAACAAGATTAACCTCATCCTCATCCTCACCTTGTTGCTGACTAGTAGATACAGAACCACGCCTGGTCTTCTCCTGCACAAAGTCATACCAAATCCTCTCCCAACTGGGCATATGCTCCCTAGCCATGATGTCATGCACAAAACTCTCCCATGGTTTGGTAAATCCATTCAATTTTGTTCACACCAACTCAAAAGGGATCTACTATATCTCCAATTGCACCCAACTCATCACAAATCTAAGAGAACCTCGAGAGGTATGAGGTAATTGTATTTGTCTTCCCCATATTGGTGCCCCTCAATGTCTCTTGAAGCAACATCTTGTGGTTCTGGTTAGGACTCTAATAAAGACTACAAAGAGATTGCCACATCTGAAAAGCATAGTCTTTGCCAGAAATGTGAGGAATCACATGGTCTTTCACCATGTAAAGGATCGTTCTCTTAGCTCTCTTTTTTTGTTTCTGAAACTCATCAAAGAGAACCACATCTGTAGGAGGTACAATGGGATTCTCCACTATCTCCCATAGCTCTCCCTCGTCCAGAATCATCACTATCCTTTCCTTCCACGGAAATCAATTATTTTCCCCCACAAACCTATCCTCCACCCTCAAACCTACCACCAACAAGGCTGCCATCTGATGCTAAAATTGATACACTCTAACCAAGCAAAATTGAGCAACTCTGAACAATAAGAAACAATGACAAACACACTAGTCTCAAGTGTGAAAAATGAGGTTTCCAACCAAGTGTAAATTTTCCCAACAGACACTAAATAAGAGGCACTTTCAAATCTGTTTTTTCTCAGTGTTTCAGATTGTAAACTTGTTGTCCAAAAAACAACCAACAGATCTGATTTTTACCCCACAAAAATTGCCCACTGTCTACTCCAAAAATCATTCCACTCTACTTCCCTTTGGATTTGATACCATGAAGATTTTTGAGGAACTAAAGGTTGCCCAACAGGTCTGTCCTTTGACCTCTTGTTGGGATCTAAGTTCAAGGTTCCATATCTGTCCTTGTTGTTGTTTTAGGACATCAAACTGATCTGATCAAACTCCCCCTCCTATCATTGCCTTTAAACTGATGATTGCATACTCTTTTAAGGTGCCCTTGAAATTGTTTTTCATAACCAAGGTTAGCACATGCATAAACCTCAAAACATACAATACCCTCTAGGATCTTAACAACTCCTACATCTAAAAGTAAATGACAAAACCATAAAAAACATACACAAGTAGTTTTTGGTTAACATGACCTTGGAAAAACCCCCACGGGGAAAACCAATTAGATAGATTTGATATATATATGGAGATCTCAAAGTAATAACTACTACAAAGAAATACAACTAAAAAACCTAATACAATAGCAACTCCTCTCGAGATGCTTTGGAGTTCTTAATTTCTTTGTGCCTTCTAGCCTTAGAAGAGTGTACCCTTTTCCTTGGTGTGCATCTTCCAGTTTCCTTGCCTTGCTTTAGCCCTTGATTTTAATTTTCCTTGACTTTCCCACTTGTATATAGCTAACAATGAGTAGTAGTGCCCTCTTTCCCTTTGCTTGTGCACACTTAGCCTCAAGTGTGCCCTCTCACACAAGGGTTTGTGCCCCTACTCCTCTCTTGTGCACCTCCTCCTAGAAATGGACCCCTAGCTTGGTATTTTCCCACTCTAACACAAGTACGCCTCCCTCACTCAAGCTAGGGCCTCCAAGTTCCTTGGCGCGAGTAGCATCTCACCAATGCACCCCTCTACAAGCCACTTCCTCAGAAGATGCACCCTTCCTTTCTCTCCATACCATGCACCATTCTCCTCTCAAGAAGGTGCACCCTCCATGAAAGCTCCTCAAGAATCTTGCACCCTTTGCTCAAGTGCGCCTCCCTTTGCTCCTTGAAACCCTTACTTCCTCTCCTCCTCTTCACTCAACTCTCTCAAGTGAGAATGAGCCTCATCCTTACCCTTTTGCCTCCTTTAGCCTCTCTTTGGCCAAACCTAAAAGACCAATGGCCTAGTTTCAATCTAGCCACATCTAATCAATGGGTGAGATCTAATCTAAAAAATCTCACTTAGAAACCCACTTTACTCAAGTTTCCATAGTTTGCTTTATGACTCTTAATTCACCCACAAAGTGAAATAATTTTCACTTTAAGACTTAAGTGACAAATTTCACTTTTTGACTTAAGTGACTAAGTCAAAGTGAAATTAGATCATAAAGTAAATGTATAAGGGTAATAGTCTCCCCCTTTCTGTTTAGAGACTCACAAACACAAGGGGTCCACTTTCCAATGTACCCAAATCTCAACACAAACAACAGTTTACGAACTAACCGATGAGACTGATGGCACTAGTGTGTTAGATGGAAAAAAATGAGAATGCAACATCTTGTCCTACTTGGGATGACCATGATGTTGAGGATTCAACATCTCTCCCTGTGTATGATATTGAGGATGAGGATGGTTCAAGTAGGAATGCAACACTTCACCTTGTTCATGACATGTATAATGATACAAGCATGGTTGTACCAGAATATGATAGAGATTGGGAATATGACAACGAAAGGGATGGGAGCATATCAGAAAACTCATATGAGGAAGATTGTTCACATTACATGTCCCCATCTAGTGAATTAGTTGATTCCTTGTGTGACAACCAACACCATGTTGATGAAATAACATCGCGTGAATTGGAGGACCGATTATTAGTCACATAGGAGAAAGTTGTGCAGGTGTTGACGATAACAGATGGTGTTTATAAATTCATTGAAGACCTTATGTGGAAAACCCAGATGGAAGAGAGGCAAAGGGGAATTGCAGATGGAGTCACTAGTGCTAAATTGTGCATCATCAAAGAGGCACTAGAGCAGATGAAATTTGAGTAGTTGCAATTGTTCATGGATAGGGAACTTGTTCTCAAGTTCGTTGAGGACAAGGAAAGGGAGATTGATGAGCTTTGTTACCAACTTAGTTCGAAACACTTTTCATCGTTGACAGTAGCAAATAATCCATCATATTTGGAAACAATGATGTTATCTCCATTTCCTAGGGATAATTAAGGAGATCATGTCTTGAGGCCCTCAGGTTGCAGACATGGAGTATCGAGAGACAGATGGCTGACAACGTCCACTTGCACAGACAGAGGCCCACCTCACCACCACAAATCTCAGATTCATCACGATGGTATCCACCACACTATCTTGCTTTCATAAGACATTGGGTCTTTCTCCATGAGGTACAAGCCAGGTATTATGGTAAGTGTCACTTCAATATTTTAGGTATTTGAGTCTGTTGCATTTGAAAGATGCTTTTTGATTATGTAAAATCTGCTTGGAAGTTATGCTCTTTTTCATGTTTCACCTTGATGGTTGACATTGCGCCCTAGTAAGTGGTCACCCTTAGGGATAAGTTTTCTACTGGGGGTCCCCTTGACAAGTCATCGTGCCATTCCCTGATCATACTTACCACTTTCCACACTTCATCCCCTCGTCTCCTTATCTTTTGGGATTTTCGGGTGTACTGACCCAAGAAGGGATTGCCCCTCATTTCATGGGAAGAAGGGGTTGAAGGCCCAGAGGCTTGTAGTTGGAAAAAGATAAAATCCAATCATGAACCTTCTAGATGCTTGCCCGGGGATCCTGAGGACAATGAAATGTCTCTCATAAGAAACTGACGGGACCCGTAAAAAATAACAAATGCAAAAATGCCAACCAAGGAAGAGCGTGTGTGGGAAATGTTTTTCATGCTTAGGTAGAAATCCCAGAAATCGTCTTCAACTTGGGGAAGCATGATGTGACCAAGGTAGAGTCAAGCTGGACAATGTTTTTCACGCTTAGGTAGAAGCCCCACCTTGGCTTCAACCTGGAAACATCTTAAAATAACACAAGACAATAGATGGGCTTGGAAAAATGATGCATTGAAAATGAATGTGCAACACACCCTCTACAAAGGCACCCATAAATGAGACTACGATCCCTTGTATGTCATAAAATCCATGCCCAAAAGTATTTCCCCCATCCAATTCATCTTTTACACATGGCTTAGAGGGGGTTCCACCTAGGAAACACTCCTTGACTTAGGGGATTATTCACCCAATAGGTCACTTTTTCAACCCTCCCATACCTAAACTTGGCAAGTTGCATAGGGTCTTTGAGCACTTTGATTTGATGAGGTGGTTTTTTATTCACATGGTTCAATGACTCTTTTATTGATTTGATTTACTTATCATGATATGTTTGACTTGAGATCCTTGAAGGGTGTATTCATTGTCATTGCAGGACATTGCTTGGTGGATAGTTTTGGAGGAACAAGCTTAGCTTGGGCTTCCTTGGGCATATCATGAATCTCACATGATAGATACCATGACCCACACACCAGACGATGATGACAGCCTTTGGAGGTTTGAGAGGCACCTTGGATGACCTCACCTAGCCCCTGTAAGCCTAACATTTGGCCTTTGGAGGTCAAAACGTCACATTTAGAGGGATTGATGTCACCCTAGGGCTAGGGTTTGGTGCAGTGGTGTGGTTGACTTGACACTTGGCACATTTTGGATGGAGAGAGGCCTTGGCTTGATGGAGGAGACCCTAGCGCATGAGAGGGAGGCCTTTGGAGCCCAACGTTTCATCTCCAAGCTCAACGATTTGATAAAAGTGTCAAAACGTTTCCCTAAAGGGGTGACATCATGCTTCTTTTAGGGTTTCTTATGTGAAAAATATAATTTAAAATTATAAAGGGGAAAATTAAGGGTTGTTGGCCCCTTACTTTTTTGTTTACCCTAAAGTTAAGTGGAAAAACACTTTTACGAGGATTTGTATAAATAAGAATCAGTTCATTTCATTTTCATCATAACTCTCCCATCTGGGAGAGGATACTTGGCTGAAATTTGCACCCCTATTGGGTAAATTCATTCTCTCCATCTCATGTGCTATGGTTTATCTCTTGTATTATGGAGTGAAGTGGTGCACTAGCTCTTGGAGGTTTTTTCTCTTGCTTTGGTGATGAAATACTTGGTAACTAGGGTTTATCTTGGCATGCTTTTTTGGAATTGGTAAGAAAAATATGCATATTGTTAGTTTTCCTTCTTCTTCCATGGTTTTTATTGGATAGAGGATTGGAGGAGTATAAGGGCATACACCCTCCACCAAGTTTTATCATTATTGTTTGTTGAAAGGGCTATTGCAAAGGTTGTTAGGAGGAGTGAAATGGCTTACACCCTCCTAGATTTACCTTGTTAGGTTTTAATTTTCTTAGGGAGTAAAAAGGGCTTTCACCCCTAGGGAGATATTAGATCTAACCTATTACACGAAGACTCCATAATCCATTTTACAAGACACTAGTTTAAATTTTCATCGGAGAGATAAAATACTTGCATTGGAATGCGTGATTTTTCGAGATATTGAATTTATTGAAGTTGGAATATTTTTTTAGTGTTATAAGCTTGCTTATTCCCTAAGGGTGTCCTTTTTAGGCCAATAAATTTGTTTTTGTTATAAACTTAAAGCTAAAACCATTAGGGATGCATAAACCTCTCTCTTTTACTTGTTGCACACTTACCAACAACTGAAATTTACTTGCAAATGTCTATTATTGTTCTATTGCTCATTCACCTTTTTTAGGAATAACTAAGGAGATGATGTCTCGAGGCCCTCATGTTGCAGACATGGAGTACCGAGAGACAAATGGCTAGAAACGTCCACTTGCACAGACAGAGGCCCGCCTTACTGTTAGAAAAACAGGACCGTGGAGCAATAAAATAAAACAAATGCAGAAACAAAACATATAAGACACACAATACAAGAGAGACACAGATTTACGTGGTTCACCCAGTGTGGGCTACGTCCACCAGAGAAATTGCTAGGTCCTTCCTTTATTATTATCCAGCAAATGAAGGGATACAACCTACAACAAAACCCGCTGTAACTTCCTCTTCTTTCTCTCACAGTCTCCTCTCTCAGAATACAATATTCACCATCCACCATAGTCGCGATACATTTCCCTCATAAAATAGGGTTTCCTTCTAGGGCAAAAAACCCTAACTTAATCTCTACCGTTAGATCTGTAACCTTATAATGAACGATCCAGATTTACAATGAAATTACAACATACTTTTACAAGGCAATTTTTTCTTCGGGGGCTTCGTTCCCAAACCCCTATCGGAGGACGCTGCCCCCGAAACCTCACTGGGGGTCCGCTTGCCCCTAGACCCCCCAACCGGGGGGATAGCCCCCCCAGACCCCGCAGAGGGGGTACCCCCTATGCACTCCCCCGTGTGGAAGAGTGTACATACTTCTGGGGTGTAAATACTTCATGGGGTATAAACATGACTGAAAGGAAGGACCTCTGAATCAAGAAGATAATCAGGCTCCACAATCAACAATCTCCCACTTGGAGACCGATCTTAACAACTCCATCGCTGCTATATATGCTGGACTCTAAACCTTCTTGGACCTGGCAAATTTCTCATTTTCATCTTCATTCTTGAAGACCAACTGAAACTGAGAAGGAACTCAGTTTCTTCCTGGTTACTCCCTTTGTTAACATGTCTGCAGGATTTTGGCTAGTGTGTATCTTTTCCAGCTTCAATTGTCCATCTTCCAAGGTGGATCGTATGAAGTCGTACCTCAACTGTATATGCTTAGTCTTCGAATGGAAGGCTGAGTTCTTTGGAAGGTGAATGGCACTCTGACTGTCATAGTACAACTTGTTGTTCTCCTGCTTCTTTTCCAATTCCTCCATAAACCTTTGTAACCAAATCATCTCTTTACTAGCCTCTGTAGCAACAACATACTCTGCCTCTGTTGTTGAAAGTGCAACAACCTTTTGCAGTTTTGAAATCCAACTTATTGTTGTTCCACCTATAGTAAAA
>ML779843.1:1459531-1469886 GCA_009831015.1 Picea engelmannii | reverse complement strand
GAATTATGTGAAGGAGAAAGGATATGGATACTCTCTGGTCTGATCCTTGTTTGGAAAGGCTAATCGAGAGCTGGAAGATCTGCTACCCCGTGTCCCTCAACCCTTTCAATAGCCCAAATAGACTTTCAGTCACACTTGGGCTAGACAAGATACTAGTACTATAGGTCTTAGTGGTGCAAGGAGTGCACAACACTAGAATTGGAGAATCATGAAATAATACCCCTTGTCATGTTAGCTTAGTTAAATGAAAGAGCTTATGTTAATGGTTCACCCTCGAAAAGTGACATTGGGTTGAGAATAGTGCCCCATGTTGTGATAATTTTGTTGAATGAAAATGCCCATGTTGTAATAATAAATTTTAGCCACTTCTAAGTAGACCCTTACCTTCCAAATTTTATTAACATTATTAATATTTCCCTATTATCTCCACTACCCCCAGATAATAGGGAAAAATTAAGCAACAACAATTTAACCTAAATTAAAAAGCATCTTAACCAAATTAATTACAAGGAGCGAAGTTGGCAATTCGGGAGTTGAAGAACCACATTGGAGCTGAGTGTTGAAGCAGAATAGAGATCTGGTCATCCTGATTTTGGCTGTTGGGTAGAGTGCAAGCAACAACGCAAGGGGAAAGGCACGTAGAACAACGATCTGAGCATCCTCATTTTGGCGGCATCTTCATCTGGGCATCCTCTCTTTGGAGGTACACAAATCATCTGTTTTTTTATCATCTAATTTACAAAAGTAACGTTATTTACAAAAAAATTGGTTTTTGCCCTAGTTTTTTCACCCCAACCAGAGAAGATCTAGAGAATTTTAGTCATAAAATTAGAAACTTAGTCAATAATTTCTCAATCCATGGATAAATCCTCCTTATAAACGCCCTCGATCAATGCCCTCGATCAGACGCCCTGCATTAGGAACGAGACCTACTGCCATCACACTAATTCCCATTTTGGTGAAATGCGAGGAAAGGTTTCCCCAATGTGGGGGACGCGGGTAAATTTAGCAAGAGGTTGCCAAATTTTCCTCATTTTTCCCTTACCATAACTAGTCTCAACTTATAGCTCGTCAATATGTTTCAAACAAGTTGTTTCAACAACCCCATTGATGCCCGAAAATGTGCTTAGACTGTCTTCATCCTGAGGAGATCATACAATATTCTATTGGCTTTATGGGGTGTGCCTTCCTTGCATAGTGCATCCATGATGGTGGAATATGAAATCATATTAGGGACATGACCTCTATCTTCAAATAATTGTATTTCCTCCTTCGGATTACCCACTTTGTAGAGTCCAATCATTAATGTGTTGTATGTGCCAACACCAGGGCTCTGACCCTGGACTTGCATCACATAGAAGATATGTTGAGCTTTGTCTATCCTATTATGCTTGCAAAGCCCATGTATTAATGTATTATAGCTAACTAGTTCATGTTTGCAACCTCTCTCTGGCATCTCTTGAAGAAGTTCCCCTGCCTTCTCCAGATTACCCACACTGCAAAATCCATTTATAAGTGTATTGTATGTGATTTCACTAGGCAGATTGCCTATTTGGACCATAACATCTAACAACCCGAGAGCTTCCTGAAGCCTGACTTCTTTGCAAACACTGTCAATAACAACAATGTATGTGATAACATTCAGATTGCACCCCTTATCTAGCATCTCATGTAGCACTTTGGTGGCCTCCTGCCATTTCTGTTCCTTACATAAACCATCAATAAGGGAATTGTATGTGACAACATCAGGGCATATTTTTATGCTGGACATTTCATAGAAAAGCTTCCTTGCCTTGTCCAACTTGCCTTCCTTACCTAAACCATCAATAAGCACATTGTATGTGACAACACTAGGGCATATGTTTATGTCGAACATTTCATAGAAGAGTTTACTAGCCTCCTGCAACTTGCCTTCCTTACATAAACCATTGATAAGTGCGTTGTATGTGACAACATTAGGGCATATGTTTTTGTCGAACATTTCATAGAAGAGCTTCCTTGCCTCGTCCAACTTTCCCTCCTTACCTAAACCATCAATAAGCACATTGTATGTGACAACATTAGGGAATATGTTTCTGTTGGACATTTCATAGAAGAGCTTCCTCGCCTCGTCCAACTTGCCTTCCTTACCTAAACCATCAATAAACACATTGTATGTGACAACACTAGGGATTATGTTTCTGTCGGACATTTCATGGAAGAGCTTCCTTTCCTCGTCCAACTTGCCTTCCTTGCATGAACCATCAATTAAAGTGCATTGTATGTGACAACATCTGGGCCTATGTTTCTGTCAGACATTTCATCGAAGAGCTTCCTCGCCTCATCCAACTTGCCTTCCTTACATAAAACATCAATAAGCGTGTTGTATGTGACAACATCAGGGCCTATGTTTCTATTGGACATTTCATAGAAGAACTTAATAGCCTCAACCAACTTGCCTTCCTTACATAAACCATATATAAATTGAGGCTTATGGTGAAAATCACAAGATGGAACCTTATACAATATGAGTTGGAACATGTACTATTCCAGAGCAAACTTGTTTTGCCAATTCTATTAGGTTCCACCTATACATGACTAATTTTTTTTTGGTTGAATTGTGTTGTTGGAACAAAGTAATATACTATTTATATGTCCTCCAACATGCCATTATGAGATTTATATTTCCTCCAACCTACTCCAATCCATGCAAGACAAAAACAGTTAAGTAAAATCATATTTCCAGTGCAACCTCCAGAGGATCACATCAGAGACATAATTTCCTCCCTTGTATTTGGTCATGAACCAAAGTAGGGACATTGCCAGCTGCATCCAAGACGGGCTGGTCCTTTGAACACTTTGCTACATCATTTGCTACAATTTGCAGTCAGCCAAAGGAGGCCCATGAATGGAGTACTTTCCTATATGTGTAATTAACCCACACCGCCGTACTAATATTTTTATTGAAAATATATGTAGTGATGTCCACCTGGTAGATCCTAAGTGGAAAATAATTTTGTAAAGTGAATGTAATTTTTGGCGTATTTTTGGGCTTATATTAAGATGCATTTATTCACAATATGATAGAGTGTTTGTGTAGGTGATAAAAGACTTGTGGCTATTGATTCTGTACTTTTTGTTTGGAATAAGAAAGAACAACCAATGCTGGAAATTAAAAAAGAAAATAGATCATAAGCTGTAAATTCCCTCATCTGTTTTCTCAAGGCTTTGAGTGATAAGATGCATATATAACTCCATGCAACTTTAACTCATGCCACTAATACAACTAGTTGATTTACTATTTTTCATAATCTGAAGGCAAGTTCATATGAATTTGTCATACGTTTGGATAAATATATAAAAGTAGTTTATCACACTCATGTTTTTATTGGAGGAAATTTGAAATAGAAGAGTTAGGTATTTGCAGATACATGGGTATCATAATTGGCACAATTGACTTAGTGTAGATTCGATAGTCAAAATTCACATTGGTATGTCGATTAAAGTTGGTTTGGCATGGTGTTGTACCTGGGTAAGAAAAATATGTTATTTCACTAGAGAGATTGGTGTAGAGTTGTTGGTCAATTTGGGTGTTCTGTGGGCATTTGATCATTGATCAAAGTTCATTAGTTATCAAAAGATGCCTTTGATTATTTTTCATCACAAATTTGTTAAATTTAAAGCAGCTGCAAGATCCATTCTCCGGGAGGATGGAAAAGACCCTAGCCGAGATCTAGGGCCCCCAGTTCACTCCTGGGTTACTTGGTTTGGGACCAAACAGTCAGTGCCACAACAAAAGACCCTTGTAAGGGCCCCCAATAGATGACTGGGGTTCTTGGTCTAGGACCAAGCAGTAAAGATCCCTGAGAGGGCCCCCAGTATATGACTGGGGTTCTTGGTCTGGGACCAAGCAGTAAAGACCCCTGAGAGGGCCCCCAGTATATGACTGAGGTTCTTGGTCTGGGACCAAGCAATTAAAGTCCCTAGATATGACTAGGGCCCCTGGAATTGCTCCAGGGTACCCATGAATCTCTATTAAAACAAACCTTAGCATCCAAACATCATGAATAACCTATGCTTACCAGTTGTGACCAAGTCCAATATTCACCATTTAGAACAATTTCTCAAGCTTGTTACATGAATTCCAATAACGCTTGTCGAAAAATGATCATGAGCTAGCATCTTCTTTATTTAACCTAGAACTTATTTGATCAACATAAAACCATATTAGGAAACCTATGAACAATTAAACCCATATGGCGGATTTCACTCTGAAGTAGCGCAAGTATGTAAAACAATGAATCATTACGGGAATTGTTTTTCTACCAAAATTATGAAGTTTCCTTTTATCACTTTTATCTACATTTACTAAATGGTTTGGGCTGATGTTTGGTGAAGATCTTACTCTTATCATGATGCTTCAACACAAAAAAATGAGCAAAACCTAGTTCATGGATTTCAAGAAAAATACAAAATGGCTATAGGTGATGGTGGCTCATTTCTCAAAAAAATTGAATTGGTTTTACTTGAAATTTGGTGTGTTAATTCATCTTACCTTATTATATCCCCCTTCCAAATTTAGTGGCCATATTATGCATTGTTTGCAATATATGATCAAATCAATTTCTACCCTATTGATGAAGAAAATGGCATTGACTGCAGATTTGACCAGAGATATGTACCTTGGTTGATGGTTGTTGGGTCCATTTAAACAACATGGAAGCATGAAAACATTATCCCTAACAAAACCCAAAGGTCAAAATTAGTCCACAAGAGGTGCAACCATTCAAATCATCAAGTCAATACTAGATTTCTGAGGGTGACAATCTCCTATAGTAGTGTTGAATACCCTTTGTGGATAGCTGAAATAAGGTTGTTAATGTTGAACTCTGAAGAGGAAGGGATGATCCTTTGAAAAATATAAATGCAGTGGGAAAAATGAATTGCTAGTTGTATTTATGCAAAATAACACCTTACTAAAAAACTTCCAGAGTGGCAGGTCCATTTTCAGATCTCGGGCATCAACAAAAGTTATGTCAGACACCATACATATTTTCCCACTTTCCAAGCTCAAAAAGGTTGTGCATAATGGTATACTTTGATTTTGTTAGATTCTAGATGGCAAAGGGGGGTCTCTAATATCATAATCATCTTGTTCTATTGTATCATCATAGAAAATTGTAATGTCTCCTAGAAATTTAAATGTTATCCTTTGAGCTTGAATTGGTTTTGAAAAATCAAAATACAATGCTATTTATGGTCGAGCTTCATGCAACCTATATTCACCTACACAAACAACAATAACAACATCTTCAGTGGTATTGAAAACTTTTAAGTTGGTTCCTAATTTAAATCTATTGGAATGATTAGATAATTTCTCCCCATCAAGTGTCGAGTTGGTGAGCCATGTGACAACAAAAAATTATTCTCTTGTAAAGACCAGGTTTATGAGGAAAAAAGAATTTATTCATGTAGTTTTTCCATTGGAAAATATTATGGAAACATGTTCCAATTGCAAGGCCTTTTATGTAAGGACAATTTCCTCCTGCATTGGCATCTTCATATACAATTTTGTTACAATTCTTTTCATTAAGACAACATTGTAGGGCCAAATCTTTAGTTGGTCCATAAAGATGTTTCCCCATTGAAACATAGTAAAAACAATTCAAAAATTCCACAACTTCCAAGTTTATATATTCAATGTATATTCACATGCACTGCAAATTAATTCCCTCTATCTGCCTGAAATTTCTTATATGACCTGCACTCCACTAGTACTATGTCCTTAATGCCATAATAGTAAGAAATCATGTGAGTTAAATAACCTTGTCTAGCCCCAAACTATACAACTTTTAGATGGGATTTCATCTATTCTCTCTCTTCCCCATGCCCATTCCCATAACCATTCATATATTCATAATACATATTTTTCTTTGAAATGAAATCATGATTCCAAATTATTCCTATAGTTTCAAGATTTCCAAGTATGGATGCATGTTCTATGACATGCTTCTCTTAAAAGGGAAACCTCCTATCTAGCTTTGTATTGAAGCATTAGTCATGGGCATCAAGAAAAAAATATGAGTCTTGTATGTTGTTCGAAAGCTAGCATGCTTGTGCTTGTGCTTGTTCGAGATGCACTTGTGCTTCTGCAAGATGGAAAGATAGCACACACTAGCTTTCCCCCATGTTGGAATGATGTTATTTGAGATGTGATTGTGTTGGGGGAAAGCTAACACATGATAGATTTCCCCCACAATGAATGATGTTGTTTGAGATGAGCTTGTGCTTGTGGAGGAGGGAAAACTAGCACGTGCTAGCTTACCCCCATGGTGGGATGATTTTTGAGATGCGCTAGTGCTTGTGCAAGAGGGAAAGCTAGCATGCGCTAGATTTCCTCCATGGTGGAATGATGTTGTTTGAGATGTGCTTGTGCTTTTGCAAGAGGGAAATCCAACATAAACTAGCTTTCCCCCATGATGGAATGATGTTGTTTCAAGATGCACTTGTGCTTGTTCAAGAGGGAAAGCTAGCACACGCTAGATTTTCTTGATGGTGGAATGATGTTGTTCAAGATGAGCTTATTCTTGTGCAAGAGGGAAGACTATCATGTGAAAGCTTTCCTCCATGCTAAAATGATGTTGTTCGAGATGCACTTGTGCTTGTGCAAGAGGGAAAGCTAGCACGTGCTAGCTTTCCCCCATGGTGGAATGATGTTTTTCGAGATGCAATTGTGCTTCTGCAAGATGGAAAGATAGCATGTGCAAGCTTTCCCCCATGGTGGAATGATCTTATTCAAGATGTGATTATGATAGGGGGAAAGCTAGCACATGCTAGCTTTCTTCCACATTGAATGATGTTGTTTGATATGAGCTTGTGCTTGTGGAAGAGGGAAAACTAGCATGCGCTACCTTACCCCCATGGTGGGATGATTTTCGAGATGCGCTAGTGCTTGTGCAAGAGGGAAAGCTAGCATGTGCTAGCTTTCCCCCATGGTGGAATGATGCGCTTGTGCAAGATGGAAAGCTAGCATGCTTGTGATTGTGCTTGTTTGAGATGCACTTGTGCTTCTGCAAGATGGAAAGATAGCACATGCTAGCTTTCCCCCATGTTGGAATGATGTTATTCGATATGTGATTGTGTTGGGGGAAAGATAGCACATGATAGCTTTCCCCCACATTGAATGATGTTGTTTGAGATGAGCTTGTGCTTGTGGAAGAGGGAAAACTAGCACGTGCTAGCTTACCCCCATGGTGGGATGATTTTTGAGATACGCTAGTGCTTGTGCAAGAGGGAAAGCTAGCTTACCCCCATGGTGGGATGATTTTTGAGATGCGCTAGCTTTCCCCCATGGCGGAATGATGTTGTTCGAGATGTGCTTATGATTTTGCAAGAGGGAAATCCAACATAAACTAGCTTTCCCCCACGATGGAATGATGTTGTTTCAAGATGCACTTGTGCTTGTTCAAGAGGGAAAGCTAGCACACACTAGATTTCCTTGACGGTGGAATGATGTTATTCAAGATGAGCTTATGCTTATGTAAGAGGGAAGACTATCATGTGCAATCTTTCCTCCATGCTAAATTGATGTTGTTCGAGATGCGCTTGTGCTTGTGCAAGAGGGAAAGCTAGCACGCGCTAGCTTTCCCCCATGGTGGAATGATATTTTTTGAGATGCAATTGTGCTTCTGCAAGATGGAAAGCTAACACGCACAAGATTTCCCCCATGGTGGAATTATCTTATTCAAGATGTGATTATGATAGGGGGAAAGCTAGTACATGCTATCTTTCCCCCACATTGAATGATGTTGTTTGAGATGAGCTTGTGCTTGTGGAAGAGGGAAAACTAGCACACGCTACCTTATTCCCATGGTGGGATGCTTTTCGAGATGCACTAGTGCTTGTGCAAGAGGGAAAGCTAGCATGTGTTAGATTTCCCCCACGGTGGAATGATGCGCTTGTGCAAGATCGAAAGCTAGCATGCTTGTGCTTGTGCTTGTTCGAGATGCACTTGTGCTTCTGCAAGATGGAAAGCTAGCACACACTAGATTTCCCCCATGTTGGAATGATGTTATTCAAGATTTGATTGTGCTAGGGGGGAAGCTAGAACATGCTAGCTTTCCCCCACATTGAATGATGTTGTTTGAGATGAGCTTTTGCTTGTGAAAGAGGGAAAACTAGCACACGCTAGCTTACCCCCATGGTGGGATGATTTTCAAGATGCGCTTGTGCTTGTGCAAGAGGGAAATCTAGCATGCGCTAGCTTTCCCCCACGGTGGAATGATGTTGTTCGAGATGTGCTTGTGATTTTGCGAGAGGGAAATACAACATAAACTATCTTTCCAAGATGAGATTATGATTGTGCAAGAGGGAACTCTAGCATGTGCAAGCTTTCCCCCATGGTGGAATGATGTTGTTCGAGATGCACTTGTGCTTCTGCAAGATGGAAAGCTAGCACGTGATAGCTTTCCCCCATGTTGGAATGATGTTATTCGAGATGTGATTGTGCTGGGGGAAAGCTAGCACATGATAGCTTTCCCCCACATTGAATGATTTTGTTTGAGATGAGCTTGTGCTTGTGGAAGAGGGAAAACTAGCACGTGCTAGCTTACCCCTATGGTGTGATGATTTTCGAGATGCGCTAGTGCTTGTGCAAGAGGGAAAGATAGCATGCGTTATCTTTCCCCCACGATGGAATCATGTTGTTTGAGATGTGCTTGTGCTTCTGCAAGAGGGAAATCCAACATAAACTAGCTTTCCCCCACGGTGGAATGATGTTGTTTCAAGATGCACTTGTGCTTGTTCAAGAGGGAAAACTAGCACACACTAGATTTCCTTGAAGGTGGAGTGATGTTGTTCAAGATGAGCTTATACTTGTGCAAGAGGGAAGACTACCATGTGCAAACTTTCCTCCATGCTAAAATGATGTTGTTCGAGATGTGCTTGTGCTTGTGCAAGAGGGAAAGCTAGCACGTGCTAGCTTATCCCCATGGTGGAATGATGTTGTTCGAGATGCACTTGTGCTTCTGCAATATGGAAAGCTAGCACGTGCTAGCTTTCCCCCATGTTGGAATGATGTTATTCGAGATGTGATTGTGCTAGGGGAAAGATAGCACATGCTAGCTTTCCCCCACATTGAATGATGTTGTTTGAGATGAGCTTGTGCTTGTGGAAGAGAGAAAACTAGCATGTGCTGGCTTACCCCCATGGTGGAATGATTTTCGAGATGCGCTAGTGCTTGTGTAAGAGGGAATCATGTTGTTCGAATCATGCACTAGCTTTCCCCCATGGTGGAATCATGCTGTTCGAGATGTGCTTGTGCTTATGCAAGAGGGAAATCCAACATAAACTAGCTTTCCCCCATGGTGGAATGATGTGGTTTCAAGATTGTATTGTGCAAGAGGGAAAACTAGCACACGCTAGCTTTCCGCCATGGTGGAATGATGTTGTTCTAGATGCACTTGTGCTTCTGCAAGATTGAAAGCTAGCACGCGCTAGCTTTCCCCCATGTTGGAATGATGTTATTCGAGATGTGATTGTGCTAGGGGGAAAGCTAGCACATGCTAGCTTTCCCGCACATTGAATGATGTTGCTTGAGATGAGCTTGTGCTTGTGCAAGAGGGAAAACTAGCACGCACTAGCTTACCCACATGGTCGGATGATTTTTGAGATGCGCTAGTGCTTGTGCAAGAGGGAAAGCTAGCATCTGCCATCTTTACCCCATGGTGGAATGATGTTGTTCGAGATGTGTTTGCGCTTTTGCAAGAGGGAAATCCAACATAAATTAGCTTTCCCCCACGGTGGAATGATGTTGTTTCAAGATGCACTTGTTCCTGTTCAAGAGGGAAAGCTAGCACACACTAGATTTCCTTGATGATCGAATGATGTTCAAGATGAGCTTATGCTTGTGCAAGAGGGAAGACTAGCATGTGCAAGCTTTCCTCCATGCTAAAATGATGTTGTTCGAGATGCGCTTGTGCTTGTAAAAGAGGGAAAGATAGCATGCGCTAGCTTATCCCCATGGTGGAATGATGTTGTTCGAGATGCATTTGTGCTTATGTAAGATGGAAAGCTAGCACGCGCTAGCTTTCCCCATGTTGGAATGATATTATTCGAGATGTGATTGTGTTGGAGGAAAGCTAGCACATGCTAGATTTCCCCCACATTGAATGATGTTGTTTGAGATGAGCTTGTGCTTGTGGAAGAGGGAAAACTAGCACACGCTAGATTACTCCCATGGTGGGATGATTTTTGAGATGCGCTAGTGCTTGTGCAAGAGGGAAAGCCAACATGCGCTAGCTTTCCCCCACGGTGGAATCATGTTGTTCGAGATGTGCTTGTGCTTCTGCAAGAGGGAAATCCAACATAAACTAGCT
>ML779843.1:1428885-1440972 GCA_009831015.1 Picea engelmannii | reverse complement strand
GTAACTACGGTCGACTCGGTGCGCATCAACATAACTCTTCTGTCGATCCTACGCTTCTTTTATCCTTTGTCTTATGGTTTGCATTTGCTCTTCCATTTCTTGGATCACTTCTGGTCCCACCAGGACCCTATCCTCAAGCCGATCCCAACTCAAGGGCGTCCGAAACGGTCGCCCATAAAGAAACTCAAAAGGCGCCATCTTAATGGTGCTCTCGTAACTGTTGTTGTAAGCGAACTCTACTAGAGGCAAGAACTCCTCCCAACGCTTTTGTTGGTCCATCACGTACATGCACAACATGTCTTCCAAGGTTTGGTTCGTTTGTTCTGTTTGTCCGTCAGTCTCTGGGTGATACGCAGTACTAAAATTAAGTTGGGTTCCCAAGGCCTCTTGGAAACTCGTCCAAACTCGTCCAATAAACACTGATCCTCGATCAGATATAATCTTTTTAGGCGCACCATGCAGCCTCACAATCTCACTGATAAAAACTCTTGCTACGTCAGGTGCCTGATACGTTGTACGAACATGAATAAAGTGAGCACTCTTCGTTAGATTGTCTACTACTACAAAAATCGAGTCGTGTCTCCTTGTCGTCAATGGAAATCCAACAATAAAATCCATCGAAATAACTTCTCATTTCGATTCCGGAATGGCATGTGGTTGAAGTAATCCTGCCGGGTGTCTATGTTCAACCTTTACCTGCTGACACTCTAGACATCTAGCCACAAAGTTGACTATGTCGACCTTCATTCCCTTCCATAAGAATAAGGGTTTAAGGTCTGCCCTCATCTTCGTGACTGTTGGGTGCGCCATGTAAACTGCCCTATGAGCCTCGCTCAGGATCAAAATCCTCAACTCGTCGTGTGGCGGTACGTAAATTTGACTTCTAAACCTCAATAAACCATCGCTATCAAATGAATATCCCTCATATCGTGGTACCATCATTGTGTTTTTTCCGATAAAATCCTCGACTTCTTTGTACCAGTCATCATCACGCTGTAAAGTGAGAATCTGCTCACGTAGATTTGTTTGAAGAGGTAACACTGAAAAGATGCATGGACTTTGACTCAAGGCATCTGCCACTCAGTTCACTATTCCCTTTATGTAAGTAATCTCAAATTCGTACTCGCCAAGCATTTCCGACCAACGCCGTTGTCGCGCGTTCAGGTCGCTTTGTGTAAAGATGTGTTGTAGTCCACAATGACCAGTCTTTAGTTCAAATTTTTGTCCAACAATGTAGTGTATCCAAACCTTCAAGGCATATACGATGGCTAATAACTCCAAATCGTGCGTCGCGTAGTTCTCCTCATGCCTTCTCATCTTCCTCGAAATGTAAGAAATCACTCGTCCGTCTTGCATCAAGACTCCGCATAAACCTTCCTTGGATGCGTCAGTGCATACCAAGAAGTCCGCATCCATGTCAGGGACCTTTAGTATCGGCGTTGTCATCAAAAACTCCTTAAGCCTCCGAAATGCTTCCGCGCATTTCTCGGTCCAAACAAACTTCTTGTTTTTCCTCTGCAATTCCGTGATCGGATTTTCTATCCTTGAAAATCCCTCGACATACCATCGATTGTATCCTACTAAACCCATAAAACTACGCACTTCTGTGACATTCGTCGGTGCAGGCCATTCCATAATAGCCTCAACCTTGGCTGGGTCCACGGCGATACCTTCTTCGGAGATGACATGCCCTAAGTAGTGAATCCTCGATTGATAAAAAGATCATTTGGACAACTTCCCATACAATTTGTGCTCTCGCAGACACTATAGTACCAAGCGCAAGTGCTCGTCATGCTCCCATGTCATCCGAGAGTAGATCAAAATATCGTCAATGAATACTTGGACGAACTTGTCCAAGTACTTGCGGAACACCCCGTTCATCAAACTCATGAATACCCCTGGGGTGTTTGTCAGTCCAAATGGTAAAATAGTAAACTCGTAATGTCCAAATCTCATCTTAAAGGCGGTCTTAGGAATGCCATCCTCCTTGATCCGTAACTGGTGATACCCTGATCGCAAATCGATCTTGGAGAACACCGTCGCACCCTTCATTTGATCGAACAGATCATCAATTCTAGGTAAGGGATACTGATTCTTGATCGTAGCCTTGTTCAGTTGATGGTAATCAATGCAAAGCCTCCATGATCCATCCTTCTTTCGTATGAAAATAACTGGTGCACCCCACGGTGACACACTAGGGCATATCAGTCCCAGGTCCAACAGCTCCTTCAATTGCATTTTTAGCTCTTGCAACTCCGAGGTCGACATCCGATAAGGCGTTCTTGCTATCGGTTCGGTCCCTGGTTTCAGGTCTATGGTAAACTCCAGTTCCCTTTCTGGCGTCATCCCAGGCAAATCCTCTAGGAATACGTCCACAAACTCCTTCACCACCGGAAGGTGTTCTAGACCTTCCGCTACTCCCTTTTCGTTTAGCGCGAGGATCACATAAAGCTTGCACCGCTTGCACATACTCTTCCGTAACTATAAGGAAGAGACAAACCTCAGGGATACTCCCTAGTTCCATCCTACAATCACTCGTCTCTGTCCTTCATCATCGACCAATATCAACCTCTTCGTCTTACAGTTGAGTATCACCTCATGCGATTCCAACCAATCCATACCAATCACGATGTCGTAAGATCCTAACATTGTGACGTACAAGTTGACCCTCGTGACAAACTCTCCCAGGTTAAGGGCACGACCCATAACCCTTCCTCCAACCTTCTGTTTGGCTCCTGAAGCAATCTCTACGAATGCTAAACTCGTCTTGTTCGTCTGCCTTTACCTTAATCTTTTTTAGCGTTGCACCAGAAATGAAACTCTCAGTAGCACCTGGGTCTATCAAAATACTAAGGGTCTGGTCAGCGACAATACCTGTCGTCTCAAGCATAGTCGACTGGTGCTTTGCTTGGCGATTATTCACCGCCGCATGAATCCAATGGGCCTTGCCCATATCTCCCTCGGTAGCGGGTCCGATTGATCCAGACGCTCTGGTCCTCTCCACAGGACAATCGCGCTGGTAGTGTGGCTCCCCACACATCCAACACCCCTTCTTCGGCCCATTAGTCCTGGTACCCGAAGTAGAAGACGATGGATCACTGGCCTGGGACCCCGGTTTGTTCTGCTGAACAGGACTAAACTGCTGTTGCTGCGGGCGATGCTACTGCTGGTGCTGTGGTCCCCGATAAGGTGTCTGCTGTTGAGGTGACGTTCGTCAGGGTGTAGTGAAAGTGGATCCTCTCTGGAAATGAAGATATCCTGGCGTATGTCTCATTGGTGTTTGATGCTGCGGTGTACCCGATGAACCCTGCCTGGCTGGTCTCGCTGGAGTCCTGGTCTGACCCCCACTGATAAGCTCCTCCTCTACTATGAGGGCCTTTTGGACAACGTCGTGCAAGGTTTGAGGCATCAAGATCCTAACCTTTGCACGCAGGCTTCCGTTAAGGCCAAACACGAACCTGTTGACTTTGATCTTCTCAGTGTTAAGGTGCGGAGCATACCAGAGAAAATCCATAAAACGTGCCTCGTACTCGGGCACCGTACGACCTCCCTGTCGTAATGCGTTGAACTCATTGAGGTGACGCTCAATGAATTCCTATGAAAGGTACCTCTCTTGGAACCGTTCCTCGAACAGTTCCCATGACACGTCTTCAACGACCATGCTCAGCTGCGGCAGGAGCGTCTTCCACCATAGAAGAGTGCTCCCCTTCAGTTGGAAGACCGCCATGCGGACCTTCATGTTGGAGGTATAATCGCGAAGTGCGAAGCACATCGCCATATTCTCCAACCATGCCTTGATGGCGGTGCCATCCGGGGTACCAAAGAACTCAAAAAATTTAACCTTCTCGAGTTCACGGTGAATGCTACCTGTAACGGCCAGTGCGCGTGGAGGAACCTCAACAGGTGCCGGCGCCCTGGCCTCGTCTCTATCCAATCGGCTGATCAATGCCTCAGACATGCGCTGAAAAGATCTCATCATCCCAACAACATCGCCAACCACTATCTGCTCCTGTCCGAGAAATTGCTCGCCTCCCTGGGGGTTAGACCCCTCAGGCGTGGATTCTACTGGAGGCGTCACACCTCCTCCCCTAGCACCCCGTCATCTTCCTTCGCGGTGTCCTCTAACCATGATTACCTGCACACACACAATCAAATTGATTAACAACAGTATAATCAATCAATTCATGTCACGGAATCCATAGCGAATCCCAAGTCGCGGGTCGAACCAGCTCTGATACCAAATGTAACGAACCTCCTCGTTATGACAACAACTCTGATAGCAAGTACAATATTTTTTTTTTTAAAGGGTGTGCACGCATGTAAAAGGAAACAGACACACTTGACTCATGTCGCCACCCGACGACGAATGAGACGCAACCATGAAGAACATAACAAGACGACAAGGACGCATGACAAGTAATTGCATGCATAAACGACGATCACACGACAATAAGTAAAACTGATTACCCGCCCGTCCTACCCTGTAATGGTTAGGACCTCCAAGACACATAAGCAATGCTCAAGCAATGCTCAAGCCCAAGTTCCCATCGATTTTAACCATTTAAGGTATCAGGGCTAGCGACTGTTCTGAGGAACATGGAGGTGTCTACATCCCGCCCGGCTCAAGCAAACCAAGTAATTAAATGATCACATCACAATACAACAAATATTGACTGAACGACAATGTCTTCTCCGGAATGCGCAAATCAAAAAGACTCCGACAACGACCAACCAATCGTAGAATAATGTGAATTGAAGTAATTGCAACCCCCTTTACCAAAACGTAATAATCCATGATACTTAGTTCAAGACCTTACATTTTATGTGTCGTCACTAACAACGAGATTTCAGTAGCATTACAACAAATTAACATTGCCATTATCTTATTTTACAATAACTTGCAATTAAAATGACAAACAAATTACCTATCAAGTCATCAACACCAACCTTAGATTCTTATTTTATATTGCAATATAGTACTACCTTTACATATTTCCAACAATATATTTTAATGAAATCTCTCCATATATATTACAATATCAATAGATTACAGTAAGGTAACAATGCCATTACATAAATTTACCATAACTCAACAATCTAAATAATCCATATCATTACATTGATGTGTTTCTAACCCTAACATTACCTATGATTTATAATACAAGAACATTACTCTTATGTGATTCAAGACAACACATTTTAAGGACATTACCTTTATACTTTACCATAATGATCAAGCATAACGGTTTCCTTCCTAAATGAATACATAACCCAATCCCTTCTTAAATAAATGATTAAAGGAAATAAATCCCTTCTTTAAGGAGATAAAACTCACCAACTAGGCTTCCCAAATTATTTAAAAATCACGATTTACACTAACTACTACAGCTCACTATCATTTGGCATTAAAATAAATAGCATCAATTCCTTTTTAAAAACATCAATGGTGAAAGAATATTCACGGATTTCACAAATATGATGTCACAATACTCTAGTTACCACAACTCACAATCTAATAATAGAATCCTTTCTCCAGTTGTACGTGCTTCAATTTCAACTTTCCTTTTATCTCTGATTGGATAATAAAATAAAAATAAATAAAAATAAATAAAAATAAAACCTTTTACTTAACAACTAAACTTCTATATTCAGTGGTTGAAAACAGTGCGGACATTAAAGGTCTGGTAAAAATTATGACAACAGTGTATTCAGTGAAAAGTAAATGACGGTGGAGAAAAATAAAATAAATGGTAATAAAGACAGTAATCGATGATTTAGCTGGGGTCGGCTGCCATCATCAGCAAAAGGAAAACTCATCTATCCTGACAGTAACCTCTACCCAAGGAATCCGAAACGGATTTAAAAACTCTCATGGGCATTTAAGTCGTGCTATTCAGAAGGGTACTTAAATCTACCTCGCGCGAGCTTCCCTCTGAAATAGAAAACCGACCACCTAACAAAAATTAAATGATTAGTTCGTCTATCCTAAGGGGACTCTCATATTTTCATAAGCAATGGTATTGTATAACCAGAAGGGCGATTCATTCATCGAAGAGTGAACCACAGTCAAGCGAAATCAGGGATCTCGCGTATTAAGTTTATTGTAAAAAAAAATACGGAGAAATAAGCCGAGAGATGGGGTGACCGTAAGAGCCACCACTGAGGTTGAGGTATTTTAAATGAGATCCAGTAATGATGTCTGTGGGTAACCATGAAAACTAAGTTATGTAACCTGATGACCGTAAAAAAAAATAATAATAAATAAATGAAATTGAAACAGTGCTGTCTCTTTTTCGTTTTGCTGGACACCCAACAATCGTGCCAGGGTATGTGTAAGAAAACAATCGCACTCAGGTCGGCACAACCGTCATAGGGTATCATGCCATCACGGTCAGGGTAAAACGCCCCAACTAAAAGCATAAAATTTACAGTTCTTAAATAAAAATGCACAGTTACGAGGGGTAATTCAGACGCACAGGTGGACAGGTCGTTTAACGGGTAGGTACAGAATTAAACTCAAACCTTAACCCACGTATGAAGGCAAGAGAACGCCTTGAAGGAAAACAATTTATACGTAAAATCCAGATCAAAATTTACACAAGAACGCCCAAACGAAAATTTTACACGAAATGCCAGAACGAGATTTTCTTTACTGAACTTCCAGAACGAGATTTTTCGGTGAAAATTCCTGTGATGAAGGGGGATAGAACAATTTTCCATTCGCCCATCAATGAATGAAATCAGATTTTTCTTTTCTTATCTATTAAAAACAGAGGTAAGAGACAATTTTTTTTTTTTTTTAAGGAAATTTATTAACGCGCAACCCTTCATTTAGCAGAGGCCTTAGTGCCAGATCTGAATATAACTGCAGTAAGTAAATTTTAGAGCGTAAAATCTCATTCCTAAAGTTCATTACAATTTCCAAACGAACTTCATTTCATCAGTGTAGAGCAAATCATTACAAATTCCAAACGAAACTTCATTACATAAATCTTTTAGCAAGAACACAAATGCAGAGATGTATAGAACCAATGCCGAGAATTCCTTTAACCAAACGCAGAGAAGGGTTCATATACAACTTTAAGCATTTCACATTATTCTTAAAACAACAAACCTACTTGCGTACCTGTGATCGACGAAGAATAACCTGAAGACGCAATCCTGCACTTGAGCTCCATGTCGCTCCCACTCGCCGACCGTCGAGACTACACCGGTACCTCCCAACCAATCGCTAGGGGTACTCTGCTTCCCCCTTAGCCCCCCGAGCCACAAAGGGGCCACACACTTTCCAAATGGAACGTCTAGCTTCCCAGCTCGCCTCACAAGGCTGAGCTACCACTCTAATCCCAACTGAGAAAATCCCAACTCCTCACAAGTAATCAGTCCAGTCCAAATTCGACAGCGTAACATTACACTAATAGCCGATGCCCTTTTCCCCTCATCCCCCTTTCTTTTATAGAGTATTGAGCCCCACATTTATTTTTAAGTTTTAAAGAAAACCCTCCAAAAATTCTCTGTCATACAAGTGTCATTCATCCCCCACGTTTCTCCAAAATTATTTTCTTTAACTTATTAATTGTCTATGTTTCCTTTATTACTTAGTTTCCCTATTTTTATTAATCCCTTCTTTTTTTTTAAACCAAAAAGGTAAATGCGCTAATTAATCTTTTCATTTTATTTTTAAATTCGTAACTTTTTATACTCTCCCACGTTAAATAATTTTATTACTTATTAATTGTCTATGTTTCCTTTATTACTTAGTTTCCCTATTTTTATTAATCCCTTCTATTTTTTTTTTTTAAACCAAAAAGGTAAATGCGCTAATTAATCTTTTCATTTTATTTTTTTATTTAATATCTTTTGTTCTTTCACAAGTTAGGAATTAATTTCTTCTTTGCAAATTTTTAAATTCCTTAGTTTAATTAAATCCTTACTCTCTTCATTTACCCCAAGAATTTTATGAAGA
Organism: Picea engelmannii; assembly: GCA_009831015.1. Classification (NCBI taxonomy): domain Eukaryota; kingdom Viridiplantae; phylum Streptophyta; class Pinopsida; order Pinales; family Pinaceae; genus Picea; species Picea engelmannii. Next base: position 1,433,006 of record ML779843.1, on the reverse strand, counting down.
CCCAACTATTACCTAAGTGGGTTTTTGTTTAAATTGTTATTTTTATTCCAGGGTCCTTTTCCTTAAGGTTAGACTAAATTTTTACCCTAAAAAGTTTTAGACTTAGGACTTAGATTCTGAACGGGGCGACACTTGGTTAGGGAAGTTGTTTAAGGATTTGTTAAGGCGTTAAAGGCTTAGGTCCATCTAGGTTTGTTTCTTCCTCAACATCAATGCGACGTGCCCTTCAGGATGCACCACGTGCTCCAAGGGTGCCACTTACCTCGTTCGTTTCTTTTGCGTGACGTGCCCTTCCGGATGCACCACGTGCTCCAAGGGTGCCACTCACCGACTTGACTGATTGGTAGACATCTATAACCCCTGGAGTCAACACTCCGCCAGGTGAACTTGCGGGAGACTAAGGGATCTAAGGAATAAGGCCCCCGCCTTATTGTGCGCCCTTTAGAATCATTGTGAGCAACTATCGCAGTCTGCCCTCACGACATCGTGAATCCTCTCGAACTAGATAATCGTTAACCTACAGTTCGAGCCACGGCGGGAGTGCTAGTAGGCTGTGGCAGGGATGCTGTCCACACCTCTCCCTCAACCTCTCTGGAAATCGTGTGTGGCCCCTTTACTCCATATGTGAGTCTGGTCGGAAAGCTATCGTCAGCCTGCATCATCAAAATTCGTGTTAGAACATGTCAACATCATATCATCAAATCAATGAAATATCATAGTAAATAAATCAACCCAAATAGCACATTCCCTGACTCAATCCGAAGTCCAAGGGGTTCCACCGATGCCTCTACATCCTCAAGGTCTGAAACCCTACACACTCAATGAAACTGAGTCAACAACACATGTCTACGTCAAAGTAGTAAAAACATCATGTCATCTATCATAACGCATCATAATCAAGGATAAATGGTTTAACATCATAAAAGTCCAGATCACTTGCGAGCAAGTGTCCTCAAAGAATAAGTTTTCTTAGTGCGCCAGAGCAGGATGTTACATACACCCCTCTTGGTCTAAACTTCGTCCCGAAGTTTCTCAATATAAATGCCGAAATAAAAGTACCACAGTATCATAAGTACCATTGTATCATAATTTTATCTATTAAACAAAAATGGAAACTGCTGGCGCATATCATATGCGTCCTCCCAGGTCGCCGAGTGCGGACTATAACTGTCCCATTGGACCTTGACCTGATCTACCGTTCAACATCGTAATTGTCGAACACGATGATCTAGGATATAGACCAGCTCAGCCATGATCCCTCCCTCGTCCGATACCTGCAAGKAACTCATGTCAATCACGTGTGTAGGATCACTAATATAATGTCTCAAAACAGATACATGAAAAACATCATGCATACGCCTCAAAGAATCAGGCAAGGCTAGTCGACAGGCCACTGGCCCCTTTCTCTCCACAATCTCGAAAGGTCCCACGAACCTAGGAGAGAGTTTAGCTCCCTTTCCAAACTTGATCGAACTCTTATGTGGTTTAACCCGCAAGAAGACTCGATCGCCGACCTCGTAACTACGGTCGACTCGGTGCGGATCAACATAACTCTTCTGTCGATCCTGCGCTTCTTTTATCCTTTGTCTTATGGTTTGCATTTTCTCTTCCATTTCTTGGATCGCTTCTGGTCCCACCAGGACCCTATCCTCAAGCCGATCCCAACTCAAGGGTGTCCGACACGGTCNCCCATAAAGAAACTCAAAAGGTGCCATCTTAATGGTGCTCTGGTAACTTTTGTTGTAAGCGAACTCTACTAGAGGCAAGAACTCCTCCCAACGCTTTTGTTGGTCCATCACGTACATGCGCAACATGTCTTCCAAGGTTTGGTTCGTTCATTCTGTCTGTCCGCCAGTCTCTGGGTGATACGCAGTACTAAAATTAAGTTGGGTTTCCAAGGCCTCTTGGAAACTCGTCTAAAATCGTCCAGTAAACACTGATCCTCGATCAGATATAATCTTTTTAGGCATGCCAATTCAGCCTCACAATCTCACTGATGAAAACTCTCACTACGTCAGGTGCCTGATACGTTGTACGCACAGGAATAAAGTGAGAACTCTTCGTCAGAGTGTCTACTACTACAAAAATCGAGTCGTGTCTCCTTCCCATCAGTGGCAATCCAACAATAAAATCCATCGAAATAACTTCCCATTAATCCTGCCGGGTGTCTATGTTCAGCCTTTACCTGCTGACACTCTAGACATCTAGCCACAAAGTTGACTATGTCGGCCTTCATTCCCTTCCATAAGAATAAGGGTTTAAGGCCTGCCCTCATCTTCGTGACTCTTGGGTGCGCCATGTAAACTGCTCTAACATCCTCAACTCGTCGTGTGGCCGTACGTAAATCCGACTTCTAAACCTCAATAAACCATCGCTATCAAATGAATATCCCTCATATTGTGGTACCATCATTGTATTTTGTCCGATAAAATCCTCGACTTCTTTGTACCAGTCATCATCACGCTGCAAAGTTAGAATCTTCTCACGTAGATTTGTCTGAAGAGGTAACATCGAAAATATGCATGGCCTCCGACTCAAGGCATCCGCCACTCGGTTCACTGTTCTCTTTATGTAAGTAATCTCGAAGTCGTACTCGCTAAGCAATTCCGACCAACGCCGTTGTCGCGCGTTCAGGTCGCTTTGCGTAAAGATGTGTTGTAGTCCACAATGATCAGTCTTCAAATTTTCATCCAACAAGGTAGTGTCTCCAAACCTTCAAGGCATATATGATGGCTAATAACTCCAAATCATGTGTCGCATAGTTCTCCTCATGCCTTCTCAGCTTCCTCGAAATGTAAGAAATCACTCGTCCGTCTTGCATCAAGACTCCGCCTAAACCTTCCTTGGATGCGTCAGTGCATACCAAGAAGTCTGCGTCCATGATAGGGACCTTTAGTATCGGCGCTGTCGTCAACAACTCCTTAAGCCTATGAAATGCTTCTACGCATTTCTTAGTCCAAACAAACTTCTTGTTTTTCTTCTGCAATTCCGTGATCGGATTTTCTATCCTTGAAAATCCCTCGACAAACCGTCAATAGTATCCTGCTAAACCCATAAAACTACGCACTTCTGTGACATTCGTTGACGCAGGCCATTCCATAATAGCCTCAACCTTGGCTGGGTCCATGGCGATACCTTCGCCGAAGATGACATGCCCTAAGTAGTGAATCCTCGATTGATAAAAAGAGCATTTGGACAACTTCCCATACAATTTGTGCTCTCGCAGACACTATAGTACCAAGCGCAAGTGCTCGTCATGCTCCTCCGTCGTCCGAGAGTAGATCAAAATATCGTCAATGAATACTTGGACGAACTTGTCCAAGTACTCGCGGAACACCCCGTTCATCAAACTCATGAATACCCCTGGGGCGTTTGTCAGTCCAAATGGTAAAACAGTAAACTCGTAATGTCCAAATCTCATCTTAAAGGCAGTCTTAGGGACGTCATCCTCCTTGATCTGTAACTGGTGATACCTTGATCGCAAATCGATCTTGGAGAACACCGTCGCACCCTTCATTTGATCGAACAGATCATCAATTCTAGGTAAGAGATACTGATTCTTGATCGTAGCCTTGTTCAGTTGATGGTAATCAATGCAAAGCCTCCATGATCCGTCCTTCTTTCATATGAAAATAACTGGTGCACCCCACAGTGACACACTACGGTGTATCAATCCCAGGTCCAACAACTCCTTCAGTTGCATTTTCAACTCTTGCAACTCCGGGGTCGACATCCGATAAGGCGTTCTTTCTATCGGTTCAGTCCCCGGTTTCAGGTCTATGGTAAACTCCAGTTCCCTTTCTGGCGGCATCCCAGGCAAGTCCTCTGGGAATACGTCTGCAAACTCCTTCACCACGGGAAGGTGTTCTAGACCTTCCGCTACTCCCTTTTCGTTTAGTGCGAGGATCGCATAAAGCTTTCACCCCTTGCGCAATATATGTCGCTTATGCAGGTTTTATTCCCCTTTCTTAAGACACTTCAACGTATCAAAGAAAAACATGACTACATTCGAATGTTCAATAGAACATCAACTTCATTGTAGTAGATGAAGATATTTTCTTTTAAAGATTTGTTCACAAGTACATTCCAATTTTTCAATTGGTGAATCAATTTGTACAATT
>ML779843.1:1389371-1400250 GCA_009831015.1 Picea engelmannii | reverse complement strand
ATTGTTATACTTGCAAAAATTTTGGACATAAGGCAATTAATTGCAGAATCAATGAAAGGAACAAATACACAAGAAACATGAATGGTGTAAACATAATATATGGAAATAATCGTGGATTTGTCAACAAAAGTTATAATTCATTTTACCCGTTGATGGAAAAAAGTATTGTATGCTACAAATGCAATTATATTGGTCACAAAGCACGAGATTGCAGATATATGAATGAAGATGTCCCTATGCCAACCACAGTATGGAGAAGGAAAGAGATTCCAAACAATGAAGATTTTCGAATAGTATTGACCACTGAAGAATGTAAAGAAGAAGATGAATGGTACATAGACAGTGGATGTTCTTCACACATGACTGAGGATCAAGACAAATTCATCATCTTGAAGAGAAAGGGTGGCAATGTTGCATTTGGAGATGACTCATCTGCCAAAATACTTGGAGAAGGTGTAGTAGATCTTGGAAGAAAAAATATAAAAGCAAAGAATGTTCTATTGGTTGAAGACTTGAATCATAATCTACTCGGTGTTAGTAAAATGTGTGATCAAGGATACACTCTTACGTTTGATTCCTGAAAATGTAAAATAAGAGAAAATAACTCAGGAAGATTGGTTGCAACTGCAACAAGAAGACCGAAAAACATATACATCCTAGACATGAAGAAGAGAGAGAAGACAAAAGCCACACAAAAGGATTCTAAGAAAGAAAATGTCCCAAAGACCAAAAATAAGGATGAAGTATTATTGAGTGCCACATGTTCAGGGGGAGCAACCCCAAAGAAGAGAGTTGCATTTTTCCATTAAACTCAGGGGGAACATCCCTAAATTTTTCCATTGATGTCAAAGGGGGAGAGAAATTGGGATCATGATGATAGGGGAGCATGAGTGTTGCCATCAATGACAAAGGGGGAGATTGTTGGAAGATTGGTTGTTGTCATTGATGTCAACCCTAGTCATGGGTTTTGGAACACAAGATTGATGAAGGTATTTGGACATGAAGGAAAATGTACATTGTAACACACCCACTACCATAATCATATTTTTCTTGACTTCTGCAGAATCAGAGCCCCCGAAATATCTATGGAGGCCTAGCGTAAGCTAGCTGTCTCTCTATCTCTCTGCTCCCATGTGATCGCGGGTCATGATCACGTCAAATAATCATGGCGCCTCTTTGTATTTCGTGCCTTGGCACTACAGGAATGTCGAATCGTTCGACTCTGCAACTGCCGAACCCTGACAGAACTAGTGATTGACCAATAGGGATGAATCCCTACAGGGTTAGAAAATGGCCATTAGGAACGAACCTGTCATGAGGTTGAGTGGAGTACAGGTGGCGAGAGGGGAAACACGACCCAGAGGGTGACGTGACATGAGGCAGGTCCCGCTTCACATGCGACACCATTCCGGACCCCCCCCCTCCCATTAAAGGCATAATGGCAAGGGGGGTCCGGAATTTGCTTGAATGCTGTTGATCAAGGTGAATAAATCCTGACCGTTCAATAGTTGCGCGTTCGATTCCAGACCCCCCCCTCACCACTAAAGGAAGAATAGCAAGGGGACTTCGGAATGAAGCCTTTGCCGTAGATCTGGGTGGGTGGACTCTGGCCGTCCATATCTGCTTTCTACTTACCCTAATGTGCATTCACACCCCAGCTTAAAGACGACATCTATTCCTCACATCTCACGGTCATCCCAGACCCTGGATCTTCCGAGAGGATTCTGTCCGTTCAGCAGAGCCTAACCACATGCTAACATCTCGATGTTTAGAAGTCTGGATTTTGGGGTTTGAGAGCACAAGGGAACATGCCCTTCGGTACCCCAAATGACGAAACGCTGAAGTGATGAATGAGCCTCAATCGGTGATTATCCCATTGGGTTATGCCTTGGTCAATAAGACCTCTTCCCATATGACCACAATCTCTCTTCCGTCGAGATTTATCAAGGCGAGAGCCTGACCTCTTGTCAACGGGACTCCCGAATCCCCGATCCACGATTTCCCAAAATGGGTAATCTCTCGACACGTAGCCTCCCAAAATCGATCGGTCTACGAATGCTTTGGGGTTTCCACCATGGAACATCCCGATCTCTCGTCACCAGAACTCCCAAGTTCTCTATTCTTGATTTCCCAAAATGGGAAATCTCACGACAGGTGGCCTCCTTTAATCGGACGACCCGAATCTACTTCGGGGTTTCTACCATGGAATTCCCCGATCTTTCGTCACCATAACTCCTGAGTTCTCGACTCCTGATTTCCTGAAGTGGAAAATCTCTTGACACATGGCCTCCGTTACTCGAACGGTCCAGATCTATTTCGGGGTTTTCACCCCTATTCACTGCGGGTTTAACCCTCGGGTATCCCCTGACAGATCCAACGACTGTCGAGTTTTCCAGCCGATATTTGACGACTCAAACAGGTTCCTAACTTGTGTGCTTTCCCACGACTCCCTGGATGTGGAAATATCAATGGTCTGGATGCTCTCATGGACCTTGGGGATCTATGGTCCCGACCTCTTCGCTACCCACGAAGACACAAAAAGTCACAAGGGTAAGGCACTTAACGTCCTACTTTCTCCTACCAAATCTAACGGTCATGAGTGACCACAGATTTCCCGACGAAATCTCGTCCATCGATCACCGCCTATCAAGGTTAAGGCACTTAACTTTCCAACTTCTTCTTCTTATCTGACGGTCGTGAGTGACCACAGATCTCCCGACGGGATCTCGTATGTCGATTCGATACTTATCAGGGATTTCTTAAGGCCTTGCACCTTCACGTCCTCCTTCCAGGCTCTTGATGGGCTTTTTAAGAAGGGTATCTCTATGGGGAGGTTTACCCAGGGTACTATCTAAGGAAGATAAGGGTATCTCTCTCTCGAGAATCATGCGTGAAGTCTGAATTAGATCAGTATGCATATAAATAATGATTTATGAGAACATAATCCATACGTAGTCTTTCCATGATAAACATACAACTACCAGTACTGATCAAAACATCATACAAACATTCTTATACTGAAATTATTCACGATTTCACAACTTATGAGCATAATTATCAGAATACATATATTTCAATATGCCAAAGGAAAAACACTTATCAGAAAGTAACACTAGGGGTTATACAATTTCTGAGAGGGGTGATCATTTCCACTCAACCATAGGCTCAGCGACTCCCAACGGATTTACCACTAGCCACCCCCAAGCTGAGACCACGATGCTGTGAGATTGTGACTCTATTTTCCAGTGACCGGGAGCGAAGGTTACTCTCCTTCCTCTTTTCTATCACTCCCTATGCATATCTCCAGAGTTTTCTTTCTCCCCTTGTGTCTGCCTCCGTTTTCTTCTCCCCCATGCCTTATCCTCTTTTGAGGTTGTGTGTGGCGCGATTTCCCTCATGCTGGTTAGGCCTGATGACTCTACGGATGGGCGGTTCACTTCCCCATCCCTCATTAATTCCTGAGGAGCCATCTACCTACCATCCTGTGAGACATTTAATTCAGGGCCAACGATCCTCTTTTGGTTCTCTAGGCCAGTGAAGTCCAAATATGGTATTGATTTTCAGTGGAAGTTAATGCCACCTTTCTAGGTGCCTTCCACTACCTTTGTCCAACCATCGTGGTCTCTTTCTCAGCATATCCCCTCTCAGAAATCCTGCAATATAAATTCATAATAGTATTCACATTCATCGACCTTTTCCACAAGGTTCATTCACATCACACATTCTCATTTCTGAGTTTTCCACAGTTCTTGGCCAATCCAGTTATTTTTACAAACTGGGGGAAATGGGGTGTTACAATCCCCCCCCCCTTAAAGGAGCATCGTCCTCGATGTTCTTATCTTTTAACATGAATTGCATGTACAGAAGTAAAAAAAATTGGATATGCCTGTCTCATGGCATCCTCCATTTCCCATGTAGCCTCATCTAGGCCAAAATGTCTCCACTGCACCTTTACCTGTGCAATGGCTCGGTTCCAGAGAAGGGTTTCCTTTCTGTCCAATATGCATTGGGGTTCTGGTAGAAATTCTCCCTCCGGTTCCACCTGGATCAAAGACCAGTCAATTATATGATTAGCATCATGTACATATTTCTTCAATAATGAAACATGGAAAACATTATGTGCTTTTACTGTGGGAGGAAGTGCTAGCCGATAGGCTACAGGTCCCACTCTATCTAGAACCTCAAAGGGTCCACAATACCGGGGTGCCAACTTGGCACAAGCTCCTATTTTTAGGGAACTCTTCTTGGGCCTAACTCTTAGATATACATGATCTCCCGTTTTGAACTCTCTTGGAGTTCTCTTTTGGTTAGCATAACTTTTCTGCCAGTTCTGAGCGACCTTCAGATTTTGTTTTATCTGAGTCACTTGTTGTTCCATTTATTTCAACATGTCGGATCCAAAAGAAATCCTATTTACAGGATTACTCCAGCTGTCTGGAGTATTACATGGCCTACCATAGAGGACCTCGAAGGGACTCATCTTTAAGGATGCTTGGTAGTCGTTGTTTTAGGCTAATTCTACCAATGGATGGTAGTCTTCCCATTTCCTGGGTTGATGCATTACATGCATCCTTAACATATCCTCTAATATTTGATTCACTCTTTCTGTCTGTCCGTCGGTTTGAGGGTGATAGGCGGTGATAAACAAGAATTTGGTCTCTAAACCAGCCATCAGTGATTTCCAAAAATTGGAAGTAAATTATGTGTCTCTGTCAGACACTATCTCTTTCGGCATACCGTGCAGTCTGAATACCTCTTTCATGAATACATGGGTGATATCTATCACCTTGCAGGTTGATTTGATGGGGATGAAATGAGAAGACTTGCTCAGTTTATACACCACTACCATAATGGCGTCATTCTGTTTGGTTGAAGTTGGAAATCCAGTGATAAAATCCATGGAGATGGTTTCCCATTTCCATTCTGGGATGGGTAAAGGGTGTAATAGTCTTGCTGGGTGTCGATGTTCTTCTTTAACCTGTTGGCACTCTATGCATTGAGCCAAATATTCGGCTATGTCTTTCTTCAATCCAGGCCAATAAAATTGTTTCCAGGTGGCAGTGATCATTTTCTGGTATCCTGGGTGACCAATATATGGTCTTTTATGTAGTTCATCCATAATGAACCTCTTCAATTCGTCACAATTTGGAACATACAGTCTATCTTTGTAAGTGAGCAGACCTCCTTCGGTCATCTGGTAGCCTTCATATTTTACTCCAGTGGGTTCTTGTTGTAGGTACAGGGTCACGATATGAACGAAGGGATTTGTCTCTTGTGCATTTCTGACTCTGTTCTTGATATCTGTCTCATAGGTACTCACCACTGCCAGGTGAATTGTTTTCATGCTTCTGCTAAGGGCATTGACCACCCTATTTTCTTTCCCTTTAATGTGTTTGATTTCAAAATCAAATTTGCTAAGGAGGGCCATCCATATAGCTTGTCTGGCATTGAGCTTTGGTTGGTCAAACAAATATCGCAATCCACAATGATCTGTCATAAGTACAAATTTTCTTCCCAAGAGGTAATGCCTCCACATTTTCAAGGAATGCACTATGGAAGCCAATTCTAGATCATGAGCTACATAGTTGACTTCATGTTCATTCAATTTTCAGGATTCATAGCAGATCACACTTCCTTTCTGCATAAGGACTCCTCCGTGCCCTTCCTTATAGGCATCTGTGCCCACAAGGAAGTCAACTTTTGGGTCAGCAATTTTCAACACCGGTGCATGGGTTAGTAGATGTTTCAGGGTTTGGAATCTTTCTTGACATTTCCGTGTCCACAAAAAATTTGTCCCCTTCTTCTGGAGGGTAGTGATTGGACAACCAATCTTGGAGAATCCTTTTATAAATCTCCTATAGTATATTTATAATCCCATAAAGGATCTGATGTCTAAAACATCCTTCGAGGCAGGCCATTCCATGATAGACCTGATCTTGTCAGGATCTACTGCTACCCCTTCCTTGGACAAAACATGTCCCAAGTAATGTATTTGCTTCTGGAAGAAGTCACATTTGATGAATTTAGCATAGAGCTGATGCTCTCTTAGCAATTTCAACACAAGTCTAAGATGCTCTTCATGCTCTTCTCTATTCTTAGAGTAGATTAATATGTCATCAATAAAAACTAGTACAAATTTATCTAAAAATTTACTGAGTACATTGTTCATTAAGCACATGAAAGTGGCGGGGGCATTGGTTAACACAAATGGCACTACCACAAACTCATAGTGACCATACCGTGTCCGAAAAGAGGTTTTATGGATGTATTCACCCTTGATTTAGACTTGATGGTATCCCGACCTCAAGTCAATCTTTGAGAAAATAGAYGCACCTCCCAACTGATCGAATAGATCATCGATCCTGGGCAAGGGGTACTTGTTCTTTATGGTTACTTTATTGAGTTGTCTATAATCTATACACAGTCTAAGGGTGCCATCCTTATTTTTCACAAACAAGACTGGTGCTCCCCATGGGGACATGCTGGGTCGAATATAACCCTTATCCATCATTTCTTTCAATTGCAATTTGAGTTACACTAACTCAGGTGTGCTCATCCGGTAGGGTGTCCTAGACACTGACACCGCTCTTGGTGAAAGTTCTATAGAGAATTCAATGTCTCTTCTCGAAGGTAGACCTGGTACCTCTTCCAGAAACACATCTCTGTATTCTCTCAGGATAGGGTGATCATTAGGGCTTGGTTTATCACCTTCTATTGTTTTCAACACCTGTATTGCATATAGGGGACATCCTTTTCGGAAATACTTTCTCATTTGCAGGGATGATATTTGCCTCACCGAGACAGGTTTTCGGATCCCTTGAAGGGTTATCCTTCTCCCTTCTTTACTTACACACTCCAAGGTTTTATGGTAACCGTCCAGTTTGGCTTTATGGGCCGCTAGCCAGTACATACCAATCAACAGATCGTATGATCCTAGGGGTAATACGTTAAGGGTTTCTTGGGTGGGGAATTCACCCAACATTAATTGGCAGGCTGGTATGACCTCTTCTACCCTTCTTTTGGTGCCAGTGGCTAACTGTACCAACCATCGCTTGGTTTGTTTTTGTGGATGTAGTTTACACTTATCAACAGATTTAGGGGCTATATAACTCAAATTTGAACTGGGGTCAATCAAAACAGACACCAGATGGTTGAAAATCATACCTTCTATTTCCACCACTGAAGCTTGGTGGTCAGCTTGGTTATTATCCAACGTTGCATACATCTGTGGCACACTCCTTGCCACATCATTGACTATGGTAGCTTCCTGAATGTTATAAACTTTCCGACTGTTCTATTGTCGGTGTGGACAGTCTCTCAAGAGATGCTCTTCTCCACAACCCCAACATTTCAAAGGTTCTCTCTTTGGGTTATTAGTCTTTACTGGTATAGGTCCATAAGTTTTATTTCCGTCCGATGGGGGAAAGTTCTGCTGGAGTACACTCTAGGCTAGAAATTTCATTCTGGGGTTCTTCTTGTAGTTCTTAAATCCTAAGGATTTGATCCCCTTTTTCTGAAATCTTGAACCACTCTTCTGTTTCCAGTCTCCACGAGACTCTACCTGATCTCCATATTGTTCATGACAATATGTTTCCTTTCGAATAGTGTCTTCTAAGGTCTTTGGCTCATCAAATTCAATTATGTTCCAGTATTCCTTGGGTAGCCCACTGATGAAGCGTTGCACCTTCGCCTTCTATGCTTTGATGTAGGGTACATATCTCAATAAGTCGAGGAATTTGTTGACATATTCCTCTATAGTGAGTTGCCCTAGTTTGAGTTCATAAAACTCTTTAGTCTTCTCGTCGAAATATTTTTCCGACAAATACTTCTTCCGGAAGTATTTCTCAAACTATTTCTAGGACAGGTCCTCTTCGTGGACCCCTTTCACATTCTTAAGATCTTCCCACTAGAGGGAAGCTTTTCCGTTCAGATTGAAAGTGGCCACTCGGGCCTTCAAATTCTTTGAAAAATCATGGACTTTGAAATATTTCTTCAGTCCAAGTAGCCAGGCCTATGCTTCCTCTCCCTTCTTTATCTCACCATCAAAGGAGGGAGGTTTGGCCTTTCTGAATTCCTCAAAATTATGACCCTTGGAAGTCTTTTGCTTCTTCTGTTTTCTTCGAGAATAGGAACTGGTCCTGCTGCTGGAAGAGCCTTATGAATCGCCAGCTTCCTTCTCAGAGGAATCGTCTAGCACTGGTCCTTTACCTCTGGGGTGGACCTTTCTTTAGGTGCTCCTCTTAGTATGGCCACTGATATGACCATGTTTCTGCATCTCGGGTTCATGCTGCATTTGTCGTTGTAGGTCGGATAAGCTTTGCATTAAAACTGCATTAATTTCAGTTTTCTTTTCTTGTTCTTTCATCATCCTTTCATTGTCAGCCTTGTAGCTTTGCAATTCAACCATGAGACTCCTCACAGTCTCAGCTAGATCTGGAGGGGTCCCTATTGCTCTTCTTTCGTCAGACTCTTCGTCTCTATTGTGGGAGCCTTCTCCCATCTCTTGGCGAGTCACCATTTGTTGTGTTTGTAAATTCCCGCGGCTGATCGTCCGCTTGGGTGAAAAGAAAAACGCTGGTTATTAGCCAAGAGTTAGATACATTTTTATATCTACGCATAAATTCATAACTCTTTCACATGCATACACATTCGGGTTCTCATTTCCAAGTTTTGATATTGGATAAGAGAGTTAAGTTAGGGGGTTACTCCTCTTAGGAGTGCTTCGAACGGAGCTTATGTGCAACTCGTTCATGAGCCCAATCAAGCCGAGTGTTGTCACCATGCTCTGATACCAATTTGTAACACACCCACTACCATAATCATATGTTTCTTGACTTTTGCAGAATCAGAGCCCCCAAAATATGTACGGAAGCCTAGCGTAAGCTAGCTCTCTCTCTCTCTCTCTGCTCCCATGTGATCACGGGTCACGATCACAGGTCAAATAATCATGGTGCCTCTTTGTATTTCACACCTCGACACTACAGGAATGTTGAATCGTTCGAATCTACAACCGTCGAGCCCCGACAGGGCTAGTGACTGGCCAATAGGGACGAATCCCTACAGGGTTAGCAAATGGCCATTAGGAATGACCCTGTCACGTGGTTGAGTGGAGTACAGGTGGCGAGAGGGGAAAAATGACCCGGAGGGAGACGTGATAGGAGGCGGGTCCCGCTTCACACGCCACACCATTCCGGACCCCCCCCCCCATTAAAGGCATAATGGCAAGGGGGGTCCAGAATTCGCCTGAATGCCATTGATCAAGGCGAATAAATACTGACCGTTCAAGAGTTGCGCATTTGATTCTGGACCCCCCCTCACCGCTAAATGTAGAACAACAAGGGGACTCCGGAATGAAGCCTTAGCCGTAGATCTGGGCGGGTGGACTATGGCCGTCTAGATCTACTTGCTACTTACCCTAATGCACATTCGCACCCCAGCTTAAAGCCTACATCTCTTCCTCACATCTCATGGTCATCCCAGACCCTGGATCCTCCGAGAGGATCCTATTGGTTCATAAGAGCCTAACCACATGCTAACATCTCGATGTTTAGAAGTCTGGATTTTGGGGTTTGAGAGCACAGGGGAACATGCCCTTTGGTATCCCGAATGCCGAAACGTCGAAGTACTGAACGAGCCTCAATCGGTGATTAGCCCGTTGGGTTATGCCTTGGTCAATAGGACCTCTTCCCATATGACCACAGTCTCTCTTTCGTCGGGAGTTATCAAGGCGAGAGCCCGACCTCTTGTCAACGGGACTCCCGAATCCCCGATCCCCGAGTTCCCGAAACAGGTAATCTCTCGACATGTAGCCTCCCGAAATCGGTCGATCTACGACTGCTTTGGGGTTTCCACTATGGAACATCCCGATCTCTTGTCACCAGAACTCCTGAGTTCTCGATTCCTGATTTCCCGAAATGGGAAATCTCACGACACGTGGCCTTCTTTAATCGGACGACCTGAATCTACTTCGGGGTTTCTACCATGGAATGCCCCGATCTTTCGTCACCAGAACTCCCGAGTTCTCGACTCCTGATTTCCCGAAGTGGAAAATATCTTGACACATGGCCTCCGTTACTCGAACAGTCCAGATCTATTTTGGGGTTTTCACCCCTATTCACTGGGGGTTTAACCCTCGGGTATCTCCTGACAGATCCAACGACTGTCGAGTTTTCTAGCCGAGATTTGACGACTCAGACAGGTTCCTAACTTGTGTGCTCTCCCACGACTCCCTGGACGTGGAAAGATCAATGGTCCAGATTCTCTCATGGACCTTGGGGATCTACGGTCCTGACCTCTTCGCTACCCATGAAGACACAGAAAGTCATAGGGGTAAGGCACTTAACATCCTACTTTCTCCTACCAAATCTAATGGTCATGAGTGACCACAGATTTCCCGACGGAATCTCGTCCGTTGATCACCACCTATCAAGGTTAAGGCACTTAAATTTCCAGCTTCTTCTTCTTATCTGACGGTCGTGAGTGACCACATATCTCCCGACGGGATCTCGTCTGTCGATTCGATACTTATCAGGGATTTCTTAAGGCCTTGCACCTTCACGTCCTCCTTCCAGGCTCTTGATGGGCTTTTCAAGAAGGGTATCTCTATGGGGAGGTTTACCCAGGATACTATCTGAGGCAGATAAGGGTATCTCTCTCTCGAGAATCAGGTGTGAAGTCTGAATTAGATCAGTATGCATATAAATAATGATTTATGAGAACATAAGCCATACGTAGTCTTTCCATTATAAACATACAACTACCAGTATTGATCAAAACATCATACAAACATTCTTATACTGAAATTATTCATGATTCCATAGCTTATGAGCATAATTATCAGAATACATATATTTCAAGATGCCAAAGGAAAAATACTTAT
>ML779843.1:1346401-1387664 GCA_009831015.1 Picea engelmannii | reverse complement strand
TCTCTTGATATTGGAGGATTGTATCTTCCTCTTGGAGGTTTATCCCTCCCTTTACATTTGGAAGCTGTAGCTACCTTTGGAAGTCATTTCTTCCCTTGAACAATAACTATTGATTATTTCTCATATATTGTGCATGGTGTACTGTGGTGTATTGGTGTAAATGTTATACTATTGTTCATTTCTCATTGGATTTAATTGAATGGTTTAAGTATAAGTTGAAAAAGGGTTTAAATTGCACTTGATACTGATTCACCCCCCTCTCAGTATCAATAGTGAATTCGATAAGGTGTACCCTTATATTGATGTTCAAAATATCCATGGATATCCAAATCATTTCTCTATGGAGTGAAGGGAAAGTGATCTAAATTTAATGGTGATCGATCTCTAGCAGTCATCCATGTCGTGAAATATATGAAATATGCTTCAATCTTAAATGTGCTACATGAATATGTGCTAATGAAATTTTTTAGAGTGGCACTCATGATATGAGGGATAAGCCTCTTGTGACAATTCCACACGAGTAGCATTTAGAGTTGCAGGTGTATTTCATGGATCATGAGCCATTTATTTTGGATCAAGGCTTAGCTATAGATAAGGTAGTTAGGCATACTCCTTGTGGACCCACCAACAAGGAAGTATATGCACATTTGATTGAGGGATTGAGTATAGGACAGATGTGGATACATCACCCTTGGATTCATGTTTAGTTGATATTAGTAGAGTTATTGATACAATGGAACATATAGGATACAAGGTAGTAGATGATGATATGGTGCATAGTGGTATGCAACAATATACAATGGTGTATGGTAGTGTGAAGTGGTTTTTGGGATATTTCCCCCTAGGAGACCTCCAGACAGGGACTTCAGACATATCATTGAGTTTGGTTCACCCAATATCTATGAGTGGATGGAAAAGTTTCATGAAGAGGAATATTCCTTGGAGCTTGATCTTCGAATGGGATATCACCAGAGCAGGGACAAAGAGTAGGATACTCGATGGATTGATCTCAGATGTTACCTTGAGTCCTCGGTCATATGATTTGGGTTGACCAAAGAACTCAACACTTTCTAGTCTTGCAAGAAGTGGAAGTGGCATCTAGTGATATTCTATGATGCCAAAAATAGATTCAACAAAACAGAAAGGGTTCACATGAGTCATTTGGGCGAGGCATGAGGGATTATAGCCATGTCAGAGTTATTTCGTTTGGGCTATGTGGTCAGAGCACAAGAGGAGATCTAGATTGTAATGGATCAGTTCATAGAGATTTCAGTAGACAAAGTGGTGGATAACATTATCCACTATGGAGGTCGCACACATGTAGTCCTTGAGTCCACACTTAGGGAGAATATTATGAGGGCTACACATGATTCACCTTTGGCAAGGCATTCTGGGCACTCGTATGAGTATGAGGTACCACATGTGACATGATTATTTTTCAGGGAGGTGTTTAGAATCCACGAATCACTTGAGTACATTGACAATGACCAAGATAATAGATTTCCCAGTATAGTTTGGCAGGAGCTGAACAAATTAGAATACACAGACTTGATTCCTAGTGCTTGGTTTCCACCAGATGATGGCATACCAGGGAATTGGCTCACTTTGACTCCAATGGTTACCAATATGGCACAACAACGACTAGAAAGTATTGGGAGTAGTGGACTTTCAATTTGGTGGTGGGATCCGAGAATTCATTTGAGTGATAGATTGATTCAGATGAGGATGAAAATGATTGGTTTGATTTATTTTTTGGGTGTCAGTAGAGGGGAGGTCAATACTTACTCTATATGAAAAGACAAAATCAATGGCGGTCATGGATTTGTAGGATTATATTTAACTAAGACATATTCAGAGGGGAGGATTCATGATGGATGACCGTTTCATTCCCTTCAGGGAGATCATTTTGGGGTTCTGGGAGAGGAGGATGCAGACTAGCAGTGTAGGTCCTACGATGATGATCATAGTGGTGCATCATAAATATGGTGGTACCTTTCTGGGATTAGTTTGGGACCCTAGGATTACATTGCTTGATAGTTCAACTACTATTAGAGATGTGAGTGTCAGTTTTGACTTTCAAGAGTTTAATTCTGAGAGTCTTAAGAGTGGTTTCTTTGAGGAGTAGTCTTATGAGGATTTGACCGAGTTTATGCAACTTATGATTTCCTAGCTTATCAGGGGTAGTCAGGTGGATTATTTTATTGGCTCCTTACAATCTAGTTCTATGGGTAGAGGGTGTTTCATGACATATAGGCTAGTTTGGGATCCTGACAACTTTATCATCTATGGGTTTCTTATGTTCGCATGAAGGGACTTTGCGGACGATATGTTGGGAGATTTTCTAGATGATGCTTGGATGATTGTAGTAAACTGGCGGTGCTGGAGTATTAGGGATTTTCCCTTTGACACTTGGAGACTAGGTGTAGTGGATGCTCTATCAGTTGACGACCACATAGAATTATCTATGATGTCTGATTTCAGAGTTGGGATACATTGGCTGGCTATGATCCTCGACAGTGGATGTGATCCTTTGAGGCATTACAAATTCTAAATGCAGAGGGGAAACAATGGTTAGAAGACTATGATTATACATGAGGACCCCTGCAGAATGAAGATTGATACCAGGAGGGTTCGAGGCATCCTCATTGGTCATACACCTTCATCCCATGAGGCACTGCGGGTCATCCAAGCTTGTCCCGTGAGGACCTCTATAATAGAGTTTCGTGCATTCAATGCCAAATCTATGAGGGTTTGGAAGGCCATTTGAAAAACAACCAACACGAGAGAAGATTGTGTGAATTTAAGGAGGCCTTGGATCAGTTTGGGAGCATCTATTGGATAATACTTTGGCATCTACATCAGGTTTTGGTTGTATTTTGTAGTGTTGGTTATTGTTATACAACTACTACAACAACCATTAGAACTTCGTTATTGCATTGTATCAAATTCCATCCATAATAATAATGCCATGAGGTCTTTTCCATATTCTTGAGCATTTGAATGCCTGCAATATGTTTGGAGGAATAACCATATGGTAGAGATTAAATTAAAACATTCCACATTTGTCATGAATATGTTTGACTAAATACATAACCAACCACGCATAAAATCACATAAAACATGAATTCCCTAGCATATCCCTATTGGGGACATTACATTTGTTCATTTCAATTATAGCATTATCCTATTAATTGAAAATATAGCTTGTAAGTCATGACCTAATAAAATCCATATACCCAATGGATAGGCACTAGGTTTGATTTACTCATAACTTTTTATTTTTCTATATTACAACACTTGTTTTTCTAAAGCCACTCATCATTTCACCTTGAGCCCTTATTGCCTAAATTGTAACAATCTTACCTTATGGAAGCCCCACTCGATTGAAGAAGAGCGCAACCTAAAGTGTGAAAAGAAAGTTGGTGAGGTGACATTCATTAGAGTAAATACAGGTCTACAATGGGTCTCGTAAGAAAAAGCATGGTTGATGAGTTGGAATTTAAAAACCAATATAATTTCAAAAAATTGGGTAACAATAATTATCGAGTTGGAACTATACAAGTCAAAGATGATTATGTGTCATATTTGTATTTGACAATAGTGAACTCCATCTAAATTTCATCTTGGTTAGGATTTTGGTAAGATAATTTCAAGATATTACAAATATTCCTAAAATACTAAATATAAAGCATTTATATTATCACCACTTCCAATGAAGTTTGAAAACAAATCTACGATTAATTCAAATCTGAATGAAATCACTTCAAAATTATATATATATATATATATATATATATATATATATATATATATATATATATATATATAACTCATTCGTTGTAACTCATAAATTATAATATATAATATACTATATAACATGTAAACTGTAACTAATGAGTTATATTATAAAATATAATTTGTTAATTATAGCTAATGAGTTCTATTATATAATATACTATATACTATATTATATATAGTATATAATATAATATACTATATTATGTAACTCATTGTTTACAATGAGTTACAACTAATTAGTTATAATATATAATATATTGATGATGATGAAGATAATGATTGTTAACATTCACAGAGACCAAATTTGGTCTATTGAACCTTAAGAAATGTAAGAGATTACTTGCATTTCTTTAGAATTTTATTTCTATACTAGACAAACATTAATAAGGATAGAAGGTTGTTATTGTGACAAATATTTTGAAATTTATTTCTAAGTTCGGTATATGTAGGACATTCCAAGAGAGTGATTTTCATCTTCAATTCTCTTAGTGTCACAAAAATGACATATTCTTTCATTCCACAACTTTTTGGGAGCTGTTCAATGGCTAGTTTCACTATGGAGCTTGTGATTTATTTTAGCAATGTTAATTTTCTTCTTTATACTAGTCAAAACAAAGAGATGCTTTTTATCTTGTAGATTAGGGTTGATCTCCTTATTATAGTATCTTAATTTTATTTATCCTCTAATTATTTATCACATGACACTTTCTCCTTAAATTTAGATATAATAATATTTTTAATATTATTGTTATTCTATATAATGGTCTCTTCCTTTATTTCCTAATGATTTGGCTAAGATTGGGCATCTTTATGCAATCCTTGTTTGAGTTGTAGGTGGTTTGGGCTGTAATTTGAAGCAATTTTGGGAAGCCTCTTGTCTTCCATGTTGTTTATATTGTTTTTATGCACTAGATACTTAGTCATAATTGTACTCTCAATGGAGGAAATTATCACTACTATGAGGTGGATATGATAGGGTGCATTTCCTTTGATTTTGAGATTATAAGTTATAATTTTTTTGTAGATATGCTCTATCTTTCTACACGATTCTCTAGAAATACTACAACCCCAAACTTCACATTTTCTAAGATAACATGAGTGAAGAGAGTATCAAAGAGGAGTTTTTATTATACCATATCCAAAGGTCCACTGATTTACAATTGTTTTCAAACCCATAATAAGATTTCCACCTTCCATTTATCATTTTCTCAATGCTATAGTTTAAATTGAGCTTGTGATGAATATCAATTCCAAGATATTTGTATGATGATACTTCCTCCAAGTTGTTGTTGTCATAAATGAAAGTATTGTAAGTGATCTTTTTGGATTTAATTATCATAAATTTTGTTTTGTCAATGTTAACAGTCAATACCCATACTAGAGAAGAAATCTTTGAGGATTCTTAGTTTCTTGCTGAGATCATAGGGAATCCTTGCCATAAGTGTTCGACAACACAATTATTCTAACATAGGACTAACACCTTCAGTAACCACTCACACAACCAAATTAAATATCAACACACCGATATTTTGACGTGGTAAAACCCTTGTGGGGAAACATCCACGACTCCAACTAACGTGGCCACTCAGAACAATTTATTAATGCAAAAGAAAAAGGTTACATAGAGATTTACAAGAGATTTTCTCACGATCGATCATCAAAAAATAACACTCCATGCTCTTTAAATAGATATCATGTACTAATTGGGTGTTAAGCCATGGATCAATGTAGATGATAAGATCAGGGAGAATATGAACTGCCAAATCACTCTATGTCGGGAACATATTGTGACCATCAAATTACCTAACTATAAATGCATACTAAAGAAACAAAATTTTACCTAATGACACATTACACCAAGTTGATATTAAATAACTCCTAAGTGTCTAAATATCCTGACATTCTCCCTTAAGAACAACTTGGGATAAGATTGAAGAATTTACAAAGGTGACACAATAGGAGAAGGAAGGAGGCATTAGAGCCTATCCCCCCTTAATGGAAACTTATTGAACTCCTAACATAGATCAACGTTTGAAAAGCTTCACTTCTCTAAGACACTTTGTGAAAATGTTTGTAACTTGATCATCTGTAGGAAAAAATAATACTTCGAGAACATGGTCTTGAATGAGATTTCTGACAAAGTGCATGTGTATCTCAATGTTTTTTTTGCGTTGATGTAGAACTAGATATTTGGTGAAGTTGATGATACTATGATTATCACACCAGAGGTTTATCGGATGCTGCTGTTGGAATCCAAACTCTAAAAGGAATCGTTGAAGCCACAAGGCTTCTTGACTTGCATTAACCATTTCTCGGTACTATGCTTCTGTTGAAGAAAGAGAAATAGCCTATTGTTTCTTACAAGCCCAGGTCACAGGTCCTTAACCAAGGATGGAAATAAAAATTGCAGTATAATTTCGATCATCAGGGTTGTCGGCCCAATGTGAATCAGTGAAACCAACCAATAAAGGAGTCTCCCTTGAGCTACAATGTATCCTAAACCGAATTATACCCCAAACATATCAAAGTATACTTTTAGCTACTTTCCAGTGGCTTTCATGGGGTGATTGCATATACTGGGCAATAAGACCAACAAAAATGGAAAGATTAGGATGGGTATGAGTCAAGTATAAGAGGCTACCAAATAACTGATAGTACAAAGTGGCATCAACTTTGGGAGAAGTACAGGTGGCAACAAGTTTGACTCTAGAATGGAAGGGAGAAAGGGTTGGTTTTTTAATCTTCCATGTGAAAGCGATGAAGAAGGTCACAAGCATACTTAAAATGGGAAAGAAAAAATCCTTCCTTGGTTTGAAAAACTTGGAGGCTAAGGAAATAGTCCAAAAATCCTAAGTCAGTCATTTCAAATTTATTCTTAAGGCTGGTTTTCACATGGTTTAAAATTTTTGGGTCACTAACAGTGAAGATAAGGTGATCAACATAAAGAAAAAGGATTATGAGATGGATTCCTACTTTCTTGGTATAGACATTAGGATCATAATGACATATAGAAAAGCCATTGTCAATAAGAAAGATGTCCATTTTGGCATACCAAGCTCGTGGATCTTTCTTAAGACCATAAATAGATTTATTAAGGTCACAAGCAAGGGTAGAGTCATTCTGGACATAGTTAGGAGGTTGTTCCATGTAGATTTCTTCTTGCAAATATCTATGCAAGAAGGCAGATTTGACATCCATCTGATGGAACTCCCATTTATGTGAGGCTGCAAGGGATAGAACAAGGCGAATGGAATTCATTTTGGCTGTAGGGGAAAATGTTTCATTATAGTCAATTCCTTCAACTTGAAAGAACCCTTTAGAAACTGTTCGAGCCTTGTGTCTTTCAACACTTCCATTTGATGCATAGTTATTTCTGTAGACCCATTTACATATGAAAATTTTTCTTCCTTTTAGAAGAGGTAGAATATCCCAAGTATCGTTTTCCATTAAATAACGATACTCTTCATTCATTGTTGTATCCCAATCTGAATGACATGAAACTTCTGTAAATGTCTCTGGATTACGAGTCTCTAAAACTTGAGACAAAAGAGAAGAGGCTTGCTAGAACTGTGAATGTGTCCGATGCTGATTTGAAGGATCATTAACAAGATCACCAATTTCTTCTTGTGTTGAACAAACCCATCTAGGAAGCGATGGTGTTGGTGTAGGTTCAAGTTCAATGGACTTATATGGAGGAAGGTGAGCAGGAGGAGGTGGATTTTCATCCTCACTATTGTCATCTAAAGAAGAATAAACCAGAATAGGAACAAAAGAAGGAACAAACACTAAATATGTCTTGCAGGCCGAAGAAGTAACATATGACGAATTAGGCTCGTAGGCCAAGATATTTTCATCAAATTTAACATTTCTTCTAATAATAATTTCATTACAATGTGGTTGAAAAAGTCTGTAACCTTTGACATCTTCAGAATAACCAAAAAATATACACTTCTCACTTTTAGGCTATAATGCTTTCATTTTCTCATAAGGAATGTGAGCCCATGATACACTGCCAAATACATGGAAGTGAATTACATCTGACTTAAGTTTATTCCATGCTTATTCCGGTAATATATTTTTAAGAGCCTTTGTGGGAGTGCGATTTACTATGTAATTTGCATAGTTAATAACTTTCGCCCAATACTTTAGAC
This sequence comes from Picea engelmannii, assembly GCA_009831015.1. NCBI lineage: Eukaryota > Viridiplantae > Streptophyta > Pinopsida > Pinales > Pinaceae > Picea > Picea engelmannii. The sequence goes on along the minus strand of ML779843.1, from coordinate 1,379,715 downwards.
TTAATCCCTTAGATTGGATCATACAATCAACCATTTCTTTTAATGTGTGGTTCTTTCTCTCAACAACACCATTTTTATGTGGTGTATATGGAACAATGTGTTGCATTTGGATGCCTTGTGCAATGTAATAACTTGTAAAATTATTGTTCACATATTCGCCTCCATTATTTGTTCTTAACTTTTGAAGTTAACGTCCATATTACTTTTCTACAAGGACCTTGTAGGCAAAAAAATTGTCAAAAACTTCTCTCTTAAGTTTTAAGAAGTAAACCCAAGTGCGTATGGAAAAGTCATCAATGAAAGTTAAGAAATACTTGCACCCAAAACAAGGAGAAGAAAGTGGACCACACAAGTCACTGTGAACAAGATGCAAAGGGGCTGAGGCATGCCAAGATGTACGCTTGTAAAAAATGTCCCAATGATGCTTTCCGAGAACACAACCGACAAAAACACCATCTCTACAAGAAACAAGAGTAAGACCAACCACCATCTGTTGATTACATAGCTGCTACAATGAGCGATAATTTAGATGACCAAATCACTCCTGCCAAAGTTTGCTCAATTCATCGCTATGAGTGACAAAAAATGATGGAAAAGATGATGACCCAAATTTGTCAAACATTTACAACCTGGGATTATCATCAAAAAATCCAGTTGCAAGAACATGCTTGCGATATTTTAGATCCTTGATTACAACTTGATGAGGTGAAAACTCTATGGTTTTACCTTCACCTGAATGAATGATTTGATACACTGATACAAGGTTGCGGGAAATACTTAGAACACATAACACATCATTGAAATGACCATTATCTACCTGAACTATTCCAGACCCTACAACACTAAGAGATCTATCATCGCCAACACATCTATTCTTGGTGTTAAATTCATTTAGAGAAGAAAATATGGCTTTATCCTTATCCATATGATAAGATGCTCCAGAATCAATAAGCCACTCATCAGAAGAACAAGTAGAAGTTGCATTCAAGGAGAAACTAGAAGCAAAAAGTGCATGTCTATGAGAAGAAGAGGTAGAAGAAGAATAATCAACCCTGATGTTGTGCTTCTTCATTATTGCTTCTAAGGCTGCCATATTATTAAAACATTTGGACTCCTCATGACCATCTTTCCCACAAAAGTTGCAATGTCTGTCAGTCTTATTATTTTTAGATTTTTCTCCTTTGTCACCATTAGAAGCGGAAGATCACCGAGAGGGTTTGGGACCTTTGTTTTTCTTCTTGTTGTGGCAGGGATGTTGCTTCTTTGGATTCTTGGATTTATCTTTCTGTTGGGCCATTAAGGATTTGTTGGAGGTACCTGCAGTGTTGATCACTTCAAGTTGCACAAACTTATCTTTCTCTTTAATAAAAGCATCACAAAAGGACTCAAGAGTGTTTTTTTTTATAAGAACTCCCTAAATCCTTTTTGGTGGCATAAAAGGTAGATAGAAAAATAAAATATGCACTACCAAGCTTGTCAAGAATAATATATATGCAACACTTTTCGTCTAGCTCTATGTTACACTCTTTACATAAAATTTTAAGTGTTTCGAACTTAGATAAATAGTCTTCAATGTGAAAAAAATAATTTGGACTTAAATTCATTATCTGATTTTCTATTTGGTGGGCTCGAATTTTATTATGTTTACCAAACACAGAATCAATATTTTCCTAAGCTTCATCAAGGTCATCAATTCCTTGAAGGTGAAACCATAAATTAGAAGACATGGAAATTTCGATCAGTCCATGTGTTTCGTCACTCCTATTATCCCATTTGGCATACTTGTAATCATCAATGGGTTCTTGTTCTTTTCCCAAGGTAATCCAGTACAATTCTTTACTTCTTATAGATTATCCATATTGGATTTCCATGAGAATTAGGTGGTATTGGTAAGCAAAGGATCATTGGGAGATGCCATATTAAAATATGTAGAAAAAAATGAAACTGATGGTCTGGATGCAAATATATAGAAAAAATAGGTTGTTTTTGTTAGAAAAAGGATCACAGATCAATAAAATAAAACAAATGTGGAAATAAAACACAAAAGATACATAATATAATAAAGATAGATATATGTGGTTCACCCAGTGTGGGCTACACCCACTAGAGAAGTTTACAGGTCCTTACTTTTATTATTATTCAACAAATGAAGGGTTACAACCTACAACATACCCGTTGTAACTTCCTCTTCTTTCTCTCATGGTCTCCTCTCCCAGAATACAATATTTACACACATACACAACCATAGTACAATTCCCTCATAAAAGAGGGTTGTATTCTAGGGAAAAAAAAACCTAACATAACTTCTACCGTCATATATGTGACCTTATAATGAATGGTCCAAATTGACTATGAAATTACAATATTTTGCAAGACAAATTTCCCAAAAATTTAACTTCGGGAGCGTTGCCCTGAAACCCTTGTTAGGGGGGTCTAATTTTTTTTTTTTGCCCCCCTTGGCGAGATATGTGGGGGGAAACCCCCCCACACCCCACATCAAGTAATGAGGTACAAACACAATTGAAACAAGACCTATGAATCAGAAAGATAATTAGGTTCCATAACCAACAATTTCAAAAAAGACAACACTGAAATGGACTTCAAATGTGAAAGTTATGCCCTTTTGAAAAAAAACATAAACGATAGCCAAAGAGCCACATGGAAAGCAGAGGCTAGTCCACGTGGTGATGGTCCTCCTAACTGTGCCTATAAGCTCACTTTTAAATAAGATACTTATGAAGTGTCTCACTTTTATAGAATAAGTGAGAATCACTTTTACAATGAAGTTACTTTATAAATGAAAGTTTCATGCAAGAATAACTTAAAAAAAATATTAATGTTATTTAATAGTGATTCACTTTTATAAATGATGTGAAATGCACTTTAAAATATATGCAGGAACTTTTTCAAAAATAAGTAACAAAAACGAGACTGGAACTTAAAACCTCTTACTAATTAAAGAAACTTTTAACCAACTGAGCTAGTCCAAAACACATTATATTGTTAAGAACGATGATTGTTGTTGTTGTTGTGGAAGACGACCTTGGAGACTGTGCTTATAAAAATGTTTTTCACAAAAAAAAAATTTGCTTCTTGATGTCAACAAGGGTTAGATCTCGGTTAGCTTACCTAGAAAATGAAAATTTTCCCTTTGTTTTTTATTTACCGAGATCACATAGAGCGCATGACAAAGAGCATAGTCATAATTAAAACCATTTTCTCTCTATTCTGATTTACCGATATTTCACAGAGTGTAGGGCAAAGAACATATGCATATCCAAAAGAGTAGCAAATTGTAAATAAAAAACTAAAATAAAACCGAAATAAAACCAAAATATTAACTCTGTAAAAAATTTAAAAGGGCTTATTCAAGATTTATACCTCCATATCTGATTGACATGGTCGTACCTTGGACAAACATAAACCTTTTGAGTGAAATGAAAGGAATTCCTAACTGGATAAACCAGAGACGCGGCAACACGACTTCATGATCTTGATCTACAATAGGAACAACTCTTCAAACATGCTTTGATGCCATGTTAAAAAACCCAGGTATTTCAAAAGAGGAAAAACAAATTCAGTAACCACTCACACAACCAGATAGAAGACCAAGACACCGATATTTTGATGTGAACATACACAACCCCAACCAATTGGCCACTTGGAGCAATTTATTACAAAGAAATTTACAAGATATTTTCTCACAATTGATCATCATAAAATGATCCTCCATGCTCTTTAAATAAAGATCATGGACCAATTGGGTGTTAAACCACACATCAATGTAGTCGTTAAGATCAAGGAGAATATGAAACGTCATATCAATCTATGTCGGGAACATATTGTGACTGTCGGATTACCTAACTACAAATGCATACTAATGCATATTAAAGAAACACACTTTTACCTAACGACGCATTACACCAAGTTGATATTAACTAACTCCTAAGTGTCTAAATATCCTAATAATAAGAATATTATCATCGATTTAAAGAAGAAGGATGAAAACTACACCGGTGAGAGTCAGGTCGACACAATTTGATTCTTCCAAACAATCTTCTAACTTGTCAATGTGTATGCTGAAAAATGTAGGGGATAGGGGAAAACATTTATTGACTCATATATTATAGTTAATTTCTTTCAATTAGCACTTAATGTTCCTAAAATTGACAATAATGTTCTCATACAACCTTAATGTAGTAGCTCTCAACTTGAAATGAAATTTTGGCTCTTTTAACCTATTCCAAAGGTTCATCCTAGGTACTGTGTCAAAATATTTTCTAAAGTCAATGAAACAATGAAAGAGATTGGTTTTATTATTGCAACACTCATTCACAATGATTCTAAGAACAACAAGTCGGTCCACAATTGAACGATAGATTCTAAATCCGACCTGGCCTTTAACTCTTTTTCCATGGATTTCTAGCCATATGCTAATTTTCTTTTCCAAAATAGTTCCTTATAATTTTGTTAAAATAGGGATAACAATAATGTTATTATAATAAGAGGGATTGTTTTTATCTATTCTTCTAAAAATAGTACAATGAGACTTTGTATCCAGGTTTTAGGGAAGCCTTACTTGACTTCTAAATTGAAGAACTTGTGTATGTGATGGATGGGGATAGTCCCTACAACTTTTGAGATTTCTACTTGGTAGCCTTCGATGTCCTTAGATTTCCCTTTTGTGAGTCGCTTAACCCCAAACTCTATGTATTCTATAGAAAAAACTTGATCCTCTATAGAATTGTTTGGAATTTTGTCCATGGCATTAGGGGATTCGTAAATACTTTTAAGGTATGAATTCCAGTCCCTCAAAGGAATTATTATTTTCTTTAGTTTTATGAATCCTAATTTACCTTCATAATTTCTTACGATCTAGCTTAGATAGGTGCAAAAGCTTCTCTTGATTTCTTTTTATATAGTGGTTTTTACCCTTTTAATTAGATTTTTGTACCTATTTTTCTTATTGGATTTCGAGGATTAATTAGAAGCATTTCTAATGGATTTTCTAGCAATTTTACACTCGTTATAATACCAAGGGTTGTTTGTTTTATTTTTTTGTTTACATAACATCTTGATAGAGAACTTGTTAATGGAAGTAGAAAGGCCTGTCGTAAAATTATGATAGAGGTCTTCAATATTTCCCTTATATGATAGAATATTTAATTCACTATTTAAATCCTTTAAGAACATATCAACTTTATTTTTGTCAGAAAGAAGGTGCCTTTGGTTATTATAATTTTCTTCAATGGGGATTATGTGCATGAAAACATTTAGAGTTAGGGTCAAAGGTCTATGATCAGAGTCAGGTTCATGGTTGTTTAAAAGGTCAAAATGTACTATTTAGTTATATACGAGGATATCAGATATCACATAAGCCATGACATTATTATCCAATCAATGAATACTAGTCATTTGGTTGGATTTCGGCCACTTCATTAGACCATTGTGAATTATTAGATGAGAATTGCAAAGCTTGATTAGCTCGGTTGGTTGAGACTTCAAAGTTTCTTTTGTATTTGTTAGCTAAAACAAGGTCCTCATCTAGTCATATAGGATTAAGGTTGGAATCATTGCTTGAAAGAATAGCTTGATTAGTTGTAGCTTTAGCATTAAAGTCTAGTAGGAGGATACTACCTTTATTTCTCAGATTGTAAATATTTTGTTTTAATCTATTGTAGGCACAATTTTTATCTAGATTGTTTTCATTATAAAAGGTAGAATTAGTATGCGTGAAATAATGGATTTTGATTTAAATATTCTTAGCATTAATATTTGAAATCTCCATCCATATGTACTAATTGAGAGGGTCTATCTTATGAAGATGAATGCGAGGAGAAATGTTCTTTTTTATGTAGTAAGCTATGCCTTCAATCCCCTTGTGATAGGATTTCTTATTCCATGCCAACCATAAGGAAAATCCTTCTATATCAGGGACTTTAAATTCTTCATGCTTCCAAGTTTCAACTTAACTTAGGACCTTTGCACCATGGAAATCCACGATAGTTCCAAGAGAGGGTCTAGAGTGTCCCAAATTTCTATTATTATTATTATTATGTTTTTGGTCTCTATCCCTAATAATAGATTTTTGATTCCTAATTATTGCCCATTTTTTTCCTTCTTGGCTTATTTTACCTTTCGAACTTCCTTCCTTAATTTAGCATGGTCTTCTAGAATCAGGTCTTCATTTATAAATATTCGTGACCCTTTTAAGCTTAGATATTTATTGAGTATTCCATATTTATATTCATTAGAGCTTACCTTGACACAAACCACCCTATCTTTATGTTTGATTATTTTTCTCAACCTCTTTGCTTTTGTGAGACAAGTTGTTTCAATTTGTGATTTATTTTTTAGTTCCTTTTTTACTATTGCTAGTGTGTCCTTGTATTTTTTTCTCTTTTATACCAAAAATTATGAGGTTCAAGGCTCTTTTGTTATGCTCATGATCCAACTCTATGAGCCTATTCGTTTCCTCTTTGATGGGTTTGATATCCAATTTACTTTCTAAACTATTTAGGGCCAAATTGTTAGTTATCTTTTCTTCTAGCTCTTTAATCTTGTCCTTTATATTACCATTTTCTTCGACCTCTCCTTCTTAGGTTGATTGTTTCATTTCTTGTCTTTGTTTTTCCATTTCTTGTAATCTAACCTCCATTTCTGCAACTAAGTCTCCAACTGTAATATTCTATTGTCTACATGTGTCAGAATCTTGTATTCTAAGGATCTAAAATTATTATCAGGTATTACTTTTAGCTTCGTTTGAAGTTTGGCTTCTCTCTTTTATCTTTATTTTTTTAATGAATTTATATGTTCATAAAGATTATCTAGGTTCACTTTTCTAGGCCTCCCCTAGAGAGGTTTTGGTATCTATGGTGAATTTCTCATAATGGAAAGAAAAGAAAATAAATAAATAAATAAGAATTACAAAAGGAACTTGTGTACGTGATTTATGACAAGGTTTGAACAACAATAAAAACAACCAAAACAAAGATCAAATATAATTTATCATAGCCCGGGTATAATTCATCACAAAACCCATTTAAAACAAAATCGCCAGATAACAACTCCAATACAATTCACCACAAGGTTTGAATGGTTTGGATGATAACTCAAATATAATATAGGGATGTGGTAGATCAGACCAAGATTGACTTCAATCATACCCTATATCCCCTTAGAGATATAAATTATTGCAAACCATATAAGAACTCATTGCAAACCAGATTCAATATGAATAACCACAAGTCGACTCACCATAAACCATACTAGATTTAAATCCCTTCCATACTATAATATACCTCAGAAAGAAGAGCCTCATTGTAGATCATACCAAAAATAAATCCACGTAGAGTTAAATCACCATAGAGTGCAATAAAATCATTGTTTCAAAGTTTCATGCTAGTGTTGGACGTGGCAAGAAAACCCTAATCCACAATTTTACAAGACTATTGCTACACCATGAATAAATTATTTCATTGAGGATTCCATGTGAGCACTACACCAAAATCACATAATAAAATCATTGTTTTAGAACTTCATGCGAGTGCTACACGAAGATGTATCTACTTGATGGCTATGTGGATCCATCTCAAATAAAGAACTCATGCCTTGACCTAGATCACATTATGCCTTAGATGATGTATCAACATAGAACTAGGTTAAAATAAATCAATGGCCCAAAATAGATTTAGGTTAATAATAAATAATTAGTTGTTATATATTATGTAATATAACTCATTATATTATATAATATATAATATATAATAATTAACAAATAACCAATTATCAATTACATTGTATGTGATATATAGTATAATATATGATATATGTTATATAATAAGAAATTATTTATATTATATATAATAATGAATTATGTATTATATAAAATATTTATAAGAAATTACTCATTAGTTGTTATATATTATGTAATATAGCTCAAATAGGGGCGGGCTCTGTGGCTAGGGTTTCCTTAGCTGCAACCTGGGCCGCAGTTGTCTCCCTGTTCTTGCTTCCGCGTCGCCCTCCATGCAAGCTCGATGGACAGTGGGAGATTACTTCCTAATGGTGGCCACACTCTCTATTGGAGTGGTTTTGAACTCATTCTGGTGATCTATTTAGCAGACACGCTCTCCCTGGAGAGAATCTAGTCTATGCTTCCTTCAATGTGCAACTATGATGCTGGATGTTTCCTTATGCTCTAGATCTGGCCCTTTGTAGTCCGTTTCTCCGTCTTCAGGGTGCCCGTTTTTGTATGTCGATGTCGTTTTCTCGCAAAGTTCAACAAGGATCCGCTACTTTGGTGCATATCTCTCTTGTTTGAGGTCTGAAGCCAAGCCTTTGGGTGTGCCTCTGGGGTCACCGTTTGGTGCTTTTATTCTCTGGAATTCTATTCTCAAATCTATGGTTTTGGTACCTGAACCGTCCTATGCGTGTTGTTGGTCATTTTTTCTTCAGCCTCTAGTGTGTGCGAGAGTTTTCAGAAGTTTTCTTTGGGTTGGGACTCACCAATCCATCCTAGCTGGTATGTTCAGTGCTTGATGCAATGTCAGGATTTTCTCGGTGGTCTTGGTCACTAGGGATCCCTACATCCCCCTCGGGTCTGTTTTGTGGATTGGAGGCTGGGGTTTCTGATCGGGTTTTGAATTAGAACTTTGAGGTCCTTCTTTTTGAGGTGTGCAGTGTTTATTTTTTTGTGATGAGTCAACACTTTGAGGTCTGTTTAGGGCGTGTGGTTCCTGGTTTCCTCTCCCGTGGTTACAGGTTCTCCTGCTGTCCCTCTGGATTTGTATTCTGAGGGGGTTCCATGCCGCTCTAACCTAGTCTGTCCAGGTTCTCTTATGTTCTTCTTCTATCATTTTTCTTGGCTAAGATTGGTGGTTATTCTCTTTGCAGACTTCATTTTACTAGGGCCGCTCTTTGAGGGCCATTTTTTGTTGCGTTTTTCTTCCTCTTGAGGTTGAAATAATTTTTAGACTAAATGCATGCTCTCTGTATGCATTATTCAGAATGTATTTTTTATTTTCTCTTAATAAAAATTAGGCTTTTTTCTTCTGGAAAATATTATGTAATATAGCTCATTATATTATATAATATATAATAATCAATAATCAATAATTAATGGATTACTAATTATACTATATGTGATATACAATATCTAATAATTATTTAGTTATATTATATATAATAATGAATTATGTATTATATACAATATTCATAAGAAGTATGCATTATTATTATTTTTTGTAAATAAAAAAGGTAAATCCTATTACTGTGTTGTCACTGTACAAAATTGATACATGTCACTGGCTTGCCACTTGTTCCGCCAAACTAGTGGAAATCAGAACAGGTGGTTGCCCATTATACTTTCGGCCAAAAAAGGCATCCACCACATGCCATTCCAATTGGAAACCAGAGCAGGTGGCAGGTGATATTCCTAATAGAGATGTCTTTTCAAGCTAGAACAAACTAAAAACTTCTAAAAAAAGAAAACTAAAAAAGAAATGAGCAGAGTACCAGTGCAGGATAACAAGAAGGAAGCACCATCACTATGCTAGTGGAGCTCAGAGGACTACACGAATCTAATCATTGGTTGAGTTTTTCACATCATGGTATCTGTCATCCGAAGCTCCAAGAAGAGTGTCGCCGGTGGGATGTAGAACGAAGGGCTGAACACAGGTTGGGCACTGCTTCTTGGCTGGTGCATTCGAGAATGCATCGAACATCATATCAATCCGATTGTTGATGAGGGTGTCCCGATGAAGTTGGTCCGCCATGTAGCTTCTGAGGTCGAAAATGAGCTCCAACTGCTCTGGGCTGAAGAGGTTGGGGGGAGCTGAGTCACATTCCATAATTTCATTCAACAGTGGAGGCACCAAGATGGGGAAATTATCCCGCATAGTGCACGTGACTCCATCCTTGTCCACCAAAGATCCTGCATCTGCTTCACTAGTGATTCCCTATATGTAAGCGTCTGGGGCCGAGTGGAGGAGTTTCTCCGGGAATTCCTCCTGAACAATGCATGTGGCACCTTCCATGGAAACCTTAGTACCTGTATTAGCATTGCTAGTGCGAGGGCACAAGTAATCGTTCAAGACCGTGTAGAGGAGGGATTCTGGTGGAACTTGGGGAGGTTCCTCCACGAATTCCTCCTTGTCATAGGCCATTGGGGGAGTATGTAGCCTCACGGTGCACTGAGTCCTAGCAATGGATAGAGCTCGTTCCAGATTCTACAAACATCTCTGCCTGGAAGCATCATTGTACCAGGAAGGTCCACACCTAGGATTTCCTCTCTCTCTCGCCATGGATGAGCCAGGGGGCAAAGAATCCACTGAATTATAACCAGGAGAACCCACTGTGCAATAACCCAATTCTTGGATCAAGCAAGGTGATGGATCTCAGAGGAAAAGTAGTGAAAGCAAAGGCTGAGTGGGATAGATATCCAAGGGGCGGACATGACTGTTGTGCATCCACCTATACTCATCACCTGCCTCCTACCATTAATCCACAAGACCACCATTAAACTAATGTGAGGGAGTTGTCCTCCCTTCCTCTACAATTTATTAAGGTCACCCTCCATTCAAGACTAAGGTGAGGGATGACGACTGACCATATTTATGGATGAGTTCACAAGAGCACTGCGTGACCTCCTTCTTCTATGTGGCACCCCATCCAGGACCAAATAATCTCTTCTGGCCAAGTCCAGACAATGGTCTAGTATCATGGTCTGTGGAGAGGTTTGAGCATTCCATTGGATCAAATCTTCCTTAGAATCCACTCCCATTGGCCAGGTAATCAACAATTTTGTTAGCATATCTTTTCACATGGGATGGGGTGAGAGTGAGACGAGGCTGTAGGAGGGAATTGAAGTCTTCCAGCGGTCCTAGTAGTCGCCAGCTGGGTGAGACGTTTGAGGGGTGTGAGCCATGGCTGATTTTGGTGATGAGATGGATGGTGATCTGGGAATCCCCTTCCACTATGAGTTGGTAGATGTTATGATCAGTTGCTAAATTGACCCCTCTGAGTAGGCTCTAGATTTCTGCAACATTGTTAGTGTTGAGTCCCAAATAACCTGCTGCGTAATGTAGAATTTTCCCCTCACAGTCTCTTAGGACCGCTTTGAATCCCTCTAGTCCCGAATTCCCCTTTGAATCACCATCAAATTTTAGTTTGACGAAACTTGGGGGAGGGGGGACCAAGTGCATGGACTATGACTGATCTTAGTATTGCATGTATCCTTCTTTCTCGATCCATCAATGAGATTTAGCTGCCAGGCATGGAGGATGTGACATTACACAGGATTGCATTTAAGGTCCTCATGGGTCCAATGCTCAACTATGATCATTTCCCGAATCAATTTTATGATTCTAGCCCAGGTTGAGTGAGGGGGGGGAAGAAGTGGAGAAAAAAATCCTTTTGTTTATTTCTTTCCAAATTTGCCAAACTGCGAAGCCTAGTAATAACTGCCAGATGTAGTCCAGGATTGGATTTTGGTAGGAGATTGAATCCCAGTTTTCCATGGTGCTTATGATGTTGGTTGAGTTCCTATTGGAACAATGCATTAGTTGTGAAATCATGTTTGAGATGACCTCATTCTGGCTACAATGGTTACGTAAGTGCTCCATTGTCTCTTCCTATTGCTGGCAGAGGGGGAAAGATTGAAGGGCCTACAAACTCTCATTTTCAAAGGTTGTCCCAAGTGAGTATGCAGTTTTGGGAAATCATCCATAGGAAGATCGAAACTTTTAGCCAAAACTTTGGATTCCAAATATTTCTCCATATGTGCTCCTTTGGTTTCCCTTGGTAATTTTCTTGGAGATGATATGCTTCTTTGATTGAGAAGTTACCTATTGTGGAATGGCCCCATATGAGGATGTCTTGTCCTTCCCTGATGTGTATTTTCCGTTGATTTACACAGTTCCTCCAGGTCTATAGGTCCATTTCCATCTGAAGGTGTAACTCATGGGGCTCAATTTTCCATCTGCGCCAGGGGTGTTGCAAAGCATTTTCTTTCCATAGGTCCTTTACTTGTAGGGAGTCCCTTGATTGCATTTGTTGATAAAGAGGGTTGAGGTATTCAATAAAGGTTAGAGGTGGTTTTTGCTGCTAGGAGTCTTTCTAGAACAAGGAGTGTTCTCCATTCCTAATCTCCTAGAAAACATGCTTCTGTATGAGCATTCGATTGTTCCAAGTTGTATTCTAGATATTAGATCCTTGAATTTGATTATTGAATCTGATCATTGAATCTGATTAGAAGATCTTCCCTGGAATTGGGCACATATTTTGTTTTTCAGAGTCTTTCCCAGAGTTCTGTGGGGTGCTTGAGCGAACACCACCAAAGTTTTGCTCCCATTACTCAGTTGATTTTTCTTGGATCTCTGAGCCCCAGCCCCCCTAGAGATTTAGGCCTACAGATTTTATCCCGTCCCACCAGTACCCACTTTTTGTTTGGGTGATGCCCATGCCATAGAAAGATAAACTGGAGGTTTTTGATAGCTTTGATGACAGAGTGGGGGGATGCTAGAGAAGTGAAGAAGTAAGTTGGTAGATCTTGGAGAACAAACTTTATAATAACTAGGTAGACTGCAAGGTTAAGTGATCTAAAGGTCCAATTACTGAGCCTGTTGAATATGGAGAGTAGTAGACTGTCCCAGAAGATGTTGCATGTAGTCTCTCCCATGAGGGGAACACCTAGATAATTGGATGGAATGGAGCTCTTGAGGATGCCCAGAAGCCGGGAGATGTGGTTTTGAATTTCCACTAGGGTATTGAAGAAGTATAGTTGTGACTTATCGAGGTTTACGACAGTTCCTAATGCTTAAAAAAAGTCTATGAGGATTCATTTAAGATTATTATCCTCATGGATAGTTGGTGTATTCATTAGTAGGGTATCATAAAAAAATTGACTATGGGAGGGGGAAAGCTGGAGGTTGTGGAGAGATAGGACTTTGAGAGATCCCTCCTCAACTGAGGCTTTGATGTAACACTCCAGGCCTTCTGCCATTATAACAAATAGGAAGGGGGAGAGAAGGTCCCCTTTTCGACCCAGGAGGGAGAGAAGGGTTGGGTGGGAACTCCGTTGACTAGGATAGAGGAGAAGTTTGAGGAAGTGAGATGCATGATCCAAGCCACCCAAATATTATCAAGGCTAAAGGCTTCGAGGAGGGATCTCATGTATTTCCAGCTAATTCTATCAAAATATTTGGAGAGGTCGAGGTTGATGAGAATACCTGGGGTTCTTGTTTCTTTCAATGAGTGAATGACCTCATGGGCCAGGATAACACTATCCATGATTTTCCTTCCTTCCACATATCCAACTTACTCTTTGGAGATGATGTACAACAATATCGGTTTGAGGCATAGGGAAATGAACTTAGCAATGATTTTATAGATAACATTTCAAAGTGCTATCGGTTGGAACTGCTTAGGATGCATTACCCTTTATTCCTTTGGAATGAGAGTGATGAAGGTGGCATTCAAGGTCGAGAGAACTTGCCCTGAAGTTCTTGAATCCTCCACAAATTGCCAGACTTCTTCCCTGATCATCGACCAACAAATAGTGGAAGAAGTCTGTCGTGAATCCATCCAGCCCTGGAGCTTTACCTGGGGGCATCTCTTTGACTACTTGATCCCCTTCCTCTTGGGTGTAGACCTTGTCAGGGCTTCATTATGTTCTTGTGTGACTAAGGAGGGGATGTGCCTAGTGATATTTTAGATAGTAGGCATTTTGTCTTTGATGGGTTCTGTTAGGAGATCTTTGTAGTAGTTGGTCATTTCCTCTACTATGCTTGCATAGTCACAAATGGGGTTTCCCTGGCCGTCTTCTAGTTGAGTGATCCAGTTTATGTATCATGTGTGCACCATGGATCTGTGGAAGAACTTGGAGTTCCTTTCGCCTTCTTTAATCCACTGTACTCTGAATTTCTACCTCCAGAGTATTTCTTCTTATTCCTTACTCTCTTCCAGTTTTTTTCTGATATTCTCCTCCTCCATCATTAAGGTTGTCATTCTATCCCCAGTAATAAATATATTTTGCAATGTTTCCAGGCATTTCTCAATTTCCTTCTTTCTTTGTAGACTGTTCCCAAATACATTCTTGTTCTAGCTCTTTAGTTGTGTCTTAAAGTTTTTTAACCTTTGCTGGAATTTGTACATGCAAGTTCCATGGTCTATTCCTACTTACTCCCACCATATTTTTGAAAGATTTTGAAAGTATGGGTGAGTCAGAACTTCTCAAATTTGAAGGGTCTGAGCTTGGGCGTGGCTCCAGTGTCGAGACAGAGAGACACTGGCCAATGATACGAGCTAGTCTTTGGGAGGATGTTGGCTTCAATGATCGGATCCTCCAACAACAATGATTCTGAGATGATGAAATGATTCAATATACATGCCACATGTTGATGCGCAAATCTATGGTTGGACCAAGTGAAGATACCATTTCTAGTTTCTATATCTATTAAATAGAGTTGGTCTATAAAGGTTCAAAACTTACCACTGTCTTGGTCTATCCACTTGGTCCATCCTGTTTTTTCCTCCAGCGTTAAGATGATATTAAAGTCACCACTAATCAACCATTTCTGTGAACCCAACAACATCTTGATAGTGGATATTCTTCCCATGAACAAATCTTTGTCCTGTGCACTTTGAGGCCCATACGCATTTGTAATCATACCTTCTTTGATAAACCCTATGTCTTTGAAGTGAGTTGTAAGCATACCTACCATGGAAAAGGGTTGGTATATGATGATTGTTGCCGGATTTCACAAGATTTCTAGCCCCCCTAGCCCCATTTGAGTTAGTGTGATTGGATTTACAGGCCCTCCAACAACACCAGAATATGTCCTCAGCTTCTTCCCTGGCACATTTTGTTTCCTGCAAAAGGAGAATGTCTGGATTCTCAACACGAATGTTGTCTTGAAGAGTTATTTTCTTGGATCTTCCATTAAGCCCTCTTATATTCCATGTTATGATCTTCATCATGATGAGTTATGAGGTGGATGGAGATATCCCTCCGTGAGTCTCTAGATATTCCCTGAGTTGAGCATATAGTTTCCTACCTACTTAATGAGTTGATGTGTGGATTTGTGGTCTCGTCGTTTTCTTTCACAGGAGGTACGTTTGAGCTCAGTGGACGAGTTTAAGGAGATCCCTAGTCTTGAGGTGGAACCTACAGTAGAATCAATAAAAGCTTTATGCACCTTTCCGAGTTGTTCCATTGGGATGGTTTGCAATTCCTTTCTGTTGAAGGCCTCCTCCAGTTTTTCTAGATCTATATCCGCCAGATCTTGTTCATCGAGCTGCATTAAAGTGTCCCCCCCCTCCTTTGGCTTGTCCATATTCTGTTGGGATGTTGGGCTTGTTTCTTGATTGTTTTCTTTTCTTGGTTCCATTTGATGCTTGGATTTGTAAATTTTAATGACAAAACTCAGCAAGCTAATATTTTGTGATACACTTAACAACCTAGAGATAACTGTCTTGCATGAACTCTGAAATGTCTCAAACCCACATTCATAAATTTCCATAAGTAGAAATACACATTGCTAAGCAAATATGCAGTGGAAATAAACACAATGAACATCATTCAATCACCCATGAATAAATATGAAATTTAGGCAAATGCTAGGGAAAACCTCAATGTGGGGAAACCCAATGAGAGAGAGATCTTATTATTCATCTTAAGGAAAGTATATAAAAACAAAAAAATCAAATTTCCAGCCAATAAAAATCACTTACAACACCCAAACTGTCCCACCAAAATATGCATTGTAATCCGTGCCAAGTCCGTACTTCTGTACGACCCTCCCAAAAATTGTAGCACCTCGAAAATTGCGAAAACAACCTATTGTACGGACTGTTTTGTATGGCCCAAAAAAAAAAAACCAACCTCGAAATTCATGCTAATCTCCTCCTCCATTTTCGTGCCCTTTCCTCTTGCTGTATGGACTGTAAAATCCGTACACTACGACCTCCAACAACATAAAATCAACTCAGATCCAAAGCATAAATTCTTCCTTGGGATTTGTGCCCTAGCTCTCTTGGAAAACGTACCTTCTTTGCTTCCCTCTTTCTTCTCTCAAGCTTACTCATAAAATTCTCTCTCAATCTCCTCCTCTTGTTTTCTCAATGTGTCTTGCACACTACCCAATGCATTCTTTTATAAATCTGAAAATGACATTTTCCCTCCAAAGTGTCTTTTCACCTTCCCCAACCCTAAATCCAAAGGCCAAGATCTAATCTTTCCTTTGAAAGATCAAGGGTCATGATTCATTCCCTCCAAAATGAATCACTTAAAATATTAAAGTACATTTCACTTTATTTCATAAGTGCACTTTATGAAATAAAGTCACTTTAAAATTAGAAGGTACACTTTATTAAAAAGTCACTTTAATAAAAGAACCACTTTACAACTTTGTAAAAAAACCATTACAAAGTTAAGTGCCTAGTAGTGTCAACATAAGGTAACATCCACATACAAGACAAAACATGTGGAGTGCCTCCCTGTAGATAAACACAAATTCCCTCTTGAACAATGTACAATATCCTACATCCTTCAAGGCTGAGACTAAGAGAAAGTCAACCCTCAACCTGGAACAAAGATAACTCCATCAAGCTCCAGGAATCCTCCATACTCGATTTGGAATCTAACCTTTCCAACTCAATGTACAACTTGCACCATACCACTTTCGTTTACCACCTGTCGGCCAGGACCTGTCTCTGTGATATTTATGAATACTCGCCAGATTCACGTGATGTGGCAAGTGGCTCCACTATCCACAATCCATCTGATATCACCTCCAAATCCTCCACTACCAACACTGGAAACTAGGGTAATGAAAGAAAATTCCTTGTCATACTTGAAAGCAAAGTCCTCCATGGCTACTGTAGCAGTTGTCTCAGGCCCCTCTGGGTCCTTCTTCTTCTTCTTCCTCTCAGGACAATGAGAATCAAGGTGCCCCAACTAGTTACAAAAATAACATCTGAATTTAGTCAAGTCCCTCCTGGAACTTCCTTTCTTCTTTCTCTTTGCAGTAAGAGCAACATTCTCATAATCTCCATCTGTCTTTTGTCCACTGCTCTGAGATCCTTCCAAAATCTCCTCCTAAGTGAAATCGTCCCACAGTCTTCTCCAATCTGGAAGATGCTCAAGACCCACCACACACTTCACGAAGACTTCCCATTCTTTGGTGAAGCCTTTCAAGGCTATCCTCACCAACTTTAAATCCGATATGACCTCTCCAACAACAACCAACTCATATTTCACTTGAACTACCCGGGTAAGATAAGAAGAAACACTCTCTTCCTTACCCATGTTGGTATCATGCAACTTAACCTTCAAGGCCATCTTCCTGTTCTCATTCTTTGCCTCAACTAAGTTCTTAAGTGCATCCCACATCGCCTTGATTGTCTTCTTCTTAGCCTAGTGTGGGATAAGGTGATCCTTCACCCCATCCAGAACAATCCTCTGAGCTTTGGCCTCCTTGACCTCATGCAAATCCAAAGCAACAGGATTTGCTACGGGAACCACAACAACATAGCTGACATAGTTCCAAATCTTGTTTTCCTTGAGAACAATTGACATTCGCACCTTCCATTGCAAATAGTTGGAAATTCCATCCAACCGATCCTCAAATCTAATGCATGCTGCCATATTCCATGTCACAACTCAAGGAAAACAATCACAAATTTTCCCTCTTCAACCTTTCCCAAAAATCTCATTGTTCACTGTCACTCAGAGCCCAAGCTCTGATACCATGTAAATTTCAATGACAAAAATCAACAAGCTAATATTTTGTCATACACTTAGCAACCTAGAGATAATTGTCTTGCATGAATTTTGAAATGTCTCAAACCCACATTCAAAAATTTCCATAAGCAAAAATACACATTGCTAAGAAAATATGTTGCGGAAATAAACACAATGAATAACATTCAATCACCCATGAATAACTCATAAATTTAGGCAAATGCCAGGGAAAACCCCAATGAGAGAGAGAGGTCTTATTATTCAGGTTTAGGAAAGTACATAACAACAACAAAGTCACATTTCCAACCAATAAAAATCACTTACAAAACCCAAACTGTCCCACCAAAATATGCCTCATAATCCGTGCCAAGTCCATACTGTTGTAAGGTCCTCCCAGAAATTGCATCACCTTGAAAATCATGCAAACAACCTGTTGTATGGATTGTTCTGTACAACTCAACATCAACAAACCAACCTCGAAATTCATTCCAATCCCCGCCTCGATTTCGGTTGCCTTTCCTCTTGCTATATGGATTGTATAGATCCGTATAGTACGACCTGCAACAACAGAAAATCAACTCAGCTCCAAAACAAAAATTCTTCCTTGGGATTTGTTCCCTAGCTCTCTTGGAAAACATGCCTTCTTTCCTTCCCTCTTTCCTCTCTCAAGCTTACTCAAAAAATTCTCTCTCAATCTTCTCCTCTTGTTTCCTCAATGTGTCTTGCACACTACCGAATGCATTTTTTTATAAATATGAAAATGACATTTTCCCTCAAAAGTGGCTTTTCACCTTCCCCAACCCTAAATCTAAAGGCCAAGATCTAATCTTGCCTTTGCAAGATCAAGGGTCATGATTCATTCCCTCCAAAATGAATCACTTAAAATATTAAAGTACATTTCACTTTATTTCATAAGTGCACTTTATGAAATAAAGTCACTTTAAAATTTGAAGGTACACTTTATTAAAACGTCACTTTAATAAAAGAACCACTTTACAACTTTATAAAAAAACCATTACAAAGTTAAGTGCCTAGTAGTGTCAACATAAGGTAACATCCACATACAAGACAAAACATGCAGAGTACCTCCCGTGCTAAAAAGCTAATATGATTTACCATTTTCCTTGTCCTGGTTATCTTTTTTGTGCGGATTTCCTACCTTCTCTTCCTTCGGGAGTTGATTAAGAATGTCGAAGGAGTTTTTGGTGGGGATCTTCTGAGTGCTTTCTTGAGTTTTTTTTCTTGGTCGATGTATTTTCCTACCTGTGACTATAGTGTAACCTTCCTTTTGCTTCCCCTCTCCTGCTTTTGGGTTCTAGACATTCAAGGGACAATCACAAAAGAGGTGGCCGTGCTCATGGCACTTTCTGCAGTGGAAAGGAATGTGCTCATAGTCCATCGTTTGATTCCAGACCTCATCCTGATATTCTAGGGTTACTGATCTTGGTAGAGCCTTCGATATGTCCATGTAGACACAAATTCAAGCATATGAAGTGTATTTCCTCTGCTTTGTGGCTTCCGAAGATTTCACATATCTTCCCACAGTGTTCCCTATTCCCATGAGGATTTTCTCCTACCAGAACTCCTGCAGTAGAGAATATAATCGTATCCATACTAGAGCCATCATGTTTTCTTCTTTCTCTGGGATGAAACAATCTGCCTAGAATCTGAGGAATAACCCAAAATATTTGTAGAAGTATGGCCCATTATAAAAAATACTATCCTTATCTTCCAAAATGTAGAGGATTATCATGAAAAACCCTTTGGAGCTGAGCTGCACTTCATAGTCTCCCTTGGGGTTCCACCAATCTTTGATCCATCTCATGAGATCTTGTTCGGAAGGGAATAGACCTAGAAACTTGCCAATGGGAGCATGCTCCCTCATGAACTGGGTGTGTTCCCCAACCCTGGTTGAGCTAATGGTGTACCGTGGTGGTTTATCCGATTGGGGAATTCATTAACCTGGTTCCCATATGCGAGATGCCTTTGGATGATATGTGCTCGACTCAACTTCCATTTATTTACTAAACCCATCTTCCTTGGCTAAGAGATGATCCCACAAGTGAGGCGGCGGCTCAAAGGTAGGCCTCTTTGCCCACAATCCTTCTCTGTCGTTGGTGGCGACATTCCATTAAGAGGTGGGTTGCCCCCCCCTTCTGTGTTCCTCTTGTGCATTTAGTGACACCATACTGGTGCAACACGACTACCTTTGGTGCGACAACTTCGTTTACAGTGGGGGACGACACATACATGACAATGTTTTTGCTAGGGTTTTCACAGAGTCCCAGGAAGTATGTATTATTATTATTTCTATTTTTTTTATTAATATTATAATTATATTATTTAATTTTAATTTTATTTTTTGAATTTTGAATTTATTATTAAGTTTATAGAAAAGGTAATAGTATATTTAATTAATTATGAATTATTCTAAACAAAATACAATATAAATCTGAATACTTTGGCACTACATTATTTATTGTGTGGAAAATAATTTAAATTTATTATTATTATTATTTAGTTTAATCTCTTAATTTTATACCAACCCAACTTACTTGTCAACTATTATTAATGAGATAATATAGATTAAATTTCACTAAATAAATCCTCTAACTTAATGTGATGTGGCATATGCTTTACTATCTTAATATTTTCCTTAGGAGGCCCATTTTAGACCCAAATTTACTCTAATGAGACTCCCTCTTAGTTGCCCATAATCTAGTGCCATTTTTTGGACTTTAATCTAAATGTACTAGTTTGTGAGGTAACACCTTGTTTAATCACAGAAAAATAATTTTACACAGGGATTGGAAGTCACACAACTCCAACCATTTCAGTTGTGAGTGGTCTGGTGGACCAACAAATTAGTTCCTTTCTTTAATGTTCCCTTCATCTCTTCATCCTCCAAAATGGTTCTTGGTGTTCTCAAGGGTAAACAATGAATCCATTCATTATTTTTTGATTGGCCTTCCAACTAGGGTAAACCACCACATGTACTTTATTGTGACAATCATTCTCTAATTTATCCTATTTTGGTTTTGCAACACTGACTTGGGTTCCAAAACCAAGAATGATTCCATTGATCCATAGCACAAGGTCTCAATGCCACAACTCATTAATGAAACAACTATTCTAGCACCTCATCCCATTTCCACAACGACTAGTTCTAACACCCATTGCTTCCACAACAACTTCCGTCGCCAAAACCATGAGAGGTTATCTCTTTAACTGCTATAAAAACTTCTGTAGCAACATACAATTTATGAAATTATTATGGAAGAAACAACTAAACCATTGAAATAAAATTAGATGTGCAGGATAACTTTCTATCCCAAGGATGCTCCTGCATCAGCCAATTAACCTCAAAGAACATGGTTGAATTTAAAAGCGAAATAAGACCAATTTTATAGGAACAAGATTGGAAAACATTGACAAATTCTACATGAATGATATAGAAAAATAGGTGTTGGTTAGGACCTAAAAATAGGGCTTCAAACAAAAGTAAATTCCATCAACCATCAAAAGATATATGAGGCCCATGGACATTCAAATCCCCAAACTTAGAAGTATGATCAAAACTACAAAGAGGGCCAATAACCCCAAACTAGGAAACACCATTAAAGATCCACATAAGAAATCCAAGCAGCCATGCAAGGATAAGAAACACTGAGTTCAATCAATAAAACAACATAAAATTAGTGTTCCTATGGATTCCAATCCATCCCCTTGTAATGCATGGGTC
Source organism: Picea engelmannii (assembly GCA_009831015.1). NCBI lineage: Eukaryota > Viridiplantae > Streptophyta > Pinopsida > Pinales > Pinaceae > Picea > Picea engelmannii. Next base: position 1,358,230 of record ML779843.1, on the reverse strand, counting down.
ACTAGCCATTGCAACTATCAAGTTAAAATATGAATCGATGCTCTATATGAATATCACTCTGAAAAAACTTGATCTTGAACAAAATGGTGAATCATAAAGAATCAAGGCATGAGGAAGCATTGCACAAGCCATGCAAGGCTAAGCAATGTCAAGTTTACTCAATTTATAAAACAACAAAAAATTAGTGTCCCTATGGACACTAATCCATCTCATTAGAGTGCATGGGTTTCTAGATGTTGGAACTATTGAATTAAAATAGGAATTAGTGCTCTGTATGAGGCTCACTTTAAAAAAAAATTGATCTCAAACAAAATGGTGAAGCATAAGAATCACTCGAGGAATAATTTCACACCATCACCCAAAATTTTTGAACTGGGTGGACATAGAAGATAGTAATGGTTTTCACTTATGATGGAAAAAGTATGGAGGTACAAGATAAAGGTAACTATGATGCTGAGAAACCAAGCAAGAAATGCTCCAAAGTGGCTATCTCTAAGCCTTGGAAGACAAGGTTGTGCATGATTATAGAGGAAAATTCTTGATGGCACTAAGGATATCTACATGAGTGGCCCAAAATATACTACTTGGATGACATGTCCAAAGGTATTGAAAGAGATGCACCAAAAATAAAATCATCAAGGAAAACAATCCTCAATATAGGTCATGACAAATAAGGCCATGATAGGTACCCATGTATAAGTGAGGAATCATCACATATTTATTCTACAACAAAAAATAAAAGTAAATGAACATGAAAGGTGAGTGAAGTCCCACAACGTGACCAATAGACAATCTCCAGAAGATGACAAGAAAATGGGCATGATGCGTGATTTGATGAAGAAGTATTGCATATAAAAAAGGGATCCAATGATTGTGTTGAAGTTGAAAAAATATGTAGCATATGCTGACAATGATCGTGCTTCAAGAAACAAGTGGTGCTAGCATGCAAATCTAGAAAAATGCTTCAAAAAAGAGAAGCAAACACCATAATGGTTGTCAATAAATTGTCCAAGACAATATGTCTCCACCTGTGAGAAAAATAAGGATCTCATAGAGGAAAATCAACATGGAATGCAACCGCTCGGTTAAAACATAGTGGATTTATCTCCGCAATGCTTCAGATGGTACATAAAATAGAGGCTCCAATAAAGAGTTATGGAAAAAATCTAGAAAAAATGCTTCAAAAAAGAGAATCAAACACCATAATGGTTGTCAATAAATTGTCTAAGAAAATATGTCTCCACCAGTGAGAAAAATAAGGATCTCATAGAGGAAAATCAACATGGCATGCACCCGCTCATTGAAAACATAGTGGATTTATCTTTGCAATGCTTCAGATGAGACATAAAATAGAGGCTCTAATAAAGAGTTATGGAAAAAACACTATCAATACTTCTAAAACACAATAAATTGGTGAACAAAAACCAATATGCAAAAATCCTCCAAAATACAGACTCCATACATGAAAAATGAGAATTTATAACCAAGGTAATAGATATCAAGCCTCCACCATCCTACACAAAGAATCTACCAACTTCACTATAAGAAACATGTGAGAACAATTGAAACAAACTCTTCCAAGAATTCCACATGAGTTTAGCCTTTTCACATTGGATATGAAGAAGCAAATATACAAGGAGGGAAAGAGAGGGGCTTGCAAAAACAATGAAGGAAACAACAATGAAGGCCATGTGCATAAAGATACAATATATGTAGAGAGTTTCTCATGCAAATATGAAAGGGCACAATAAAAAATATTTTCTACATGAGACAATAGCATGAAGTTGGTGAATGAGTGCACAGATATCTCGAATACATAGATCTGATCAAGGGAAGCACCCATGTTGAAGTAATTCCACAAGCATTGATATGAGGGCCAATGTTTTGTAAATGGAAATTCTCACCAAGGAGATCAAGGCCACAGAAAGGATATGATTGATCCCCACGACAAGAAAATGCAGAGACACCAAAGACAATGGGCCAAGAATACCCAACAATGCATGATCTCCATAGCCAAAACCAAGGAGTAGATTAAATGGAGTTGAATATGCTCACACAAAAACATGTAGGGCAAGAAGTGCCTACTCTAATACCATGTAGAAATTCAAGTTTAACTTGGATTATAAATGAGCTTCGTCGCCATACCTAGACAATAGAACAACAAGAAACACTAAATCTATATATTTCTCTATTTTGAAATACAAGAAGAAACCCTTTATTTATAACAAACTAAGAGAGGCTTGAATTGTAATTGGATAGTATTCCAATAGGGAAAACAAGGCATACCAACCTAATAAGTAATGCATACCAACCTAGAAAGTAATTATTAGCATATGTAAGCTTAATAAATATCTACATACACTAATAGATGATGCCAAGTGCAAATGCAAGTTATGGGAGAATTTGGTGGAAGAGATATCTTGAGTTGCAACATTTTAGTAAAACTTATTTCGAGTGGAGAATTTTGGATATTCTTGTTATAAACCAAATACAATTTATTGTAGTATTTTCATAATGAAGAAGGGTATGCTTTCCACAATTGTAGTTGGGAAGAATCATCAAGGGGAAAAAAACTTCACTCACCTCAAGATTGCAATAAATGTTGCAATACAAACATGGTTATTGTGGCATTGCAACCCTAGTTGCAGGGATGAGATTGAAAATATCATTGTTGTGTGTGTGGAAATTCAACTTCTACCAACAATGACACTGTTGATGGATTCAAAACTACAAAAATATATTCATTTTATTCTTAGGATTAAGATTATGTAATTATATGTGAATTTTGTGCTTAAGGCTATCAACAATGCTCCTCTCAAGTTGAAAGAATGGAAGATATATGTAGTTGACACTAATGCAATATGAATTCATGGAGAAGATCAATTAAACACTTTTGTGTTAGGATATTTAGAAACTTCGGATTTAGTTAAGATCTACTTGGTCTAATGTGTCGTTAGGTAAAAGTGTGTTTCTTAGTGTGTTTCTTTAGTATGCATTAGTATGCATTTGTAGTTAGGAATTTTGACGGTCACAAAATGTTCCCGACATAGAGTGATCCGATGGTTCATATTCTCCTCGATCTTAATGGATACATTGATCCTTGAATTAACACTCGATCGATCCATGATCTCTATTTAAAGAGCATGGAGGGTCATTTTCCGATGATTGATTGTGAGAAAATTTCTTGTAAAATCTCTCTGTAATCTTTTTCTTTTGCATTAATAAACTACTCCAAGTGGTCGTGTTAGCTAGGGCCGTGGATGTTTCCCTGTAAGGGTTTTACCACATCAAAACATCGGTGTGATGATATTTTATATGTTTGTGTGAGTGGTTACTGAAGGTGTTCATCCTTTGTTGGAATACCTATGTTGTCAAACATGGTATCAAAGCCTGTTTGAAGACCTGCTTCCGTTGTAGATCGAGATCGTGAAGTCGAGTTTCCTCATCTATGGTTTCTTCCATTTATGTACATTTTTGGGTTGAGAGGACTATTCCATTGCGTCCAGATTGCTCGTTTTAGTGAGGAATGCTTTTCGTTTCACTCGGAAAGGTTTCTGTTTATCCAAGATACAACCATTTTAGTCAGATCCAATGGTATAAAGCCCGAATATGCCATTTTTAAATTTTTGCAGAGTATTATTTCGGTTTTATATTTTTTTTTTTTGGGTTTCTACTCTTTTATATCGTTGTATGCTCTTTGCCCTGTGCCCTATGAGATCTCGAAAAATAAGAAACACATAGGAAAATGTGCATTTTCCGGGTAAGCTAACCGAGATCTAACCCTTGTTGTCATTGAGAAGTGAAAATTTTTTCTTCTGTGAAAATAGTTTTTTTTTAGCACACTCTCCGAGGCTGTCAACAACAACAACATCGACAACCCTCCTACTAAACAATACAATATGTTTTTCTTGCTCACTTGGTTAAAAGTTGCCTTATTAAGTAAGAGGTATTGAGTTGAAGTCTCTCTTTTTGTTATTTTTTTTGAAAAAGTTCATCTTCCATTGTAAAGTGTATTTCACTTCAAGTATAAAAGTGAATCACTATAAGTAGGTTTAATATTTTATTTTAGAGTTATTTATTTTGCATGCAATTTTCTTTTATAAAGTAACTTCATTGTAAAAGTGATCCCCACTTCTTTTTGTAAAAGTGAGTCACATCATAAAACAACTATTTGTAAAAGTGAGGTTATTTGGAGGGGTATTACCACTACGTGGTTCTTTGGTTACCGTTTATGCCTTTTTTTTAAAAGGGCATAACTTTCACATCCAAAGTCCATTTTCAGTGTCATTTTTTTAAAACCGTCTAATTTTTCAAGATCTTTCCATCCAGATCATCAGTTTCAGTTTTTAAATCCACACTATCTGCATATTTAATATGGATTCTTCCAGTGATCTTTTTCTAACCAACACGAATTACTTCCAATGGAAATCCCATATGGAGGATTTATTAAGAAGTAAAGGCTTGTACAAGATTACCTTGGTAAAGGAAAAAAAAAACCACTAATGCTGATAATAAAGTAAAATGGGCTAATAGGAGTGATGAAGCACATGGACTGATCAGAATGTCCATCTCTCCTAATTTAAGGTTCCACCTTCAAGAAATTGATGACCCTGATGAAGCTTGGGAAAAACTTGAATTTGTGTTTGGTAAACACAATATTATTCGAGCACATCAGTTAGAAAATCAAATACTGACTTTAAGTCAAAACGATTTTTCTTGCATTGAAGACTATCTATCTAAGTTTAAAACACTCATAATTTTATGTAAAGAATGTCGGATAAAGTTGGAGGAAGAGCATTGCATATATATTATTCTTTGTAAGATAGGTAGTGCATATTCTATGTTTGTATCTACCTTTTATGCCATGAGAGAGGTTCTAGGGAAAGCTTATCAAAAACCCACTCTTGATTCATTTTGTGATGCTTTGATTATAGAGAAAGATAAGCTTATACAACTTGGAGTGATCAACACTACCGGTACCTCCAATAAAGCCTTAGTTGCCCAGCAGAAAGATAAACCCAAGAATACCAAGAAACAAAATCCTCACCACAACAACAAGAAAAAAAGGGTCCCAAACCCACATAGACAACTTCAGCTCCTAATGGTGACAAAGGAGAAAAATCTAAAAATAAGAAGACTGACAAACATTGCAACTTTTGTGATGAAGATGGTGAAGATGAGTCCAAATTTTTCAAGAAGATGGCATCTTTAGAAGCAACGATGAAGAAGCACAACATCAATATTGATTCTACTACTTCTTCTTCTTCTCATGGACATGCACTTTCTGCTTCTAGTTTCTCCTTCAATGCAACTTCTACTTCTTCTTCTTCTTCTAATGAGTGGCTTATTGATTCTAGAGCATCCTACCATATGGTTACGGATAAAGACATATTTTCTGTTCAAAATGAATGTAACACCAATAAAATATTTGTTGGTGATGATAGTTCTCTTAGTGTTGTAGGATCTGGAATAGTTCAAGTAGATAATGGTCATTTCAATGATGTATTATGTGTTCCAAGTATTTCTTGTAACCTTCTATCATTATATCAAATCACTCATTCAAGTGAAGGTAAAACCATAGAGTTTTCACCTCACCAAGTTGTAATCAAGTATCTAAAATATCCTAAGCATGTTCTTGCAACTGAAATTGTTGATGATATTACCAGGTTGTACACGTTTTCCAACTTTGGGTCATCATCTTTTCCATTTGTTTTTGTTGCTCATAGAGATGACTTGAGCAAAATTTGTAATGAGCGGTTTGGTCATCTAAACTATCGCTCATTGCAAAAACTATGTAATCAACAGATGGTGATAGGTCTTCCTCTTGTTTCATGCAAAGATGGTGTTTGTGCCGGTTGTGTTCTCGAAAAATATCACCAGGACAGTTTTGACAAATGTGCCTCTTGGCATGCCTCAGGCCCTTTGCATCTTGTTCACAGTGACTTGTGTGGACCAATTTTTTCTCCTTCTTTTTCTTGGTGCAAGTATTTCTTAACTTTCATTGATGAATTTTCCAGACGTACTTGGGTTTACTTTTTAAAAATTAAGAGAAAAGTTTTTGACAAGTTTCAGTCCTACAAGGCCCTTGTAGAAAATAAATCTGGACATCAAATTCAAATGTTAAGAACAGATAATGGAGACAAATATGTGAAAAATAATTTTACAAGTTACTGCACTATACATGGCATCCAAATGAAACACGATGTTCCATATAAACCACAACAAAATGGTGTTTTTGAGAGAAAGAACCACACATTAAAAGAAATGGATAATTGTATGATCCAATCTAAGGGATTAAGTCTAAATTATTGGGAAGAAGCCATCAATTGTGAAAATTACATAGTAAATTTCACTCCCACAAAGGCTCTTAAAAATATGACACCGAAATAAGCTTGGACTAAGATTAAACCAGATGTAAGTCACTTCTGTGTATTTGGCAGTATAGCATGGGCTCACATTCCTGATGAGAAAAGGAAATCATTGCGACCTAAAAGTGATAAGTGTATATTTTTTGGTTATTATGAAGATGTCAAAGGTTATAGAGTTCTTCAACCACATTGTAATGAAATTATTATTAGAAGAGATGCTAAATTTGATGAAAATTTCTTGTCTTGCAGGCCTAATTCGAAGATTGTGCCTTCTTTGACCCGCGAGCCATCTTTGGCGTTTGTACCTTCTTCTGTTCCTATTCTGGTTTCTTCTTCATATGATGACAATGAGGATGAAAATCCACCTCTGCCTGCTCACCTTCCTCCATATGAGTCCTTTGAACCTGAACTAGCACCAACTCCACTGCTTCCTAGATGGGTTTGTTCAACATAAGAAGCAACTGGTGATCTTGTCGATGATCCTTCAGATCAACATCAAACACGTTCATAGTTCCAACAAACCTCTTATATTTTGGCTCAAGTTTCAGAGACTTATGATCCAGAGACATTTGCAGAAGCTTCAGGTCATTTAGATTGAGATACAACAATGAATGAAGAGTATCGTTCTTGAATGGAAAACGATACTTGGGATCTTGTACCTCTTCCAAAAGGAAGAAATCTTATCATATGTAAATGGGTCTATAGTAATAAGTATGCATCAGATCGAAGTGTTGAAAGACACAAGGCTCAGTTAGTTGCCAAAGTATTTTCCCAAGTTGAAGGAATTGACTATAATGAAACTTTTTCCTCTGTAGCCAAAATGAATTCCATCTTCCTTTTTCTTTCCCTTGCTGCCTCACATAAATGGGAGGTCCATCAGATGGATGTTAAATCTTCCTTCGTGCATGGGGATTTGAAAGAAGAAATCTACATGGAACAACCTCTTATCTATGTCCAAAATGCCTCTAGCCTTGTTTGTCGCCTTAATAAATCTCTGTATGGTCTTAAGCAAGCTCCTTGATCTTGGTATGCCAAAATGGACAACTTTCTTATTGACATCGAATTTTCTAGATGCCATTCTGATCCTAATGTTTATACCAAGAAAGTAGGAAGGTATCTCATAATCCTTTTCCTTTATGTTGATGACCTTATCCTTTTTGGTAGTGACTCAAAACTTTTAAACCATGTGAAAACCATTCTTAAGAAGAAATTTGAAATGACAGACTTAGGTTTTTTGCACTATTTCCTTGGCCTCTAAATTTTGCAAACCAATGAAGGAATTTTTATTTCCTAGTCTAAGTATGCTTGTGAACTTCTTCGTCACTTTCATGTGGAATATTGTAAACCAACCCCTTCACCCTTCCAATATGGAGTCAATCTTGTTTCCACATGTACTTCTCTTGAAGTTGATGCCACCTTATATCGTCAGTTAGTTGGTAGCCTCTTATACTTGACTCATACATGTCCAGATATTTCCTTTGTTGTTGGTCTTGTTGCCTGGTATATGCAAACACCCCATGAAAGCCATTGGAAATCAACTAAAAGGATACTTCTGTATGTATGGGGTATAGTTCAATTCAAGATACATTAAAGTTCAAGGGGGAATCCATTATTTGTTGGTTTCACTGATTCAGATTGGGCCGATGACCTTGATGATCAGAAGTCTATTGCAGGTTATGTTTTCAGCCTCAGTTTAGGACTTGTCACTTGGGCATGTAAGAAACAACAAGATATTGCAATTTATTCAACAGAAGAAGAGTATCGAGCAACAGTAAATGCAAGTTAGGAAGCTTTGTGGCTTTGACAGATCCTTTCAGAGTTTGGATTCCAACAACAACATCTGACCAACCTTTGGTACGATAGTTAGAGTGCCATCAAGATCGCTAAAGAATAAGTTCAACATCAGCGCAAAAACCACTTTGAGCTACACATGCACTTCATCAAAAATCTCATTCATGATCAAGTTATTGAAGTGCTCGTTTTCCCTACAGAAGATCAAGTTGTAGACATTTTCACAAAGTCTCTTACAGAGGCAAAGTTTTCCAAACTTTGATATACATTAGGAGTTCATGAAGTTGTCATTAAGGGGGGATATGATCTAATGTCTCCTTCCTTCTCCTATTGTGTCACTATTGTAAATCATTCAATCCTATCCCAAGTTATTCTTAAGGGGGGATGTTAAGATATTTAGACACTTAGGAGTTAGTTAAGATCTACTTGATCTAATGCGTCGTTAGGTAAAAGTGTGTTTCTTAGTTTTTTTCTTTAGTTTGCATTAATACGCATTTGTAGTTAGAAAATACGACGGTCAAGAAATGTTCCCGACATAGAGTGATCCGACTATTCATATTCTCCTTGATCTTAACGACTACATTGATCCATAACTTAACACATAATTGGTCCATGATCTCTATTTAAAGAGCATGGAGGGTCATTTGCCGATGATCGATTGTGAGAAACTCTCTTGTAAAATCTCTCTGTAATCTTTTTCTTTTTCATTAATAAATTGATCCAAGTGGTCGCGTTGGGTGGGGCCATGGATGTTTCCCTGTAGGGGTTTCACCACATCAAAACATCGATGTGTTGATATTTACTCTGGTTGTTGTGAGTGGTTACTAAAGGTGTTATTCCTCTGTTGGAATACCTGTTTTATCAAACATTTTCTTAATCATCTCCATAGTCAGTCGAAGTGCATACAATTCACCATGGAAGTTGAAAAAGTTGGACAATTTCCTTTTTTGGATGTCTTGGTTACTATGAAAGAGGATGGTTCATTGTCCCACCAAGTGTACTAAAAATATATGCACACAGTTAGATATTTGCATGTTTAATCACACCACCATTTGTCCCCAAACATTGGTGCCATTATCACTCTAACAACTAAAGCGATTAAAGTTTATGATCAAGAATAATTTAATCAAGAAATACAACATCTCTCTATAGTTTTCAAGAGCAATGGATACCATGACTATTAGATAATACATAACTTCCACAAAGTTCAACATAATGAGATGAGGGAAAACAATGACTATACCATAGGCCCGTGAACCACTCTTCCTTATATCAAAAGAACTTCAGAAAAAAATGTGAGGATATCACTACAAGGAGAACACCTTCTAGCAGTGGTTTTTAGTGTTACAAGTTTTGGAAAAAATTTCAAAAAAAGATCCACTACAACCTTCGTTATTTGCAATGAAGGTTTTAATAGATGTTCCATATAATGGAATGTTTTTGGGCGGGTAGAGGTTGTAGCAAAGGTTTAATTTTTCGATTATTTTATTGTTAAAGTGCATCGATGTACCCTTAATATAAAATCATCAATGCGTATAGATGAATTAAAAGGCATCGATGCTTTTATATATAATGTGCACCGTATTCACTTTTTTGTTGTATGCAACATCAATGCTCTTATAATTCTTATGCACCAGTTCCACATTGTTTGTGTGTGAAACACCATTGTTTTCTAAGTCAGTTAATGAAATGGTGCTTTAACATGTTATGTATGCCCCTGTTCTTGTATAATTTGTGCGTCCCGATGTGTGTATTAGTTTTTGCACCGAAGGTAGTGAAATTTTGAATATTCAGGATGAGACTTCGACGCTATTCTTTGTTACTAAGAATCAGGGAATATATTATATTGAATGCACCGATGCATATATTATATTAAATGAACTGGTCTATATATTATATTAAATGCATTGGTGCATACATTATATTAAACACGTCGATGCATATATTATATTTAAAGCTTTGGTGCATATTATAAACATGCACACTGTAAAATTTTGAAGCGATAAATATAATCACAGATTATATCTCTTAAGGAATGGTTCTTTTTCTCGAGTGGTTGAGAGTTATGGATAACATGCATAAAGTCTTAGGGTCAAGTCTCTAGGTTAGTTGTCTTTGCGTAAACGGGCCCTACTCAATGTCCCTACCGAGCTAGGTGCCAAATACTATGTCAATTCGAATTACCTTGAGTACCATCCTCAAAATAAGTTCCTAGAAGTTTTTCTCAAGGATCTATATTCCAAGGGGATAAAAAGTATAGAACGAAGTTAGGGACAATTCATTGGAGAAGTGGATCTAAATAAATGATCTATGAACATGTACGTTGGCGGTGAATCCAATTGAAAAAAATGAAGTTAACACACTTACGTGTGCATGTACGTAGGGCAATGAATCCAATGGAAAAATTATTTCAAATTAACATGATTGGGTGCCCATGGATTGACATATCATGGCCATCGATGATATGCATGTCCTAGTTACACTGATCTCGCATATTAACTAGTATGGTGATGTGTATATTCTCTCTCTTCTTTTTTTACCACAATGACTCTCCAAGTATTGCATTGAGGTTGCACTTTTTCTAGCATTACCTTCTCCATCCTCCACATCTTAAATCCCAATAAATATACAACATGTCAAATAAAAAACCTTCATTGAGGTTGCACTTTTTCTAGCATTACCTTCTTCATCCTCCACAACTTAAATCCCAATAAATATACAACGCTTCAAATAAAAAAACCTTCTCTTATATTTGTGAGTGTACTATCCATGTTCAAAATTAGCATTTTCCTTATAAACTTTGATTCACATTAATACTCTTCTTATAATTATTGGATGTATCTTCTTATAATTCTTGGAGATATGAAATATGTGAATTTAAAATTTTTAATTCACATTAATACTCTTCTTTTATTTCTTGTATATGAAATGTGTAAATCTTATAACTATAATTAAAAAATAGCATTAAAAATTCGATTATTTTATTTACATTCAAATTATATTTTTAATTTATTATTTATTATTAAATTGATTTTTTTTTATAAAAATTATGATTCATATTTTCATATTAACATAATATATAATTAACTTTGTTGGCATACTTAATGATGCTCATAATAATTATAACTCTTATTTACATTAACATATACACTACTTAAAATAGAGAAACTCTTATTTACATTTGCATGTCTTATTTACATTGACATATACACTAGTTAAAATAGGAACTCTTATTAGTCCCTGTCGTAGGCATAGAGTGACTATAGCGATTGATAAATCGTTGAACTGGCATTAGCTTGTGCGTTGACCATAAATATTTTCCTATTGTCTATTGTTGGAACAAGGGAAGTGAAAACATCGATTTTTATATAATAAAAAGTATCATGTTTGTCAAGATCTGTTTGGACAAAGGATTGGAGGTCTTATTGCCGCCTTCGCTATTCCCAATGTAAAATATGTTTGCATTTCCAAAGTATTTGGTAGTATATGGTCTTTTTTGAATCATAAATTGTGTTATGCATTCGTCAAAGGTGGATTAATGCTACCATTAATTCGAATGTTTGGTTTAGCATTTTATGCTAGGTAAATTTATGGCAATGTTTGATATGGTGGCATATCCAAAGTTTGGCTTTGCAATACATTCTCTGGTGTTCGAACTATTGTTACAAAA